>CP032254.1:21685710-22285710 GCA_005610355.1 Gossypioides kirkii | reverse complement strand
TTGCTCGCACCGAGAGGTGGAGTTATTGTGGGTATTTAAGTCGAGATTAAGTAGGGAGCTGTTGTTGGTAAGAATTCAAAGGGACTTCATTACATCGACAATTCATCTATACTCTACCTTGTTAACGCATCCAGCATTGCAACTTAGCAGATTCAGTGAACCATTTCTACCTTTTACACTTGGTCACATTTACATTTTATGCATTTAAATATTCACATTCAACACACAACATAATTGAATTTATTTTTAGTACACTGACACTTAACTTCTAAAGTCTAACTCTAATTGCGTTGACATTACTGATTATTTTAGTATGCAAATCTGGCATATTGCACTGACATCAGTACTCACATCTTATCTGATTACAGTATTGATGCTCCGACATTCAACAACAAGAACCCATTCCTTGTGGGATCGATATCCGATAGATTTATCTATCAACTATACTTGCATTAATGTGTGTATGCTTACACAATCGTTATGTCATAAAAATAGCGATCAACACGCCTAGGGGCATGAAAATGCAGCTGTTGAGAATGGACCATGGATGATTACATTGGATGCTCCAAGTTTTATTTTTGTTGTGCAACATGCTAGTAATCGTGCCTTGCCTGAGGAAGTTTACCGTGCTTATATAACTCGGGCATCAAGAGGTGATTTGGATAATAAACCAATCACCAACCAGATATTGAAACTTCTGTTGGAAAAGGCTAAGCTTCTCAATTACAATAATTATGCTGAGGTATGAATCTAGAGTATCTGCTAGACTGCATCCTTTTCATAGGCTTACTAAAGCATATTTGATCAGGTAAGCATGGCAACAAAGATGGCTATTGTTGATAAAGCCGAGAAACTAGTAGAAAAGCTTCATAGTGCTTCATGGGATGCTGTTGTCCAAGGCATTATGCTAAGTTTAGTTCTTTTTGGTTGAAAAGATTGCCAATTTTTGAACCTTTTTCCTCAATGATTGTCTGTTTGATTAAAAGGACTCTAATTTATGTATGAGACTTTTTTTCCCTTTTCTTTTCATAGTTTAAAGTTTAGTTCTTAACTTGTAGATGTTGTTTTTCTTGCTAGGAATACATTAATATGCTAGCTTATTTTAAATGAAATTGCACCTACAACAATAATTTTATGGTGGCTTGCATTATCTACTCTCTAATTTGACTTTGTGTTAATTCACCTTAATGCTGCATTCAAGTTCATGATGTACTCGGGAAGGTTGCTTTTTCTTTGATACAATTTTAGAACTTGATTTCTTCAAGCCAACATGTCTTGCTTTCCCTGTTTATCCTAAACAGTTCTTGTTTGTTATTTTCATTATTACTACAAGCTTTTCTAGATGAAAGATAGATGGAAAGAGATTTTAGTATACAATTATTTTTGCTCCTTGTAGATGTTGAAGACCTAAAAAGTTACTCCAAAAGTCAAGGTGCTTCAAAAGCTGATAGTTTGAGCCATTGGGACATAAGCTTCTAGAGTGAGAGGCTTCGTGAGTCAAAATATGACATCAATAAGGTTGACTCTCTCACTCTTCTCTATTTGCTAGTTAAAAATCATGCCTTCAAGACCTTCGTTATGTGATAAAACATGTTTTTCCTGATGAAATATTATATAGGAAGAACTTCGGCCATATTTCTCATTTTCAAAGGTTATGGATGGCCTTTTCAACCTTGCTAAGATACTTTTGGGGATTGATATTAAGCCAATTAATGGTTTAGCTGTTGGAGTTATGGACAGTTTTAGTTTGGACTACAATGTCTTGAGCATAAAGCTACATAGACTTGTAGAAGAAACAAAGGATTTTCGAGTAAAATTGCAGAGAAAAGAGAAGAGAAAATGAGAACAAAAGGCTTGTAAAATTGTAATCTGATATGTATTTCTTTGTAAAGAGAAATATACATAAGTTATGCTGCCATAGAGTATGGTGCAAGATCAAATCAGCCACATAAATCTACCTAACCAACAGTAGAAAGTATGGCTTTCATTTTCATAGCTTATGACCCTAATACTAGCTGATTTAAATGTTCAACATCAGCACTAAAACTAAGGCATTACATCATCAACTTAGTTTAAAACAAACTAAGATAACAAAATACAAAATATACTAATTTCTTCAAGTAGAACTCCTGCTGATTGCTGTTGTAAAATACTACCAAAATACCAGTTGCATGTAGGCCATTCCTTAACACTCCTCCTTGGCTTGCATGCTGCAAACACCTATTTTGGCTCTCAAATTGATAAATCTTGCTGTACCAAGAGGCTTTGTTAAAATATTAGCTAACTGATTTTTAGAACTGCAATGAATCAGTTTAATTTCATGGGATTGTTCTGCTTCCCTCACAAAGTGAAATTTGATCTTGAAGTGTTTCGTTTTACCATGAAACACTGGATTCATTACAATTGCAACAGCAGATTAGTTGTCACTATTAATCTCTGTTGCTTTTCCTTGGTGCAAGTTTAAATCATCCATAAGTTTCCTCAGCCATATTGCTTGGCTGACAGCTGCAGCAGCTGTAACATATTCGGCCTCAGTTGTTGATTGTGCCACAATAGATTGCTTCTTTGAACTCCAGCAGAAGACTGCAGACCCTAGAGTAAATAAGTACCTTGAGGTTCTCTTCATGTCATTAATAGAACCAGCCCAATCACTGTCTGTAAAACCAACAAGCTGCATGTTCTCAGTTTTAGCAAATCTAACCCCAAAGCTAAGAGTTCCTTTTACGTACCTTAGGACTCTCTTTGCAGCTTGGAAGTGTGTTATATTGCAACAATGCATAAATCTTGACAAAAGGCTAACTGCAAACATTATATCCGGTCTTGAGGCTGTTAGATAAAGCAAACATCCCACTAAACTCCTATAGCCAGACTCATCCACCTTTTCATAGTCACCTTGGCTAGAAAGTTTGTCACCAATGGCAACTGGTGTGCTTGCAGCTTTGCAACTTTCCATGCAAAATTTATTTTAAATTTTTAAGGCAAATGCCTTCTGACTTATGAAAATACCTTGCTGAGTTTGAAATATTTCCATACCAAGAAAGTAGGACATTTCACCCAAATCTGACATTTCAAACATGCTCTCCATCTTCTTCTTGAAATCTGTCAGCATCTCTTTGTTTCCACTAGTCACTAAGAGATCATCCACATATATTGAAACAATTAGAAGTGTCTCCTCTCCAACTTTCTTCACATACAAAGTTGGTTCACTAAGGCTCCTTTCAAAATCTAAACTTGACAGATAAGAGTCAATTCTGTCATACTAGGCTCTTGGTGCTTGTTTCAAGCCATACAAGGCCTTTTTTACCTTGTAGGCTTTAGTTTCTTCACCGGCCACTTTGAACCCTTCTGGTTGTTCAACATAAATCTCTTCATTGAGGAATCTATTTAGGAGGGCAGATTTAACATCTAGCTGATGTTTTTTCCATTCCTTTTGAGCTGCCAATGCAAGCAAGAGCCTGATTGTATCAAGTCTTGCCACAGGTGCAAATGTTTCAAAATAATCAACACTATACCTCTAACTAAAACCCTTGACAACAGGTCTTGCTTTCAACTTGTTCAAGCTTCCATTAGCATTGTGCTTTGCTCTAAACACCCATTTTACCCCAATGACTTTCTTGTGGATAGGTCTTGTAACTAACTCCCAAGTCTGATTCTTGTTAATCATTGACATTTCAGCAGCCATTGCTTCCTTCCAGCCTTTTTGTGCATCAGCTTCTTCAAAACTAATTGGCTCAACATCAGCCAGAGCAGCTCTTTCATACCCTTCACTTAGTAACCTTGTTCCCCTGACTGGTTCATCATCAGAATCCATCTCTTGATTAATTTGGTCAATTTCATTTTGATCTGGTACAGAGTCTTCAGATACTTGTTCAGGCTCTGACTTGTCCCAATTCCATGATGATTTTTCATCTAATACAACATCCCTACTCACATACACCTTAAGTGTTAAGGGATTGAGAATTCTATAGCCTTTTTTGTCACTACTATACCCTATAAAGATACCAGGTTGAGCTCTTTTGTCAAGCTTGTCTCTCTTGACTATTGGAACATATGCATAACAAGTGCAACAAAAAATCTTCAAATGAGCTACTGATGGTTTGTGACCAAACCAAACCTCAAATGGAGTCCTTTCGAGCAAGGCTTTTGTTGGTAGCCTGTTTTGAAGGTACACAGCAGTATTGACTACTTCAGCCCAAAAGTTCCTTGGTAAACTTCTTTCAAACATCAGACATCTGGCCATATCCATGAGAGTTCTATTTTTTCTTTCACTAACACCATTTTGTTGAGGTGTATAGATATTAGTGAACTGGTGTGCAACTCCTGAATCATCACAAAAAAGTTGAAACTGATCAAAAGTATACTCTGTCCCATTATCTGATCTCAAAGTCTTCAACTTGTAACCTGAATAATTCTCAGTTGCTATCTTGAACTTCCAAAAAACTAAAGCAACTCTGTTTGAGAAAATAAACCCAACAAAACCTAGAGGAATCATCAATAAAAAGAATAAAGTATTTGCTGCCATTCAAGGATTCAATTTTCATAGGATCACAAACATCAGTATGAACCAGCTGTAGCTTTTTAATGGCTCTCCAAGCCTTGTATGCTAGAAAGGGAAACCTTGCTTGCTTTCCCATTTGACACACATCACAAACATCTTGATGCTCAACTATCTTCACAAAATTTTGAACCAAATGTTCCTTAGATAACTGAGCTAAGGATTTATAGTTGACATGTCCGATCCTTTTATGCCACAATTTTGATTCATCTAAAACAGTTGTAAAAGCTCTATCAGACATAGCCACTTTCATGAGCATAGATCCACATGGATCACGAATTAAGCACCCTTTGTTCTTAAAAAACACAGAATACACTTTTTCTACTAACTGAGCAATACTAAGCAGATTTCTATCAATTTCAGGCACCTAAAGTACATTAGAAACAAGTTTGGTACCTGTTGGAGTGTTAATAAGCACATCTCCTCATCCTTCTGCTTTAATGTATTGTCCATTTCCTACTTTGACTCTTGTACTGAAGCTTCTATCTAACCTCTTGAAGATAGCAACATCAGGTGTCATGTGGTTTGTACAACCACTATCTAACAACCAACCTTTGGTTATTTTTCTCCTGATTGCTGAGCAAGATACTGCAAACACTTGCTCCTCCAGAGCATCAGTGTCATCAGCCACCTGAGCTTGAGTGTTAGGCTGTAATAGTTGTTATTCCTTTTGCTGACCCTTGTTCTTGCAAACTTTTTCAGCATGTCCCATCTTCTTGCAATTCTTACACTGCACATCAGGCTTGTACCAGCAATAGGTCTCCAAATGAGTGGTCTTTTTACAATAAGAGCAAGGAGGAAATTTCTTCTTGGCACCATCTCTTTTGGACTTTTGTTTGATGTCAGTCCATGGCTTCTTCCCTTTGGTGTTGGAAGAGCTCGAAGATGTTTTTCCCTTAGCTTGAAATGCTCCTTCATGATGCTCCTCTTGTCTGTTGGCTCTTCTCTATTCTTGTGCATAGAAGGCATTGATCAACTCTGTTAAGGTAATCTTTGACAAGTCCCTTAAGTCTTCTAGAGAAGATATCTTAGCCTCATATCTCTCAGGTAGAGTAGATAAAACTTTTTCCACTATCCTGCTTTCACTAAACTAATCCCAAAGAAGTCTTATGCTGTTGACAACTGCCATAATCCTGTCCGAGTATTCCTTGATTGTCTTGGTCTCCTTCATCTTCAAGTTTTCAAAACCTCTCCTTAAGTTGATCAGCTGTTGTTGCTTTGTTTTTTCATTGCCTTGAAATTCTTTTTTCAGCTTATCCAAAGCCTGTTTTGGAGTCTCACAGGCCATGATCCTTGTAAAAATCAAGTCTGACACACTATTTTGAAGGCAAGACATTGCCTTGTATTTCTTGGCCCTATCATCAGAGTGTTGCCTGACCTGAGCTACTGTGGGATTAGCTCTCAAGGGTGGTGGTTCAACATCATCATTGACAACCTCCCACAAGTCTAGTGCTTGCAGGTAGGTCTTCATTTTTACTACCCAAATGTGGTAGTTCACACCATTAAACTGTGGTGGTGGTATGGAAGAGTAACTAGAAGAAGACATGGAGTTTTTTGAGATTAGCAAAGAAGAAAGGTCCTCTAAGAAGCAAGCTCTAGATACCAATTGTTGGAGTTATGGACAGTTTCAGTTTGGACTGCAATGTCTTGAGCATAAAGCTACATAGACTTGCAGAAGAAACAAAGGGTTTTCGAGTAAAATTGCAGAGAAAAGAGAAGAGAAAATGAGAACAAAAGGCTTGTAAAATTGTAATCTAATATGTATTTCTTTGTAAAGAGAAATATACATAAGTTATGCTGCCATAGAGTATGGTGCAAGATCAAATCAGCCACATAAATCTACCTAACCAACAGTAGAAAGTATGGCTTTCATTTTCATAGCTTATGATCCTAATACTAGCTGATTTAAATATTCAACATCAGCACTAAAACTAAGGCATTACATCATCAACTTAGTTCAAAACAACCTAAGATAACAAAATACAAAATATACTAATTTCTTCAAGTAGAACTCCTGCTGATTGCTGTTGTAAAATACTACCAAAATACCAGTTGCATGTAGGCCATTCCTTAACACTAGCCCTTGTAAGTATTTCTTGCTTCCTCTACACATTTCTTCACTGCCTATCACATGAATTATTAATTTTACATCCTAATGAGTTTAATTTTGAAGGTTTGGAACAAAGATGTACTGTTCTATTGTGTTAAAGATTCTTCAGGTAGTCCAATTGCCTACTTTTATTTTGATCAATACTCTCATCCATGAGAGAAAAGAAAAGGTGCATGGATGGACGAGGTTGTTTCTCAAAGTCGAGTCCTGTCCCGTAATGGTACGACAGCATGGTTACCTGTTGCTCACATGGTGTGCAACCAAACACCATCAATTGTGGACAAGCCAAGCCTCATGACATTCCATGAAGTAAGTTGAAGATAGGATATACTTTTATCATCATGACATGTGTGGTTTTTATGTATTAAGATAGGATATGGTTTTATCCTATCATGTTTTACTGATTATTGTAGCAATAATGGCTCTTTTGGATGTTCTAAGTTGCTATTAAAATTTTCTCGTGTCTGATTGGATTTATTTTCTAAAGTTGAGACTACTTTCCATGAATTTGGCCATGCACTTCAGCATATGCTGACCAAGCAAGATTAAGGTCTAGTTGCTGACATTCGGGGGTTGAGTGGGATGCTGTTGAGTTGCCTTCCCAATTCATGGAAAATTGGTGTTACCACAGGTTAACACCTCCAACCACCAAATTACCATCTCTGGGATTGCTTTAGAGTTCAAACTAAATTTCCTTTTTCTTGCTAAAAGAAATAATTTAGAAGTACTTGCATGTGGAAAATATGCAAACAAGGTCCTATATAATAACTTTCTATTCTATGTATGGCTTTGTAAAGTAGCCCAATACTTATGGTATGTTATATGGTCTATTGTTTGTGGTTTCTGGATATTTATAAGTCTTTATCCTTTTTACTACACTATTTCTAGTCTATCGTGTTGCATCTTATCATAATATTACAATGTGACAATAACTGGTTAGGAGAAGATATGGCAATTTGATCGTTATGGCTGTGATGCTTGAGCTTTGTTCTCGTTATTTTGTTACCTGGGAATGAACTAACATCAATTTTGTACATTCTCTTAACTAGTTTGTCTGAATATGTGTCCTATACCCATATGTTTGAGATCTCCATTGATATCATATGTATTTCATCTTCCAAATCAATTATAACTTTCGTTAAGTAGATTTTTATTTGAATTTTTTTTGCTGCAGGGATACATTGATGAGCATTGCAAAACATTATCAAACCGGGGAGAGCCTCCCTGAAGAGGTATACTTGAAGCTCCTTGCTGTCATTTTGGTGTATATATTTATGCAGAAATAATGTTTTTCCTGACTGCATCTCGTGGTACTAAAACCTGCATCTTAATACATGGTATGATACATTGTAAGGGTTCATTAGCTCCATGATCCTCTCATTTTCATTTTCCTCATTTTTCCTTTTATTCTTACTTATCTTTCCATCTAACCCTTCTCTTACCTCCATGTTGGGTTCATTTTGTATGTTCTTCCCTTTAGTATTAATTGTTATAGCTAAAAAGGCTTGTAGTTGGCTGTAGAAAAAGAAAAGGACCTACTTTGTAATGATATTGAAATATCTTGTCTGAACTATCTATTTTTTATGCATTAAAGTAGGTACTTTTATGTCCATGAAAATCACATATTGTTACAGAAATGTGTAGCATAAGATGATTTTAATGGACTCAATGGGTATATTTTATTGTAACTTAGGTTTACTACCTTTTGTGACTTCATGCAATATTTCTTGTAAACTTTGTAACTCTTCTAAGTTGTTTTCTTCTAATGAAAGGAGACTAATTTTTGGAGAAGTTGACCGCTTGTTGCTCTAATAGTTCAAACCTTTCTAAGTTTTTTCTTTTTCCAGATTCGATTTGCTAGCTTGGATTTGGAACTACATACAAAATATATACTAGATGGATCAGAATCTGTTTATGATGTTGATTAGAGAGTTTCCAGAAAAACACAAGTGATCCCCCCATTGCCAGAAGATAGATTTCTATGTGGTTTCAACCATATATTTACAGGTTTAATTCTACTTCTTCCAGCCCCACCCCCTCTCCCACCTTATGTACTTTTTAGTACTATTATTTTGGTGCAGACTTTACCAAGGAGATTTTTGACTTGATAGCTTTTTTGAATGCCAAGTGGATATGCTGCTGGATACTACAATTACAAGGTAAAATTCTTATTTTTCTTTCTAGTCTCTTTCTTAGAAAACTACTGTGGAACATGTTTTAAATGTTTGTGGTTGGAACTAGCTACAACGATCTGATTCTCACCAACCTGAGAAAGATTGTATAAGTAACTAATGATCCTCCTCCGCTTGTCTCTCCTTTTCCTTCTCTTTGTTACTTTGTAGCCTGCATTTTCAGTCTATCTTGTATCAAGTTTTTTTCTGCTAAGTTCTTGTGATGTTTTAATGGATTGTGGGCATGATTTGGATCCTTGTTATACCTTTTCTTTCCTTTTCCTTTGCCCTTAGCTATGTGATTTGAAATTCAAAATGCTATTTTGCAATGGGCAAAAGTGTTGTTTGCAGATGCTTTCTCAGCATTTGAGGATGCTGGATTAGAAGACAACAAGGTATGGTGGTTGAAAAGGCTACTCATAATTGGTTTTTACAATATTTTGTTCTCTTTTATATATTTTCCTATTCAAATGTGTACATAAAGTAGATCAAAATCTTACCAATTTTTATGGCTTTGTTTACATTTGGGGAGCCGTGGGTCCTAATAAAATATTCAACAATATGTTCATTTCTCTATAAAAGCACAAACATGTTCATTGAATATGGATACTTCTCTAATGCTGATTTTGTTGCATACAGAAACTCTGCTTCAAGAGTCACTGCTTGCTAAAACAAATTTATGATCTTGTTTTTGTTAGGACTTAAGTCATGATGCATTGATTGTTTTCCTACAGGCTATTAAAGAAATCGGCCACAAGTTTCGTGAGACTGTTCTTGCTCTTGGAGGTGGAAAAGCAGCATTAGAGGTTAGTGTATGCAAATTGTATATTCACATTCCTAATTCTGAAATTTTTTAATCATATTCTGTTCTTTTCCTTTCTCAACAACTTTCTAATGGAAGAAAACTCCAAGTTTTAATCTTACTCTTATCACCTTTAAAGTGCTTGATAGACACTGAAACTTGTAACGTTTACCCTAGAAGTGCTTCCTCATTGAATCTGCTTAACATGTTTGATGTTACATGTCCAGGTGTTTGTCGAGTTCTGTGGACGTGAACCTTCACTCGAGGCATTACTCAGGCACAATGAGTTATTACTAGTCACAACTTGGAATAAGCTACTTTTTGAGTTGCCATTTAGGGTTTTACCAAAGGAGAAATGGGAATCAAGTTTTTACAGGTCATTCAAGTTGCTATTATACACCACGTTTATGTTCAATTCAGCTCTTCAAAACTTTTCTAGTTATTATCCTCAAAAGAAAAGAAAAAGAAAACACAACCTTTCTAGGTTTAGATTCATGTGGGGTAGTGCTTTAGAGATGCCTGTTGAACAGTGGCTCACATGCAGCTCAAATGAGGCTACAGTAGCAGCAAGCTACATGAAGATTCAAGTTTATTTTGTATTTTTGTTGTTGTTAATTTCATTCCAATTTGATGATGTAATTGGTCAAATTTCAAGTGCTGACTTATAGTGTTTTATGTCAGCTAGTCTAGGATCATATTTTAATTTATTATTGTTCCATGCCTTCTACTGTACAAATCTGCTGATGTAATGGAGATCTGCACCATACCCTATGGTTGCTATGAACTTTCTGTATATTTTTGGACTAACCGATGAATTTAATACAAGTTAGTTCTTCAATACATTCTTGCTCTCATTTTTGCTCTATTTTTCTCTACAAAGGCCATTATTTCTTCAGTAAGCTTCAAAAACTTAGTTATCAAGGCATTGCCTTGCTGAGTTAATTTGTCTTTTTACAACAATTGGCATCAGAGCCTACTTCTTAAAGGGGCCTTACACTTGTTTGTTTCGAAAAAACACTCATGTCTTCTTCCAACTTCTCTCCAACAACACCACCACAATTTAATGGTGAGAACTACCACATTTGGGTAGTAAAAATGAAGACTTACCTGCAGGTATTTGACTTGTGGAAGTTGTCAATGCTGATATTGAACCACCACCTTTGAGAGCTAACCCAACAGTAGCTTAGATTAGGCAGCACTCTGATGACAGAGCCAAGAGGTACAAAGCTATGTCATGCCTTCAAAACTGTATGTCAGATGTGATCTTCACCGGGATTATGGCTTGTGAAACTCCAAAGCAGGTCTGGGACAAGTTGAAGGAGGAATTTCAGGGCACTAAGAAAACAAGACAGCAACAGCTACTCAATCTTAGGAGAGATTTTGAAAACTTAAAGATGAGTGAGACAGAGACAGTCAAGGAATATTCAGGAAGAGTCATGGCTGTGGTCAATAGCATCAGGCTTCTTGGGGAGCAGTTCAATGAGAGCAGAATAGTAGAAAAGGTATGAGGCAAAGATTTCCTCATTGGAAGACTCAAGAGATCTGTCAAATATTACACTAACTGAGTTAGTTAATGCCTTTTATGCTCAAGAACAAAGGAGAGCAAGTAGGCAGGTAGAGTACCATGAAGGGGCATTTCAAGCCAAAGGCAAGTCAACCACAAGCTCTTCTAACTCCAAAGGGAAGAAGCCTTGGTTGAACAACAAAGACAAGTACAGAAGAGATGGAGTAAAGAAAAGTTATCCTCTATGTTCTCATTGCAAGAAGACCACTCATCCTGAAATCTATTGCTGGTATAGGCCAGATGTTCAATGCAAAAATTACAAAAAGATGGGACATGCTGAAAAAGTGTGTAGAAACAAGGTACATCATAAGCAACAACAATCACATCAACCAGCAGCTAAGGCTCAGGTAGCTAAAGAAAGTGATGCTCAGGAGGAGCAAGCATTTGCAGCATCTAATTCAGCAATAAAAAGAAAATTTACCAAAGGTTGGCTGTTGGACAGTGGTTGTACAAACCATATGACACATGATGCTAGGATTTTTAAGAAGATTGATATAAGCTTTAGTTCCAGAGTGAGGATTGGGAATGGTCAATACATCAAGGCTGAAGGAAAAGGTGATGTTCTCATCAACACACCTACAGGTACTAAACTTCTTTCAAATGTGCTATTGGTACCTGAAATAGATAGAAGCTTGTTAAGCATAGCTCAGTTG
The DNA here is from genome assembly GCA_005610355.1 of Gossypioides kirkii. Taxonomy (NCBI): domain Eukaryota; kingdom Viridiplantae; phylum Streptophyta; class Magnoliopsida; order Malvales; family Malvaceae; genus Gossypioides; species Gossypioides kirkii. The sequence continues at coordinate 22,273,855 of CP032254.1, read as the reverse complement.
ATTGAGAAGGGCTATTCTGTTATGTTCAAGGACAAAAAATGTTCCATTTGTGATCCAAGTGGATTCAAGCTAATGTCAGTCACAATGACTGATAGAAGCTTTATAGTTGACTAGAAACAGGATTCTATTGTTGCTTATGCCTCTATTTTAGATGAATCAAAGTTATGGCATAAAAGAATGGGACATGTAAATTACAAGTCTTTAGCTCAGTTGTCTAAGGAAGATTTGGTTGAAAATTTCATCGAAGTGGCTGAGCATCATCAAGTCTGTGATGTATGTCAGATGGGAAAGTAGGCAAGATTACCATTTCCAGCCAACAAAGCCTGGAGAGCCACTAAGAAGTTGCAGCTTGTCCACACTGATGTTTGTGGTCCAATGAAGACTGAGTCCTTAAATGGAAGCAGGTATTTCATCTTGTTTATTGATGATTTTTCTAGATATTGTTGGATTTATTTCCTTAAAAAGAAGTCAGAAGTTGGTTCAGTATTTTGGAAGTTCAAAGCAGCTGTTGAGAATCAATCAAACTGCAAGTTGAAGACACTAAGGTCAGATAATGGGGCTGAATACACATCAGAAGTGTTTCAAAGGTTCTGTAATGAATCTGGTGTTGTACATCAGTTTACAAATGTCTATACACCACAACAAAATGGTGTTAGTGAAAGAAAAAATAGGACCTTATTGGATATGGCTAGGTGTCTAATGTTTGAAAGAAATTTGCCAAAGAATCTGTGGGCAGAAGCAGTTAACACTGCTGTTTATCTTCAAAATAGGTTTCTTACAAGGGCCTTAAAGAACAAAACTCCTTTTGAGGTATGGTTTGGTTTTAAGCCCTCGGTTGCACATTTGAGGATCTTTGGTTGTATTTGCTATGCATCTGTTCCTGCAGTAAAGAGGGATAAGCTTGATAGAAGGGCACAACCAGCAATCTTTGTGGGATACAGCAGTGATAAGAAAGGGTACAGGATGTTAGATCCTTCAACACACAAGATTTTTGTGAGTAGAGATGTTTTATTTGATGATGAATCAGCTTGGAACTGGAACAAGTTAGAACCTGAACAAGTTGATGATAAAGTGTTGGCAAACCAGGAGGCTAAAATTCAAACTGATCAGGACATGGACTTTGATAATGTGCCTGTCAAAGGAATAAGACTGCTCACTGAAGTTTATGAAATGGCAGATCTAGCAAATACTGAGCCAATCAGTTTCAATGAGGCTCATGAACAACAGGGTTGGAAGGATGCAATGCAGGAAGAAATCAACATGATAAACAAAAACCAGACATGGGAACTAGTTGAAAGACCAGCTGACAGAAAAATCATTGGAGTCAAATGGGTTTTTAGGGCCAAGCATAATTCTAATGGCTCTTTAAACAAGCTTAAGGCAAGGCTGGTAGTGAAGGGCTTTAGTCAGAGGTATGGGATTGACTATTTTGAGACATTTGCACCTGTGGCAAGGCTTGATAAATTAGATTCTTACTTGCACTAGTAGCTCAAAAGCAGTGGAAGATACACCAGCTTGATGTGAAGTCTGCCTTCCTCAATAGCTTTCTCAATAAGGAAATTTATGTAGAACAACCAGAGGGTTTCAAAGTACCTGGTGAAGAAGCAAAAGTCTACAAGCTAAGGAAGGCTTTGTATGGTTTGAAGCAGGCACCAAGGGCCTAGTATGATAGGATCAATAGCTATCTGTCAAGTCTTGATTTTAAGAGAAGCATAAATGAACCAACATTGTATGTGAAGAAAGATGGTGATGAAACACTTTTAATAGTCTCCCTTTATGTAGATGACCTTCTTGTAATAGGAAGAAATGAGGGGATGTTAACTAATTTCAAGAAGAAAATGGAAGAAATGTTTGAAATGTCTAACTTGGGACAGATGTCTTACTTTTTAGGCATGGAAGTATCTCAGACACAGGAGGGAATTTTTATAAGTCAGAAGGCCTTTGCTTTGAAGATATTAAACAAGTTCTGCATGGAGAATTGCAAGTCAGCCATCACTCCTGTTGCTGTTGGTGAAAAACTCTCAAGTCAAGGAAGCTTTGAAAAGGTTAGTGAGATAGATTATAGAAGTTTGGTTGGTTGTTTACTTTATTTGACAGCTACCAGACCAGATATAGTCTTTGCTATTAGTCTCCTATCTAGATTCATGCATTGTTACAATTCATCACATTTGCAAGCAGCTAAAAGAGTTCTAAGGTACATCAAAGGGACTCTAAATTATGGAATCAAATTTGTCAAGATAGAAGACATGAAGATGTATGGATACACTAATAGTGATTGGGCAGGATCTGAAGATGACATGAAGAGTACTTCAGGGTATCTGTTCACCCTAGGATCAGCTGTTTTCAGTTGGAGCTCAAAGAAGCAAACAATTGTAGCACAATCTACAGCTGAAGCAGAGTATGTTGCAGCTGTAGCAGCTGTCAGTCAGGCTATTTGGCTGAGAAAGCTCATGAAAGACCTCAACTTGCATCAAGAAAGAGCAACAGAGATTAAGTGTGACAATCAATCTATTGTTGCAATTGCAAAGAATCCAGTGTTTCATGGCAAAACCAAGCATTTTAAGATTAAGTTTCATTTTGTTAGAGAAGCACAACAATCCCATGAAGTCAAACTGATTCATTGCAGTTTTGGGGATCAACTAGCTGATATTTTGACTAAACCTCTTAATGCAGCAAGATTTGAGCATTTGAGGGCAAGAATTGGTGTTTGCTGCATGCAAGCCAAGGAGGAGTGTTGAACAGTGGCTCACATGCAGCTCAAATGAGGCTACTGCAGCAGCAAGCTACATGAAGATTCAAGTTTATTTTGTATTTTTGTTGTTGTTAATTTCATTCCAATTTGATAATGTAATTGGTCAAATTTCAAGTGCTGACTTATAGTGTTTTATGTCAGCTAGTCTAGGATCATATTTTAATGTATTGTTGTTCCATGCCTTCTACTGTACAAATCTGCTGATGCAATGCAGATCTGCACCATACCCTATGGTTACTATGAACTTTCTGTATATTTTTGGACTAACCGATGAATTCAATACAAGTTAGTTCTTAATACATTCTTGCTCTCATTTTTGCTCTGTTTTTCTCTACAAAGGCCATTGTTTCTTCAGCAAGCTTCAAAAACTTAGTTATCAAGGCATTGCCTTGCTGAGTTAATTTGTCTTTTTACAATAATGCTTGAAAACCTTACAAGGACATATATAGTCTGAAATTTTCTTTGGTTAGGTGTTCTCTTTTTGTCATCACTTCACATGAAAATGGAGATTCAGATCTTATTCTTCGAACCAAAAAAAAAAGAAAAAGAAAAGGAATCATGTACTGATTAAGTAAAATGTTGGGATGCAGCTTTTTGTAACATGTTACGAAAATGTAAAGCAAAATAGATGGTGAAAACTTAATATTCATCAAAGATTTGATGGGATTAATGTTAAGATATGTATAATGCTGGGATGTTTATCATTGTCTTAGACTTGTGGAAAACATACCTTTAAAAGGCTTAATTCACGATTTAACCCTTGAAGTATACTTATTTTTTCATTTTGGTGCAGTTTAAGGAGCTGTTCAAATATGAGAAAAAACTTGAGATATAAGGATAGCTAAGGTCCCAACAGATATTCAGTATCATTGGAAGTTTATCTATTCCTTTATCTTCGTGTTAAAGGAAAATGTCCCAATAGGTATTCAGTATTTTTGGAAGATTTATCTATTGCTTTATCTTCATGTTAAAAGGTGGATGATTCTATAGACAATTCAAGTTTGATTGGAGCTTTATAAAGGACTTTCATCCTTCATCCTTCATCATGGGTGTAGTTTTTGAGGGCACTAATGAATTCATTAGAGGAATATTTGATTAAGGGAAAATCTAGAAATCTTGTTATTGTTTGTGAGTGGATAGATTATCTTCGGTGAGTGAGATGGGTTGATTAAGTTCACATACGAGATTAAAACTACAATAATTCTATACTGGTTGAACTTAAAATAATACCTGTTCTGTAAGTCTAAGTAAAACAATTTTTTTGTACAACCAGACAGTTACAGTTAGTCTAAAGCCATCATCATTCGAATGTATACGACTTAAATCATCATATTTGGCCTAACTACAATGTAGGGCTGGTTGATAAACAGGAGCAGGAGAGGAACTAAGGAATGTGCATTAACCCCGCATTGAAGTTCTTCTGCAATAGTAATACTAAAACTTGAAAAATATAATGGAAGCGATGAAGGTATTTGTTGGTCTTTCATTGAAAAAAAGTGAGGAATAATTCTTGCAGTTAGCTGATTTATCAATTTTAAACAGATGAACATCTCATCCTACTATCGTGGCTCAGGAGGAGCCATTGTTTGTGGATTAGTAGTGGAGGGTTCTGAAGCAGTTGGTGTAGGTGGTACAACTATCTTCTTTTCCATCACTATTGGGAAGCGATTGGACCCTCCCAAGCTATATATGCTGTCAATGGACTTCATGTACTCAGATGCATTGTTCTCTATGATCAAAGCATCTTCCAACTCTCGAACAATATCCTCCATGCACGGTCGGTAAGCCGAAAAGGGCTCGATACATGCCAAGGCTGCCTCTACTACTCTCCACATTGCCTCAGCATGGTACCCTCCTTTTATGTTAGGGTCAACTATTTCATCAATCTTTGATTCCCTTATATAAGGTTTTGCCTGCATGGAAAGGTAATTTCTTTGTCACTCTCTACTTCAACAATCTAGAGATGAAAAAACTGAACATCAGATGATGTATACCCATTCAACTAAACTCCATTCATTTCGTGGCCTCTGTATGTTTAAAGGCTCCCTTCCACTTATAATTTCAAGTAGAACCACACCAAAGCTGAAGACATCACTTTTTGCAGATAATTGTTGGGTTGAGTAATACCTGAATAACAAAACAAATTATGATTCAGCTTACTTGGGGAAAACTGAACCACGTGAGAGACGTTCTCGTATCCAAACCCCAGTAACATTAGGTTCTGTACTCAAGTAGTTCAAAACAATGATTCTTACTCTGGATCCATGTATCCGGCAGTGCCCCTTACTTCAAGGGAAGCATTACTGTCACCTTCTTGAGGAGCATATTTGGAAAAACCGAAGTCTGCTACTTTAGCACTCATGCTGTCATCCAAAAGTATGTTGCTTGATTTCACATCTCTATGTATAACACTACGCCCGCCATAGGTATGAAGATACATCAGACCTGAATATTGGATATGCTCATTATACACTTCAAACCGGATCAATGTTCTTATTTTGATGTAGAGAAACAAAATCATATATAAATCATTAATATAGCTAAGCAGCTTACCTCGAGCAGCACCAAGAGCAATGGAAAGCCTAGTTGGCCAATCCAAAATTTTACGTTTTGATGCTTCCCCTGTTAAAATAACTGATGGTTAGGAAAGTGATGAACAGCACAAGAAATAAGTGCAAGGCTTTCTGGTGGAAAAGTACCATAGAGTCGATCTTGCAAAGAACCATTGGACATGAAAGGATAAACGAGGATTTGTTGATCGTTTTCACAACAATAACCAAGAAGAGGAACCAGGTTCTCATGCCGAATAGCCGATAGAAGGTTTAGCTATGGAGAGATCGAAAATCGTTAGGAATTCAGATATATTTTAATATGTATCAAAGTCATAGCCTGAAGATTGTAAGCTGATTATTTATGCGTATAGATGTATACCTCGTTCTCGAACTCTCGAGTTCCTTGAGTTGAGGTAGCTGATCGGACCTTCACAGCAACTTCCTGACCATCAGGAAGAGTACCTCGATACACTGATCCGAACCCTCCTTCACCGATCAATGTTTTGTACTTTTCGATGGCCATCTCAATGTATTGTAGAGTATATGTCTGTATAGATATTGGCCTAACAAAAACTTCATCTGTGCTAGGAAGGGAGAATACCACATCTACATTTTGAACAAAATACATATAGGAACTCTGATATTAGCTTCTTGCAAATGGAGTTAAGGGATGAATGAGTAAAGAAGAGTGGGTTACTAACTCTTTGCCAAGGAGAGTCCTTTCCCATTGTATTTTCTCCTAACCATTAGTTTATTTCTATAAAGGCAAACCAAAACGGTTCCAAGAGCAATAGTAACTACAGCAGACCCACATGCAGCAGTACCAATGACAATTCCTTTTGCTGGACCCCTTGATTTTCTGGAGCATGCTCCTAAACTGAGACATAAATGCAGCACATCAATCCATTTTCTTTTAAATGCTTCCATTTCTCTTCAGAGTTGGAAAATAGAATAATTTCATACTCAGTGGTTAGCTTTGAGCTGTTCAAGGTAGATGGCAGGTCATTGTCAAGTTGAGAATTGCATCCATAGTTTCTGGGGAAGAAATTGCATAATTATTGAGTCGCAAGCCTATATATTCATAATTTCAGATAGAGAATAGCTAGTTTTGCACACTTTATTATTTCTTTTTGTAAGAAACAACTCACAGTGTACTCAAGTGGGGAAGTGAGGTAAGAGATTGTGGTATAGATCCTTTAAGTTCATTATAGCTTATATCCCTGAAAATATCCACATATAGCTTTTTAAGGCTAATGAATGAGCTAATAAAAAAAATGGCTGAAATTTGGTTTGAAGAGAAAATTACACTGATGTGAGATCGGAAGATGGTGGGAATGTTGGGATCTCGCCGCTGAAGTCATTGTTGCTCAGGTTCCTAAGAGTACACAATCAAGTGACATGATACAAATTAGATAATAGACCACACCCAAAAACCAAATATCAAATATGGTGGGAGATCATACAATGTTTTCACGTGGGTTAGCTTTGTGATACTCGAAGGAATTGACCCTTGAAATTTATTTGAAGAAAGATCCCTGAAATTATATATTAAGAAAGCAAGCAACTGTCAAGTTAGTAATCAACTACTACTCATATCAAGAAGATAAATAATGAGTTGGTGCAATATAGAAAAGAACTTACAGATCTGTGATGACAGTGGAACCATTGATGGAGTTGCAGGCCAGACCTGGCCAGTGATCAGGAAGGCATGGATCACCCGACCAAGTTTCGAGTAAGTCATTTCCTTGGTTAGACATTAACAACTCCTCTTTTACATTCTTTATCTCAACCACTGAATATGAAGAAATAAGTCAGAATCTTGCATTACTACAACACCAGTACAATTTGTTGGACTTACCATCATAGTAATCAGTCTCTTGATCCCTTTGGCGCACCTGCAACATCTCAAAGGCATTGCAAATTGGTCCGAGTTCAGATCCATTTGATCCCTTATCCAAGGTCAAATTTAGAGACCCTTTAGCAGTCACATTGAAAACTAACTCTCCATAGTTTGATCCTTTTGCCAATATATCGAAATTATCCGCTTTCTTCTCATTGTTGATGTAAATATCAAAAACCCTTTGGCCAATTCTAACACTGTCATTGAGCTCAAGAAAGTAGAGGATCACAGTGTAGTTATAATCCCCATTATCAAGGTCATTTTGAAGGAACTCCAACCGTGTTGAATCCGTGATAGCAGTTTGTAGAACATTGAGTGGCACTGTTGTATTCACATTGTTGTGGATAGTAACACTAGAGTTGGCTACTGGTGAGTAAAGACTTGATGCTGGTTTCCAAATTCTGTCATATTTGTCTTCTGGGTACCTGAAGTTGCCAAATATGCATCGGTACGAAACCAAATTAACATTTATTTTGTATAGGTTAAGTATGCAATAAAAATATGGCATTTCCTGCATTTGTTCATCCTCTAGAATCATTTATAATGTTTTTAAGGATATGGAAAATCATATACCTGGTCTCTCCAAAGCCTCCCAGATCAGTTCTATTAACCACTTTCAAAATATTGGATGATTTATCATTCAGATACTCTGAATCATTAAAAGGCCTTAGTTCAAGACTCGATATGTAGGGATCTCCTTTTCCATGCACTAAGCAGAAGTCAGTATAGCTATTAGCAGCTCGAAAAATCCCCTCAACCACCAAGTCTGCTGATGAGCTCACCACGCTTAATGGCGTAGTACCGATTGAAACAGTAAATGAAGATTCAAACTCAGCAGCTCCCTCTGTTTCAACAACAGGGAACGAAGCCCTTATCAGATAGTCTTGATCTTCAACTGTCGGTAAGCTATAACATCTTTTCTTCGATTCGATCTCGAAAATCCGAACACTTTGATTTCCCTGATTCAAGTTCTTGCAACCTTTTATGTTTGAAAACCATTGATCATCAGGTATCCAAGTCAAATTTTCATCCGTAAAACTTGATTGAACGCAGCATGCTATGCTCAAAAACCCTGCATGAAAAGAAAATATTGTAGTTTAGAACATCAAATTTTACAGATCATCTGAAATTCACCAATTATCAAGCAAGATCTGAATTGACTTGTCCTAATCAATTCTATTTTCCAATGAACATCAGATATGAAACTCGTTAGTATCCAACATAAATTCCGACAAGACATTACACCATGCAATGAGATCATTAATGATACTAACCTTGTGCATTAGTTGACTGAACAATATTGAAGAAACAAAGGATTAAAAACACAAAACATGTTGAAATCCAGTAAACCAATCCTTCCATCATATCATACACACCCCATGTCGGGTTATCAAAATCATAATCAACCCCGCCAAGTTCTCCAACTTATGATCAGAGTCTTGTAATTAACCCAATAATAACAATTTGTCGTTGGAGATCATTGAAGCATCGAAGTTTTACAATGAATATTGTCAGACAAATGGAACTAGGAGAAGGAAATGATAGAGGTTTGACTTTAGAAGGAAGAAAAAACTAGAGGAGCTTAATTTGCTGAGAAATTAAGAAGGAATTAGAATATAATACAATAGTTTGATTATCAAATTTATTTTAAAATAATGGCATTAACTAATTTTAATTCGTTTTGGTGGTGGATGGTAATCAAAATATACTAAAATATTAGGTTAAAATAATGGAGCTGAACAACCTCTCAACTTCGTCTGCCTCCGTCTCTCTTCTTGTCTGTTACCATGAACGCAGCTTCATGGAAATTTTGGTCATTGGGCCACTCTAGCTATTATTTAATAATAATAATAATAATAATAATAATAATAATCCTAGACTTAAACAAATCACTTTTCAATTTATAATTTTCATAATCAATCTTTTACTTATTTTTAAATTTAATTACCTTTGAACTTCGTGTGTTGACCTGATGATTAGGGTGTTCACCATCCAGGTTAGAGGTGTTCATGGGTCGGGCCGGGTCTAAGCATGATATTAATATGTTTTATGCTTGCCCAAGTTTGGCCCGACTCAAAAATTAGACTTAAAATTTTGTCCAAATCTATCTATATTTACAAAATACTAATCCAAGCTCATTTTAGATCATTCCATATTATTTTTTTAATTTTTTAAAAATATTTATTTTATTTTATTTTAATATTTAATAATTTTATACAGTTTTTATTTATTTAAATTTTTTATATAGTCATCTTAACATTATTTTAATATTTACATTAGAGTAATATTATATATTTAGTATAAGTTTATTTTTTATGTGTTTTAAATTACATAATATATAAAAAAATAACATAGTATATAAAGGATTATTAATTTAAAACGAGTTAGGTCGGGCTGGGATCGGGCCTTGAATGTTCAAGCTCGAGTCCAACTCATATTTTAAACGGGTCTAATTTTTTTGTTCAAGCCTATTTTCGAACCTTATATTTTTACTTAAACCCTCCCAAACTTCGGGCGAGCTTTCGAGCCTAGGTAGTAGCCCGACTCATGAATAGGTCTATCCCAAATATAACTTAAGCTCAAGTCGCACTAATCACATTACTATTAGGGCATATAGAAACTACACAAGGAGTTGAGATATGATTGAATTAGGTACGTAATCTTAATCCAAAACCAAAACGTGAATTTCCACAAACGTGTGAAGACAATTTGGGTGAGTTGTAATCCCATCAGCAAAACTCAAAGCAGTGTGTTCTACATGGTCAAGTGAGTCCTGAATAAACTTAACATTGTAGAATCAGTCCATCCAATACATTTAGTACATGCTTGTATTTCGGTAAAAACACCTCTTCAATCTTTTCAATTTTAATATTGAATAAATTAATTTATTTTAAAAAATAATTTAATTCCTACAATTTTGAAAGTAAATAAGGAACGACAATTAATTATAATATTTATGTTTTATGTTAATTGTACATTGGTATAATAATAAATTCAGCCTTCGATGTTTATATATTTTCTGAATTTGGTATTAATTCTAAAAAAATTAATAAATTTAGCCTCAATATTTACACATTTACATAAACATTGAGAGCTAAATTTGTTAAATCAAGACTAAGTTAACAAGACATGTAAACTTTGAGGCAATCAAAATTATGTACAGTTGATGAAAAACATTAATGTTATGATTAATTGTCCTTAGTTGCTCACTTTTGAAATTGACAAGGATTGAATTGCTTCAATTTTTTGAGAGGAACTAATTTGCATTTTTTTTTTATACAATGGTTAGAATCATCCGTAACCCCTCTCAACCCTTAAATAGAAAGATAAACGTGTTTCAACATTCTCAAACCCACATCCTCCTACGCGATAACAATACCAATTCCAATCGAGTTAAAACTCACTAAAAACCCATAAAAAATCCATTTTATTAGTTTTCTATATGTTTGAAAACATATCTCATATTTGTGAAAGACATTATTGTCCTATCCAGCTTCATTAAAAGTTTTTTTATACAATATCGAGGATAGGAGATGGGGTTCAAACGGTTTGAACCTGTGTCAAATTGATATCTAACAAAAGTTTTAACCACCGTTTCATTTAAGTTAAAGCTCATTTATATATATAAAAACATGAATTTGAAAAAAACTTTTGAACTGATAAGAATACCTTTTATTTCTATCATATTACTAAATTAACATTTTAAAATATTTATAATTTAATTTAGAATTATTAATTATAATTTTATTTAAAAATAAGTTGTGATTATTTTATTGACTCTAAAATCAAGTTATAACCTGAATAAAAGTTTGAGCATACTCATTATAAATCAAAATAACTAGTATCTAAGAAAAATTATCAGTAAAAAGAATGAAAATTATTAGCATTAAACGGCAATGGCATCGAAGAGCATCAGAGAGATATATAAAATCATTTCAATTGATGATGACATTATATAATATTATGTTATTAATTTTTTAAAATTATAAGTTATTTATTCCGTGCGAAGCAAGTTATTTTATACTTTCTTTTTTTACCTTATTATTATTAGTAGTATTAGTAGTAGTAAAGTTGTAAACGAGTGAGAGAGATTTAAAAAAAAATAAAAATATTTACCATATAATATTTCAATGATTATTTTTTAATTATCCTTATTAAATATGTTTATTAATTTAATGTAAATATATTCTGTACTTATCATGAATCATTTAATTTATTATAATTGATGTATGTTGTTTTACTTTTTTTATTTTAATTTAATATTATAATTTACTTTTTAATATAATTTTAAAATTTAATTTATATTATTTTTAACTTTTTATTTACAAAATATTAATTATTTTTTATTTATTTTCTACTTGACCAACAAATTTACTCTTAAGTATTATACCAAAAGGAAAATTATTTCTCTTTAAAACATTAGTTGTAACTTGCTTTGTAATTAATCATATTTGTTGGTATTTTGTATCTAAATTTTTTACATCACTTTAAAGGGTTTTAAGTAGAAATGTATCATTTTGGATCACGTCGAATATCAATCTAGTAAGGATTATTTTGAAAACTTTTGGTATAATTGAATTTCCTTGAAAATCATGTTTCTTAAAGAAGATTATTTCTAGACTAATATTTAGAGTTTTTATTGATGACATGCTCGACCACAATTTAAGGACATTGAAGTTTTGAAAGCCAACAATTGTCTATTTAAAAGAAGGTTTGTTTATTTCATTAAGCATGTGATATTGAGAGCATTTATTTTGTTCATTGTAAGGAACTTATCTTAGTGCAAAATTGTTGTAATTCTTGATGTTCAGATTGTATTTAAGTTTTTAAGGAGAAAATCTTAGTGTGACGAGAGTAATTTAGTTGATATATAGGAGTTATATTACAACTTGGTGAGTAAGCTGAACTTAAATCACATCTTGTACTATAAACTAATAGTAGAATTACTTTTTAAAGCCTCACATGCGTAAGAAGTATTTCCGAACTACCTAACCAACTTCAGTGTCCATCTTTAATTTTGCTCTTTCAATTGCTGAAGTTGGTTGTAATTAAATGTTCAATTGATAGAAAAATTCATGGATCTCTCAATATTCAATTTTTTTTAATTTTTACTCCAAAAAGTTCGAGTTGGGGTGAGTATTTAGGTAAAACCTTTTCAACAATATTAACCCTAGAATTGGAACTTAGTCCAAATATTTGGAAAGAAAAAGTATACTTCCCATCCTTCCAACCACTAATTGGCAAGCATAAAACTACTTTTTATGAAATGAAGTATTGGATTCCTTGGATAAATGGACACATTTTAGTAAAAGTACTGTAGAGGTCATTATATGAAGAGTTGGATTGTATTTTACTTTTTCTATTAAAAAAAAAGTTAGTCCCTATATGTTAGATAAAAGAGAAAACTGATCATTTTATTAAAAAATTCATTCATTTTACTATTGAAAATTGATCTCTGTACATCAGCCAAGGTACACGTTGCAAACCACATGTTATTGTTCAGTTATTTCGTCAACCACGTCAATTTTTAACAATATAAATGGATGAAATTTTTAATAAAACTGATCAATTTACTTTTTGATCTAATGTACATAGACTAATTTACTCATTTTTTAATAAATATGGTAAAATACAATTTAACTCTTAGAACCAGTTTAACATTATTTCTCAAAAGTATTTTTGTGCTAAAAAGTACTTTTGAGATAAAATTATTGCTAAATAAGATGCTTTTGAGGCAAAAAAAATGCTTTGCAAAAGCACTTTTTTTGACCAAAAACAGAAATACAAAATTTTAACTTTTGCTTAAAACTACTTTTTGACCTCAAAATACTTCTGAAAAACAAGACTAAACTGACCTTAGAATAAAAGCATCTATCAAACTTTTACGACACTTTTTATTTATTTATCAATGTATCTACTAAATTGAGCCTAATAACTCATCTTTCGTATTCTGTAGATCCATTAAAAGGGTAGATGCTAACCAAAAATCTTAATTTTGAGTCGGCATATAATTTTGAATCCAATTCCAATTCAGTCCTCTTTTTCACACTTTGACCGTGATTTCAACTTAGTAATCAAAAGTAGAAAATGATAAATCCTCTAATTAAAAGCGTTCAACTTCAGACTAGAGCTTATCTAATCTATAATATGTATTAAAAGTGTGTCCATGGTGACACTTGTCTAGGGGGGGAAATGCCTTAAGCATCGATAATTCTAGATTCAGTCCCTCATATATTTCATTTATATTATTAGGTCCTTATTAGAAGGATTTAGAATGTTCAATTAGGTACATACCTCTAGTTAATTGCTTTATTTATTTTGTAAATAAATTTAGACTAAAATAAATTATATTTTCTCAGTATAATAAAATGTTATGACCTTCATTCAAGTGTTTTTTTTCTCTGCATTATAAAAATATTAATTTTAATTTTAGTCTCTGTATTATACTTAAATTTAAAATTTAATCTTTATACTTTAATCTCTAACATAATTTAATTTCTATAGTTTATATTATTAACTTTTCGATTAAAATGTTACGTAGTTAAATATAATTTGAAAGTAGAATTTTCAATTCGAAAAGTAAAAAATAAAAAATTTTAAAGTAAGGTTCCATTTGTTTCAAAGATGGTTTCCGTAAAATGATTTCTGAAAAATGACTTATTTTTTTGAAAAAACTAATATTTTCTGATGTTTAATAGATTACTAGAAAATATTTTATAAAAGTTATTTTTAATGAAATAAATATACATTTGAGGTTTAAGAAAATATATTTTTGAGGAATTAAATTGTAGACTAGTAAACATTTGGTTTTATAGACTAAATCATAAAAATATAAAATTAGAATATAAGAGACTGTTTTCTTCGATTGTGAAGAGAGTTTCCTTTTGTTGCTCTGAAAGTTTTCACTTTTTTTATTTTTTGACAATGAAGACAGTAAATAGAGCTTTACCTGTTTGAAAAATATCTCGGAGAAAAATTTGATAAGATATTTTTTTGAAAAATAATTTCTTTTGGTAATTTATTTTTCACCAAACAAACACTGTAAAACAATGAAAATATTTTACGAAAATTATTTTACATGCAAACAAATGAATCCTAGAAATGAAAGATTAAATTCTAAATATATAAAGTATATAAAAACTAAGTATATTTTAATTTTTAAATTTTTACTTTATAATTTAAGATAATTAAAAAAATCAATTGAACAGTATTAATTTAGCTTAATTCATACGCTTGTTTGTGTGGGTGAAGGAAGGAATCAAGGGGGGTATTAAAGTCAACTCCGAGTACAAATTTGAGATTTTAGCAGAAACCAATTATTCGGCTGGTTCATGTTGTTGAAGATTCTTTTGAAAATCCATCCAGTCAGACACTGCTAAAAACTTTGGGTAATTGGTTAGGTTTATTTCCTTTGTATAATTTCTTACTTTAAACTACAACTATTTGAGTTTAGTTATTCGTCTGGATTCGAAGATTTACTCAAATTTTGAGAGAATTTGAATAAAAATATTAAATTCGAAAAATGGATTTAGATAAAAAAAATTAGACTCGTTTAAAATATGGATCGGACTCAAACTTGAATATTTTAGGTCAGAATCCGGCTTGACCCGACCTATTTTTAAGTTATAATATTTTATACTATATTATTTTTATATATTATGTAATTTATAACACATTAAAAAAATAAATATATACTAAATATATATATTATGGGCATGTTATATTTATACACGAAATAACATGCGTTATGAATATTGATGATATTATTAAAATATATAATATAGTAAATTAATGTAATAATTTTTAAAGTATAATTAAAATAACTTTCATTCTATTACATTAATATAAATTTTAAATTTGAACTAACTAATATAAATAAATATAAGAAAATAGTTTAAAGCATTATATCAATGTGAAATACATATATAACCCTTCTCTATTTTAATTTATATATTTGCATTTACACTTAAATTATTTAAAATATAAATATTATACTATTTTATAATAAAGTTTTATGAATTAATTTGATATAATAATTTTTAAAACATATAATTGACAAATTAATTGCAACTTAATTTTTAAAAGGTACATAAACTTGGCACATTATACGTATTTGATACATAAATTATTTTTTGCATTTAATTAATATCTAAAATTGAAAACCTTAAGCTAAACTGATATTTTTTTTAGATACCTCAAGAATACTTTTTTTTAATCAAATCTCTCAATCAATATACCCCACGTGTTCAATTTCTATTAATCCCTTGAAATCCCAAGGTATATATTCAAGAAATTGAACAAATAAAAAAGAAATAATTAATATTTAACTTTTTAATTAAAAAAAACGCTTTAGAATCTTGTATTTTGGTCAGATGGTTAAGAGTGTTTATTGTCCCAAGTATGGCTTAAGTTCAAGTCGCGCCAATCACATTGTTGTTAGAACTTTATCCTTCTTTTATAATTCATTAAAAAAAATTTGCAAAATTTGCAAAATTATTAAGATGAGCTGTATTTCATTAATTACAATGTTTAATCATCATAAAACTTTGATTGAAACAGCTTTGCCAAGACCCAACTTTTTTAATTTCCTAATTATGTTAGCAAAGATAAAGCCATTCTCTCACCCAAAACATTTCTTTTTCATAAGAGTAGAAGCGTCTATATTGAAATTCATTATCACGCCTTCCATTTTTATAAGAAATGTTATAGAGGCTAGAGTTTTTTGGAAAAAATTTCAGATGTTGAGTGGGTTTAATTGCAATTGTCGAAACGTTTATTTTTGGAAAACAAACAGGTCTCGAAAAATATTTTTAAATTGAAAAATAGGAGTCACCACAAATCTTTTTATTTGGTGTGATTGAGTCACCACAAAACATTAAAATCCGTTTTGAAAAATATTTTAGTCTTCAAAATTCAGAAAACGGGTTCGGGAGTCAGTTACGTGTAAAGAAGGAATAGCACCCTTACATGCTCAAAATTGGTACCACATCGATTATTTTTGGGTCTTTATTTGTTAAAACTTTGAAATTTCGAATAAAACTCAGAATACGATCTTTGTTCTCAGAAAACTTTGCATGATTTTTAAAAATAATATTTGAGAAAAATCGTCTGTGCATTTCGAATTTCTCGAAGAATTGAAATCGTGTCCAACAAGTTAGGGCACTACGTTCTCGGAATTTCGAAATTGAAGGACATTTTGAAAGATTTTAGAGAGGATATTCGATTGCACGAATTATACGAAGATCACATCCAGCACGTTTGGGCATGATTTTTCAAAGTTTTCACACGAAAGGATATTGCCTCGTTTTTGTTTTAAAATTATTTGTATATTTTGAGAACTCGAAATTTCGAATTAAGTTCAAGATACGATCCTCGGACACAACTTATTTCACGTGATTTTCAAACATAAAATTTGAAGAAAAATGCTCGTATATTTCGAATTTCTCGGAGAATTGAAGTCGTGTCCAACACATTAGGGCACGACGTTCTCGGAATCTCGAAATTAAAAGGCATTTGGAAAGTTTGGAAGAGGATATTCGATTGTGCAGATTATACGAAAAATCACACCCAGCACGTTAGGGCATGATTTTTTGAGATTTCCACACGAAAAGGATATTACCTCGGTTTTAAAGATTTATTTGTGTGTAAAAATAATTTTGAAAATGAACATGTAAATTAAATATGAATGGGCAATTAATAGCAAAAATTAAATAACACGAAACAAAATAATTAAGTAGATATATGTACAAAAATTAAACATGAAGTTAATAGAATACAAAATACGAAAGAATAATACTAAAATTCTGTGTATGAACATCGAAAAAAAGGAAAAAAAAACCAAACGGGGTCAAAAAT
The DNA here is from genome assembly GCA_005610355.1 of Gossypioides kirkii. NCBI lineage: Eukaryota > Viridiplantae > Streptophyta > Magnoliopsida > Malvales > Malvaceae > Gossypioides > Gossypioides kirkii. The sequence continues at coordinate 22,256,796 of CP032254.1, read as the reverse complement.
GGAGTTTCAGAGAATTCGGGATGAAAACATAATTTTCGAGGAATTTGGGGGTCAAAATTGAATTTTTTGGAAAACTTGGAATTAAAATCGAACTTTTGGAAAATTTGAGATTGAAAATGTGACTTTTGGAAATTTGGGGGTAAAATAGTAATTTTTGAATGTTTGAGGGGTAAAATGGTAATTTTGGATGAGTTTAGGGTTAAAATATAATTTTAGGAAAGTTTGGGGGTCAAAATGTAATTTTGGAAAATTTTAAGGTTAAAATGCGATTTTGGGACTTTAGAGGTTTAAATGTGATTTTTGGAAAGTTTGCGGGTTAAAATATAATTTTAAAGAAGTTTAGAGTCAAAATGTAATTTTAGAGAAGTTTAAGGTTAAAATCTAAATTTGGAAAAGTTTAAGGGTAAAAATGTAATTTTGGAGAAGTTTAGGGGTCAAAATATGATTTTTAGAAAGTTTAAGGGTAAAAAATGTAATTTTGAAAAAGTTTAGGGGTTAAAATGTAATTTTTACAAGGTTCGAGGGCCTCTTAAGCAATAAAGCCAAAAAAAGAGTGACACGTGGCAGCTTCTTAGGCTTCCAGAAGTAAGAGGACCAATTTGAAAATAATTTAAAATTATTGGGCAAATTTATAATAAAATAAAACTTGATTTAATGATCAAATTGAAACAAATGAAAAAATAGAAGGGACCAAATGCAGAAAAAACCCAAAAAAATGACACATGGCAGCCTCTCAAGCTTCCAGAGAGTCAGAGGACCAAATTGAAAAATAATTAAAATTATTGGGTAAATTTAAAATAAATTAAAAATATAAAAGGACTAAATTGTAAAAATAAAAAAAATGAAAGGATTGAAGGCATAAATAGCCCAATTTTTGAAAATACGCAGATCTTGAGTTGGATCGGGTCGGGTCGGAGCTTAGCTCTAGGCATGAAATGACGTCGCTTTGGTGCTTAAGACCCTAGACCAAAACGACGTCGTTTTGGTTCTCTATAAATCCCATTTCAAGCCTTTATTTTCTCATTTTTCTCTCTTTTCTCTCCAAAAAAGCTTCAAAAACCCTCTCTTCTCTCGCCCTTCTCTCCTCATGCTCGACCAAGCTCCAATCATTGGCTCGCCGCCCATCGATCATCATCCGCTACCGTCCATCGCCGTGCGCGACGACTCGAGGTAAAAACTTTCCTCTTTTTATTTTAAAAATAGATCTAGACTCAGATTTGAATAGATCGAGCCTGGATCTAAAAAAAACAATTGAAAACATCCTCTTTTTGAATCTGTTCGTTTCTCTGTTTTTTTTTAAATTTATAATCTTTTTTTTTTATTCCTTACTTTCGAAAATGAAAAAAACACAAATGCTTGAAATAGTAACTATATTACTATATAATAAATAAAAAATAAGTATACTTGTATATACTAAAAAAATGCTTCAAAATAGTAAATAAACAACAACTACATAATATATATTTACTATGTACCTTAAGAAACAGATATTTGAACGTTGGGTATCTGATTCTTGCCCTGATCAGTGTATTTCTTTATTCAACTTCAAATGCTTTCTGTATTGATTTCAAGTCTGTTTGTATGTGTTTACACTGCTGGTCCCTAACCTCCTTACAAATGTTTTTAAATTCAGCTTTATAGCCTAAATTCTCATCATTATATTTTGTTTCTTGCAATTGAATTGCTGTCATTTCTTCCTTGCAGGGGTAGACTTGACGGTGGTGCAAGTTGTTGGTGTTGTTGGTAGTGCTGACGTGACATGCTCTGAATGGAAGAGGGAGCGGCAGCTGGTGTAACTTGTAGAAGATTAGGTTTTAACTTTTCTTTTTGTAAAATTGGGTTAAATATGTAATTGGGCTAGTTTGAGTTAGGGTTTATTGTTGGGTTTGTAATTGAGCTAAGGCTTGGTCAATTGGGTTTGTAATTTGGATAAATTTAAAATTTATCATTTTAATTTTGGAGTTGGGCCCGGACAAATTGAGCTCCTACAGCTGCCCCTCTTTGCTCGTTACCGTGTAACGGGAACGGAGCAAAGACCAAAAGGAGGCCTAAATTTGTCAGGTCTCATCTCTTTGATGCTTCTTCTTCGATTGGCCCACCCCTCGCTTTATCAGTCGTTCAACTTCATTGCATCCGCTTCTCTACATCTTCGGTGTTGTGATTCCAACTTGCCCTAAGGCAATTTCAGAAAGATAAAATTTGCTACTATAGCTTCACTAAATTCTCTTGCAACTTCAAGGAGATTGAGGTTTGTCATCGTTGTATTTGATTTAATCCACTGACACTTCAAGTGTTTGGTGTTGTGGCTTCATCTCTTGGTCCACTTCTTTGTATTTCACCAAGAAGATGGGATTTGAAATTCCACTCCACTCCGCTGCAACTTCAGAGAAATTGAGACGATAGCTTGAATCTGCCCTCTTGATTTGGGATTTGTGGTTTCAATCTGCCTCATGACTGGGGTAGGAGATTTTTTTAAAAGATTGGATGGTTGCAATCTGCCCCTAGCTCGGGGTAAGAGATTGGCTGATGGTGATCTATCCCAGGCTCGGGGTAAGAGATTGATTGACGGTGATTTGCCCCAAGCTCGGGGTAAAAGATTGAATGGTTGCAATCTGCCCCAGGCTTAGGGTAAGCGATTGGTTGATGGTGATCTGCCCTAGGCTCGGGATAAGAGATCGGATGACTGTAATTTACCCTAGGCTCGGGGTAAGAGATTGGCTGATGGTGATTTGCCCTAAGCTCGGGGTAAAAGATCGAATGGTTGTAATCTGCCCCAGGCTCGGGGTAAGAGATTGGCTGATGGTGATTTGCCCCAAGCTCGGGGTAAGAGATCGGATGGCTGCAATCTACCTCAAGCTTGGGGAAATAGATTGCCTGATGGTGATCTGCCCTAAGCTCGAGGTAAAAGATCAGATCTTCAATTTGCCCTTCTTGATTAAAGGTAAAAATGAAATGATGTAGTTTGAATCCAACTCCACTGCAATTTTAGGAAGATAGGATTTGATGTCGAAATTTCATCTTGCTCTTATTGCAACTTCAAAGAGATGAAAACTTGGTATTGCAGTTTGATCTTGGTCCACTGTAACTTCGAGGCAGAAGATTTACTGTTACGGCTTTAATCTACTCCCTTTCATTTTTAGGGTATCAGCTCCAATGTTTCATTAGTTCATCTCGCCATTTTGCGGGGATGTGACCTGTAAAGTGTGCTTCTATAGACCTCATATGTAGGCTCGAATTATCAAGATGCAATGATCAGAATGAATCAAATGCTCCTAACTACATGAATGCGTATGATGAATGTCCGTTTATTATTTGGGTTAACATAGCCTGTAGCTTGTCCAAATTCTGTCATGGGTACGCTGTCCTGTTTCCTTCTAGGCTCAGCCTGAACTGCTTGTTTTCAAGTCTTCCAATTGGTGGTCATGTTTCGAGCCCCTGTACCATTTAGGAAATTCCAAAGTAATGCTTATGAATCTTTGTATGATTCATATTATTAGTTCATTATCCGTTATTTTAAATACAAAATGCTTGAACGAGATTATAAAAGAATAAGGTCAAAATTTATTGAAGACACAATTCGAAAGATCAATAAGAGTCAAATTTTAGTCAAGAAATTGCCAAGTATACAACAAAAGACAATTAGATGCCTCGAATATCGCAGGATGAGCTTCTTTGAGCTGACTCGCTAAGAATCATTCTGAGCCCAAATATGTGTCTAGAAGACCTGGAGTGCTTTGTTGATGCTTCGAGCTGTAATTTTCTTCCATCCTATTATAATTAAGGGAGAAACAATCACTTCGAACCCGTTCTTGAATTTGAGCCGCCCTTTGCGGGTTTTCAACTCAAAAATCCTTTGGTTTCAAGACGCCCTTTGCGGGTTTCCATCTCGATCCCTTTTTTTTGAGATGCCCTTTGTGAATTTTCATCTCATTCTTAGGCAAAATATTTTTTCACCGAGTTTGAATTGACGGGGTTGTGTAGATCTTTACCGTCCATCTCTGTTAGAATGAGAGCTCCTCTTGAGAAAGCTTTCTTTACCACATAAAGCCCTTCCCAATTGGGCATCCATTTACCTCGAAAGTCTTTATGTATAGGAAGTATCTTCTTCAGAACTAGATCTCCCTCATGAAACTCTCTAGGATGGACCTTTTTGTCATAAGCTTGCATCATTCTTTTCTGGTACATCTGACCATGGCGAATAGCTCTTAACCTCTTTTCTTCGATTAAATTCAACTGATCATATCGAGCCTAGATCCATTCTGCCTCATCTAACTGTAACTCAGTCAAGACTCGGAGAGAAGGTATTTCAACCTCAATAGGTAAGACTGCTTCCATAACATATGCTACTGAGAATGGTGTTGCCCCAGTAGAAGTTTTGATTTAAGTTCTGTAAGCAAAGAGGGCAAATGGTAGTTTTTCGTGCCAGTCTTTATAGGTCTTAGTCATTTTCGCAACGATCTTCTTGATGTTTTTGTTAGCTACCTCTATAGCTCCATTCATCTTCAGGCGATAGGGAGATGAATTGTGATGCTTGATTTTGAATTGCTCACAAACTTTCACTATTGTGCTATTGTTCAAATTCAAGGCATCGTCGGATATGATCCTCTCTAGCATCCCATATCGGCAGATGATCTCTTTTTTCAAGAACTTACTAACCGCAGACTTTGTGACGTTGGCTTAAGAAGCTACTTCTACCCATTTGGTGAAATAGTCGATAACCATGAAGATAAATCTATGACCATTAGAAGCTTTTGGAGAAATTGGCCCAATGACATGCATGCCCCACATAGAAAATAGCCAAGGAGAAGTCATGACATGAAGGTGTGATAGAGGTACATGAATCTTGTCTCGATAGATCTGACACTTATGGCACCTCTTAGCATAATTGATGTAATCCCCTTCCATGGTAGACCAGTAATACCCAAATCTCATTATATGCCTGGCTATTGTGAAACCATTGGCGTGTGTCCTACAAATGCCTTCATGAACTTCTTTTAAGATCATTCTAGCTTCAACTGCGTCGACACATCTTAGCAACACCTGATCTTTTCTCCTTTTGTACAAGATTTCCCCATTTAGGACATATTCATTGGTAAGTCTTCTCAATATCCTATTTTCATTTTCAGAAGCTTGCTTAGGGTATTTGCGATCTCTTACATATTGAAGAATATCTTGGTACCATTGGCGGTCATCCCTTTCTTCTTCTTCTTCTTCAATATCATAGCAATGAGCCGGAGCCTCATAGATGCTCATTTGGATGAGTTTCATATCTTCTAGTCTATTTATTTTAATCATTGAGGCCAAAGTGGCAAGAGCATCAACCATCTGATTTTCTTCTCGTGGGAGATAATGGAATGTGACATCATCAAACTCCTTGGTTAACTTGAGAACCAATTTTCGGTAATCAATTAGCTTAGAATCCCTCGTTTCCCATTCTCCTTTAGTTGATAAATTACTAGTGCAGAGTCTTCATATATCTCCAAAACTTTGATTCCCCGTTCTATAGCTGCACGGATTCACATGATACATGCTTCGTATTCTGCCATGTTATTTGTGCAATCAAAATCGAGTTTACTGGTGAAAGGATAGTGGTCTCCTTCTGGTGATACCAAGACTGTCCCAACTTCATTACCCGTGATGTTTGAAGCTCCATCAAAATTCAATCTCCAAGGATGATCCACTGTGGTTCTCTCTTTAGTGGTTGCAACATACATTAAATACTCATTCGGGAAGTCGAAGTTCATTGGCTCATAGTCCTCTAAAGCCCTACTAGCTAGGAAGTCTGCTATCTCACTCCCTTTTACCGCCTTTTGATTGACATAGACTATGTCGAATTCAGAAAGCAAAATCTGCCACCTAGCCAATCTTCCATTCAATGCGGCCGACTCCATCATGTACTTCAGAGGATCTAATTTTGAGATTAACTAGGTGGTGCGGTACAACATGTATTGCCTAATCTTCGTGTGGTCCAAACTAGAGTAAAACATAGTTTTTCAATTGGCAAGTATCGAGTCTCGCAATCAGTGAATTTCTTGTTGAGATAATATATCGTCCTTTCCTTCTTTCCAAACTGGGTGGTGGTAGCTCTTATATGGCTTTTACTTTATCTGGATCAATTTCAATCCCCTTTTTGCTGACCACAAAGCCCAACAGCTTTCCAGAAGTGGCTCCGAAAGTGCACTTTGCTGGGTTTAACTTTAGTTGATACTTTCTTAGCCTCCTAAATAGTTTTCTTAAGATCCTTACATGCTCTTCCTCTGTTCGGTTCCTCTGTTCGGGATTTTGCAATCATATTATCGACATAAACTTCAATTTCTTTATGCATCATGTCATGAAACAAAGTCACCAAGGCCCTTTGATAAGTTGCCCTTGCGTTTTTTAGTCCAAAGGGCATCACCTTGTAACAGAATGTTCCCCACAGCGTGACAAACATGGTTTTCTCCATATATTCAGGATCCATCGTTATCTAGTTATACCCGGAGAAACCGTCCATAAATGAAAATAAGGAGTGACCTGCTGTATTATCTACTAAGGTGTCGATATGAGGTAATAGAAAGTTATCCTTTAGGCTAGCTTTATTTAAATCTCGATAATCCACACACATGCGCTTTCCCATCTTTTTTAGGAACATGGACTATGTTGGCTACCCATTCTGAGTATTTAACTACTTGGAGAAACCTAGCGTCAAATTGCTTTCTGACTTCCTCTTTTATTTGTAATAACAGATCAGGTCTTATCCTTCGGAGCTTTTGCTGAACAGGCCCGTATTCTTCCTTTATGGGGTGTTTATGTACCACGATGTCAGTACTTAAGCCAGGCATGTCTTGGTAGGACCACGCGAAGACATCTTGGAACTCTTGAAGTAACTTGATAAGATCTTTTTTGGTTTCTAAGGAGATGCTTGTCCCAATTTTTACTTCTCTCTTTTCATCTTCGTTCCCTAAGCTTATAACTTCCACCGGTTCTGAATGGGGCAAGATTTATTTTTCTTCTTGCTCCATCATCCTTAACAGATCAAGAGACAAATTACAATCTTGATCATTTTCAAAGTCCTGAAGTTCTTCTAAACACATATCTTGCTCGAAACGAGGCTCTAAGTTAGCATCAGGGTCACTCATATTATTGATATTCAAGGACCTGTAAAAGGGAAAAAGAGGTCCCAAGAACAAAATAAATTTATGAAAGAATGATTATATGGTATGAGCATGAGTATGTTTGTCAAATTGGACAAGAATGTTTATATTAAAGAATGATTACTTTTGTTTATTGGGTATGTACAAATGGTTTGTTAAGTTGGATTAAGAATGAAAGAATAATTAGCGAAAGATTTGCCATATAAGATAGAAGATGCATTTTCATTCAAAATAACTAGATAATGATCATGGCCCCTTTTACAAAAAGATCCATATTGCTTTCGAGCCTAAAGCAATAGGTGTGTTCTAAGTATTACTCTGAAGAAGCCCTAATGACTATAGAGAGTTCCTCTATAGTCCAATTGTCGAGAGTACTTCCAAGGGCGAAAGGACGAATTTCCCATGGGTTTCTTCCTTCATTTCCTTCCTCTGATAATGTTGATGCTCAAACCCTTCCTTGTCCCTATTGCTTCAATTAGTCTCCCCTCTCTCTCTTCTACCTTTGGCCTTGGATTGATTATTCCTCCTGATATGAATGTTTTTGATATATGGAGAAAAATCATTGGCTCCCATTGGATCTCCTCTCCAGCTAATCGAGCTCTCCTTTATTCCTGCTTTTTTTTCCAGCTCCCTTTTCTTTCTCCTTGCGTCTAGCTTATACCCTAGGCCAAAGTGATCTCGTTTCTCTTCCAACATTGGCACATTGATTCTCCCCTGGAGAAACCTTCTTAGTCCTTTTCCAGTTAGGGCTCCTTTGCCAATTGTCATTTTTAGGGTCATCTTTGTGATTTTTGATATTTTGGGTACAGGGATTCTGCTTCTTTTGGCGATAAAGTTTGCATTGACGAACTCCAAGGATCGAAAAGAATATTCCAAAGCTTCTTCATCTGCTCTAATGTATGGTGCATCATTTGCTATTGATGCAATTAAGTCCTCCTCAGTATTGATTGTGACTAATCATCCTTTGGTCACCAATTTTAGCTTTTGGTGTAATGATGACGGCACTGCTTCTACCGAATGGATCCATGGTCTTCCAGGCAAGCAGTTGTAGCTTGGTTTGATATCCATTACTAAGAAGTCTACTTCATATGAGTTTAGACCGATTAACAATGGTATCTCAATCCGACCCATAACTTTGCTTTCTGTTCCATCGAACGCTCTCACTACATTGTGGCATGTCTTCATATGAGAACTATCGATCGGTAACCTTTTTAACATTGTCAACGGTAGAATGTTCAAAGTTGAACCGTTGTCAATCAATACACCAGACAGTGTGTAACCTTTACAGCGGGTGGTGATATGTAGCGCTTTTGTTGACCCCATACCTCTTGGTGGTATTTCATCATCATTAAAAAAGATGAAATTATTGGCGCTGACATTATTGACCAAGCGGTCTAGTTTGTTCACTGAAATGTCCTCGACAACATAAGTCTCATTTAATACTTTCATTAGCGCGTTACGATGTGCTTTCGAGCTTTGTAACAGCTTTAAAATGGATATACGAGCCGCTGCTTGTGTAGTTGCTCCACCACACTGTATTCGCTGTGCTTGAGGAACTTTAAGAATTCCTTAGCCTCTTTTTCTGTCACTGGCTCGTTAATTGGTGACCTTTGTCCACTAATACTTCCTCCTTTCGGTTCTCTTGGGTTTTTTTCAAATGTTTTATTAACTGTTCTTGCAGGGCCATAGTCCTTCCCACTACGCGTGACAAGACTCACCTCTTGAGTTCTTTCTGATTCAACCTTGGAATTTTCCCCTCTCGATACTGTTACATTACAATTGTAATTCCAAGGTGCCCTTTTCTCATCCTTGTAGGGGAAGGCTACGGGTTTCTGAATTATTATTGTGGGAGCAACTCTTGTTTTAGTTTTATCACTCCTTGGCCGTGATATGATTATCATTGGATTATTAACCCCAAAAGTTTTCTTAACTGTACCCTCTTTAGAGGCACATACTTCTTCCACTTCTTCTTTTTCCTCAAAAAATTCCAACTCCTTATTGTCCATCAATCCCTGTACCACAGTTTTGAACTCATCGTATTTTTGAATTTCATGCCCTTCTTTATTGTGGAACTCATAGTAGCGTCCTTTTCTCACTGCTTTTCCCGAATCTTAGGCAATCAAGCCCCTTTTTACCATTTCGTGCCATACCCATCTCAATGGTGATCTTACCTCCTCAATACGAGTTTTGATGTTCCTTCCCTTTCCTCCGACTATTGCATTCACCCCCTGATCAGGATGTTTGGGTAGTGAATTCTCTGATACATTGGGACTCGTAGAATCCTCGAATCTCAGTACCTTGGCATCGATGAGCTATTTGTACGTGCCTTTTTAGGACCACACAGTTCTCAATTGAGTGTCCGGCTATCCCTACGTGATATTCACATCGTGCGTTTGCATCATACCAACTCGGGAATGGCGGTAGTAATGGCTTTACATGGATTGATGACACGAGACATTCCTCGTACAATTTCAGATAAAGTTCTCTATATGTCATGGGAATAGGAGTAAATTTCATTCTTGACCTCGAACCAAACCTCTGCCTTGGATTTCTTTGATAGTTTCCTTCCATGGTCCTAGGTGAGCCATCACCATTGGCCTTGAGTAATTTGTCTTATAAGAGTTTGTGTTATTGACCTCATTTTTATTTTTTCTGGGAGCTGTTCTTCTCACACCTTCTCCCGTCTCGATCTTTCCACTTCGGATTGCATTCTCGACCATCTCCCCTAACATAACCATGTTAGAGAAACTTTTGGTAGCGCTTCCCAACATATGGTTTATAAAAGGGGCCTTCAAAGTATTAACGAACAACATAGTTGTTTCCTTTTCCAATAACGGTGGCTATACTTGGGTTGTTATGTCTCTCCATCTTTGAGCGTATTTTTTAAAACTCTCATTTGGCTTCTTCTCCATTCTCTGTAGGGTCAGTCTATCAGGTGCCATGTCAATTACATGACTGTATTGCTTCATAAATGCTTGTGCCAGATCTTTCCAAGAGCTTTTCAACTGATTATACCATTTGGCTGCAGATCCTGTTAGACTATCTTGTAAACACTGTATTAATAACTGGTCATTATGGACATGCCCAATCATCTTCCTGTAGAACATGGTAATGTGTGCTTCGAGGCAATTGGTCCCGCCGTATTTGTCAAAATCTGGTGTATTAAATTTCGGGGGGAGCACTAGGTTTGGGACTAGGCTTCACTCTTTAGCGTCTATCCCTTATGAGCTTTCAATTCCTTGCATCTCCTCTATCTTCTCTTTTAATCGCTTATATTTTTCTTCCATCTGTCTAGGAAGATCTGCTCTCATCATATCATCGAAATCTGGGACGCCTAGATTTGTAACATTATCTTCAGGGTTTGATCCAGATCCTACTGGATAATTGGCTGGCCTTGATATGCTAGTGGCCTGCTGTTGTGCCCTTATAGTAACGGTTGCCTCCCGTGTTTGTGCCTCGTGTGGAGCTTGGTTATGGAGGGGTGTAAAGTCTGGAGGAATAATAGGATCCTCGTCTTCCTCTATTGGGTTTATTGCAGGACCTTTTCCCTTATCGACCCCACTTTGCTTCATTTGAGCCAATTCATTCATCAAACTATTTTGCACTTCCATGAACTGATTTTTCATCTCCCTATACATCATCGTCATTTGTTCCTGCAACTGCTCTTGCATTTGATCCTGCATCTCTTTTTGAATTTGCTCTAGCCTTTGCTCTATGGCTTTGGTTTTTTTACGAGTGTTATGGTGATGTGGATTTTTAATGATTACTGATGTAACTATTAAAGTTTTAATTAGTTAGAATTATCATGCTAAAATATGTAAAGATGCAATGCGAATGAATGCATTTATGCAATGTAAGAAAAGGCATTGACTTTGAATCCAATTCCATTAGAACAACTTCTCTAGAAGAAAAACCCCTTACATAAAGTGAAATTACACAAATGGCTTTGCCTTATTGCCTAAAGCTTTGATCTTCCCAAGAAGCCCGACTAATTTCTGTCCTCGTCCTAATTTCGATTCATATTAGATGCTCAGAACATCAGCTTCGACAGCTAACTCTTGCATGTGATCAACAGCTTCTCTTATTTGGGTCAGTGCGTTTCCAATTACATAATCTCTTTCTTCGACCTGTCTCTGAGCTTGTCGAAAGTACCACTCTCTAGTTTCTAGATTCCTTTCAAGGATATCAATTCGAATCTCATTGTTGTGGAGTGCAGCCTCTAATTCCTGCACCCTTTACTTTAACTCCTTACTCTCGACCATACTGGCTTTAAGTTCTAGGACGGAGTTCCGATTGCGATGTCTACGCAATGACTCTTCTAACTCCATTATTCTAGCTTCTAAACCAGCTATTTGGGTTTTTAGTTCGGCCTTCTCGACTTGTTTTTCTAGCAGTTCTCCTTTCATGGCGTTCTCTCGAGCCTGACCGTCTTGGAATTTCCTTTGCTACTGTTCTGTTTGATCTTTTTGTATCTAAATTTCCTGCCACCATTATTCCGACATCTTCCCTAATCCCGCGATTCTCATGGACAAACGAAGCTTTTTATAAACCTTTTTCAAGTCTTCTAAGTCTTTTTCAACTTCGTTTTACCCTTTCCTTAATCTTTTAGCATATAACTTATGTATATCCACATCCAATCCCAACTTTATCTTTTCTTCTTCTAAAACCTCTATTCTCTTTCCGAACTCCGTGCTCTTCTTCTCAAAGTCTTGTTTCATTATGTCTATCTCTGATAGGACCTCCTGCAAATATTCCTCAATTGGCAGAATATTTTCGCTATTCGATGCTGGAATGTTATCATTAACTCTTTTACTTCTCCACCAATCATAATTCGAGGTCGTCAACGGGTTTGCACTAAACTTTTTCATCCTATGTACTTTCTTCCATGCATTTGCTACCTCTCGAACCCTTTTCTTATAATCATTCCCTTTGTAGGAGAATTCGCACTGAGCTAGGCCATGTGTCGCAGGGATAAATTGTCTCGTCTTGTATTGCCTCAACACGAGCAAATGGGCATATCCTATAGCACCTCATACCCCGAGCAAAGGGACCCAATCAAAGTTGCCACAATGATAGAGGATCTCATCGAGGATAAACCAAGGCGCGCACAACTCGACTCCCTCATCCTGAAGGTTCTGAAGGATAGCCATCCATTTTTCCTTAGATATATTTTGTTCCCTTTGTGTGACAACAAATTCCCTCAAAGGTGAGAAGTCGGCTGAGATCACTTTGTATGAAAATTTCTCTACCTTCTAGAAATGGCTTTGAAACTAAACCATTAGAAGTGGTGCACAACCAATGAACCTTCATTCTCCTTTTCTTTGACAAGCATTCAATGATCTGAAGGTCTCGGCGAGGACTGCTGGGATCAGAGTGACTCCCTTGCTAAAAAGATTTGCAACTGCATCTTCTACATGTCTTAAGGCTTTTAGAAAAATGACTAACCCGTATATGCCTAGAGCAAAAACGTCAATACGTTTCTTCTTCTCTAGGTGTACCAGTATTAGATCTCGTAGTCTTTTCCAATTGTTACACTTATTATCTCCTTTTACCTTGATCCGGGATGCAACCCACTGTTCACTCATTTCGATTGTGTTCATCAGTCTTTTCAAAAAAGGTTGGGACATATGCATCTTTCGAATACGCCTTGTCGACTTGAATCCTGGGCAACGAATCAGTGCGGTGTATTTTTCCATTATGGGCGTCATGTCGAAGTTTCCAAAGGTGAAATAGCTATTGCGGGATTCCAATGTTGGGTTAGAGCTCAAAAGAGGTGTTTGTCTATCCTCCCTTCGAGTGAGTAGGGTAGGTCTTCGTATTCCCTATAAAACATTTGCTTCGTCTCATTATCCCACTGACCCCAGATGTCTCTCCATTCTTGCAAACTGTTTCGAGTCACCTTAATCCGAGTATGATCCCAAAATTCTGATAAATGGGCCCTCTTTCAAACTGTCTCCTTTCTCACTCTGTCGTTCCTTTGACCACAAGCGTGCGACCATGTTATCTTCCACTCTATCAAGAAATCCGTCCTCTATGACGAAACTTCCTTTTGGTAATCGAGCTTAAATCAATATCTTTTCTTGTATGATGATGTAATGCAAGTAAAAGAGACAAAACAAAACAAGTTAGCAAAACACATCAATATCAATATGCAGGAATAGAACAAAGAACCTAAGAACTTGTCGTGGATAGTTGCTAAAAGGTTCGGTATAACTCCTTCTAAGGCAAGTACTTATGGCTCATTGCATGCAGTTAAGTCTCTAGAGTAAAGGGTACCCAAGCCAGCAGATTCCTCGATCCTCACCATTACAGGCTCATACGGATGAGTTCAATTTAGGGGGACACATTTCCCACATGTTTGCATGGAAGTGGAAACTTCACGAAAACATGGGTACGGATGTAATCTTGAAAGCCATCCACTATCCTGCAAGAAGGTGAAAACCTCATGAAGGAGTAGTTTCCCGCTTCCACTTAAAAGGGTAGTAACAAATGCATATGAATGCAAACTTAAGTAGCAATATCGACATAATATAGCATCACAAAAAAAATGCAAAGGATCGTATATAAAACAAAACCGAGTGTTTAAAAATTTTAACAAAAAAACCCGAAAATAATTAACTTTTGGCTTGACTCTCTTTTATTTTTTAAATTCTCCAACGGGGTCGCCAAGCTGTCGAAACGTTTATTTTTGGAAAACAAACAGGTCTCGAAAAATATTTTTAAATTGAAAAATAGGAGTCGCCACCAATCTTTTTATTTGGTGTGATTGGGTCACCACAAAATATTAAAAACCGTTTTGAAAAATATTTTGGTCTTCAAAATCCAGAAAAAGGGTTCGGGAGTCGGTTACGTGTAAGGAAGGATTAACACCATTACACGCCCAAAATTGGTACGACTTCGATTATTTTTGGGTCTTTATTTGTTAAAACTTTGAAATCTCGAATAAAACTAAAAATACGATCTTTGTTCTTAGAAAACTTCGCATGATTTTTTAAAATCATATTTGAGAAAAACCATCCGTGTGTTTCAAATTTCTCGGAGAATTGAAGTCATGTCCAACACGTTAGGGTACTACGTTTTCAAAATTTCGAAATTAAAGGACATTTTGAAATATTTTAGAGAGGATATTCGACAGCACGAATTATACGAAAATCACACCCAGCACGTTAAGGCATGATTTTTCAAAGTTTTCACACGAAAGAATATTGCCTCGTTTTTGTTTTAAAATGATTTGTATATTTTTTGAGAACTCAAAATTTCGAATTAAGTTTAAGATACAATCCTCGAACATATAACTTATTTCACGTGATTTTCAAACATTAGATTTGAAGAAAAATGCCCGTATGTTTCAAATTTCTCGGAGAATTGAAGCCGTGTCCAAATGTTAGGGCACGACGTTCTCAGAATCTCGAAATTAAAAGGCATTTGGAAAATTTGGAAGAGGATATTCGATTGTGCAGATTATACGAAAAATCACACCCAGCACGTTAAGGCATGATTTTTCGAGATTTCCACACGAAAAAGATATTGCCTCGGTTTTAAAGATTTATTTGTGTCTAAAAATAATTTTAAAAATGAACGTGTAAATTAAATATGAATGGGCAATTAATAGCAAAAATTAAATAACACGAAACAAAATAATTAAGTAGATATATGTACAAAAATTAAACATAAATTTAATAGAATACAAAATACGAAAGAATAATACTTAAATTCTGTGTAAGAACATTGAAAAAAAAAGAAAAAAAATAAAACAAATGAGGTCAAAAATAGAGTTTCGAAAAATTCGAGATGAAAATGTAATTTTTGAGGAATTTAAGGGTCAAAATTGAAGTTTTTGGAAAATTTGGAATTAAAATCGAACTTTTGGAAAATTTGAGGTTGAAAATGTGACTTTTGGAAATTTTTGGGTAAAATGGTAATTTTTGAATGTTCAAGGGCAAAATGGTAATTTTGGATGATTTTGGGGTCAAAATGTAATTTTAGGCAAGTTTGGGGGTTAAAAAGGAAATTTTGGAAAATTTTAGGGTTAAAATGTGATTTTGGGAAGTTTAAAGGTTTAAATGTGATTTTTGGAAAGTTTAAGGGTTAAAATGTAATTTTAGAGAAGTTTGAGGCTAAAAAGTAATTTTAGAAAAGATTAGGGGTCAAAATGTAATTTTGGAAAAGTTTGAGGGTTAAAATGTAATTTTGGAGAAGTTTGGGGGTTAAAATATGATTTTTGGAAGTTTTAGGGTAAAAATATGATTTTTGGAAGTTTAAGGGTTAAAATGTAAGTTTTGTAAAGTTTAGGGGCCTCTTAAGCAATAAACCCAAAAAAAGAGTGACATGTGGCAGCTTCTCAAGCTTCCAGAAGTGAAAGGACCAATTTGAAAATAATTTAAAATTATTGGGAAAATTTATAATAAAATAAAACTTGATTTAATGTCGAAATTGAAACAAATGAAAAAATAGAAGAGACCAAATGCAGAAATAACCCAATAAATGACATGTGGCAGCCTCTCAGGCTTCCAAAGAGTTAGGGAACCAAATTGAAAAATAATTAAAATTGTTGGGTAAATTTAAAATCAATGAAAAATATAAAAAGGAGTAAATTGTAAATATAAAAATATGGAAGGATTGAAGGCATAAATAGCCCAATTTTTGAAAACACGAGGATCCTAAGTTAAGTTGGATTTGGTCGGGTCGGAGCTTGGGTCTGGGCATGAAACGACATCGTTTTGGTGCTTAATAGCTTAGACCAAAACGACGTCGTTTTGGTTCTCTATAAATCCCATTTCAAGCCTTTTTTTCATTTTTCTCTCTTTTCTCTCCAAAAAAGCTTCAAAAACCCTCTCTTCTCTCTCCCTTCTCTCCTCATGCTCGACCAAGCTCTGATCACCGACCAGTCGCTATCCGTCGCTGTCCACCGCCGTGCGCGATGGCCCGAGGTAAAAAACTTTCCCCTTTTTTATTTTAAAAATAGATCTAGACTCAGATCTGAATAGATCCAACCTGGATCTCAAAAAAAAACGATTGAAAACATCCTCTTTTCAAATATGTTCGTTTCTTCTTTTTTTTAATTCCTTACTTTCAAAAATGTAAAAAACTCAAATATTTCTTTTTGTAATCTTTGTTTTGTTTTTTATTATTTCTTTTTATTAATATTTTTTTGGTATGTTCTTTTTTTCATGACGTTCAAACGACGGGATCTTTCCCGAGTACGTCGGATTCGGAGGAACTCCGACCACCACTGCAATGATGGCCTTTCGTCTTCAAATAAGTCCCCAAAAATTCTTCTTTATTTCATTTATTATGCATTTATTAAGTTTTCAGTTTTAAGGAAATTAATATATGTAATTAATAACTATATTACTATATAATAAATAATAAATAAGTATAGTTGTATATACTAAAAAAAATGCTTCGAAATAGTAAATAAACAACAACTACATAATATATATTTACTATGTACCTTAAGAAACATATATTTGAACGTTGGGTATCTGATTCTTGCCCTGATCAATGTATTTCTCTTTTCAACTTCGAATGCTTTCTGTATTGATTTCAAGCCTGTTTGTATGTGTTTACATTGCTGGTCCCTAACCTCCTTACAAATGTTTTTAAATTCAGCTTTATAGCCTAAATTCTCATCATTACATTTTGTTTCTTGCAATTGAATTGCTGTCATTTCTTCCTTGCAGGGGTAGGCTTGACGGTGGTGCAAGTTGTTGGTGTTGCTGGTAGTGCTGACATGGAATGCTCTGAATCGAAGAAGGAGCAGCGGCTGGTGCAACTTGTATAAGATTAGGTTTTAACTTTTCTTTTTGTAAAATTGGGTCAAATATGTAATTGGACCAGTTTGAGTTAGGGTTTATTGTTGGGTTTGTAATTGGGTTAAGGCTTGGTCAATTGGGTTTGTAATTTGGACATTAAAATAATAAATTTAAAATTTATCAGTTAATTTTGGAGTTGGGCCCGAACAATTGGGCTCCAACAGTAATATTTTTCAGATGAAATTTCTTTGGAAAAAATTATAGGTTTTGTGGGTTTGAATAACAACGAGCATTCAAAAGATTGACAAAAGGAAAAAAAACTATGGGTTTAGTGTAAGGACCAAAGAGGAAGTGATATGAAAAGAGGAGATAATATGAAAAAGACCATTTATTTTGTGGTGTTTTGCAGAGATCATGGTAGTGATATGAGTAGAGGATCAAGACAGAGCAAAAAAAAAGAGAGTAGGAGTGTTCAATCAGTTAACCGAATCGAAATAACATTAATCAAATTAATCGAATTTTTTAAACCCTTAACCGTTAACCGAACCAAATTTTTTTTTAAAAAAATGAACTTAACCAAACTATTTCGGTTAATTCAATCAGCTAACCAAATTAACAGAAATTTTTATGTTTTTATTTTTTTTTGTTGTTAAAATAAGTATAAAACATATCAAAAAAAATAAATCGGTAATGTTCATTTAACCGAATTAACCAAATTAAAATTAATCAAATTAACCAAGTTAACCGAAATTAACCAAAATTCACTGAATTGGTAATATGTAATATTGGTTTTTGGAATGTTTGGCTAATTCGGTTAACATAGTTAATTACTCGATTTCGAACTGAATTTACCGATAACTGAACTTTTAGAAAACCATTAATCGACCTCCAACCGAATTACATCGGTTAACCAATCGATCAACCGAATTAGTTCGGTTCGGTTGGTTAATTCGGTTTTAATCGAAATTTGAATACCCCTAGAAGAGAGTATCAAGGGTTTAGAGTTAAAAAATTTTAAGGGTAAACTACACTAGGGTCACCTTGAAATTATTCAATTAGTTAATGTGTCAGGTTAGTAATCCGTTAGTGAAAAACGAAAGATTTTAATGAAAGTGACTAGTTTGAATAATTATTTTATTTGGAGTGACTAATTTAAGAAAAAAATTAGAATGACCAAAATAGGACAAACCCTATTTTAGAGTAACCTTGGATGTAATTTACTCAAGTTTTAAATATATTCTTTAATTATATATTTATTTATTTAGTAAAAATAAATTAATAATCTTATACCCAAAAATGACACATGACGCATATTGATTAGGTGATTTGATAAAAAGTAATACTATCATCAAGGTAAATAAAAAAAAAAGTACTATATTGGCTTATGGTTCCAATTTTATGTATCAGTTATGTCTAAAAAAAATTAGATACTTATAATGTGTTAAGTTTAGGTATCTTCTTATATATTAACCCTTTTAAAATGATAAATTTTTTGGTGGAAAAATAGTAACATGAACTAATTACAAAAACTAGGCCCACCCCTCTAACGGGGAAGTTTCAAACAAAATAAGTCAAGTGTTCTATGATGGGTCAATTTAATCAAATGATTAACTTCATGATTTTTTTTCTAGGATTGTGTCTAATGCTCCACTAATTAAATCGTGATAGCATCTTGTGTATTCTTCGGACCAAAGCAAAATTAGACTCTTTAGAGGACCTTTCTCAAATAGTTGAAACCATTTCAAGACAATCATATTGAATTAATACATTATCAGATCGCTGCTCAATTAGAAGAGACAATCCTTCTAGAATGCCCCATGCCTCAGCATCAAAGATTAAGCAGTTCCCAAAGTATTAGTTAAAACCAAAAATCCAAGCTCCATCTCGATCTCGTACTATTCCTCCAATCATCGCGAACCATCTTCCTTCATGATGGAACCATCTGTACTAAAAATGATCCAATCATTAGATAAAAAAGAAAACTGAAACTTACCTGATGGAACATTGGCCTTGCTCCTGTTGGTTGAGACATATTGCCTTGCCCAGTATACGACACTTTGACAGTTTCACTATTACTCTAAGAACCTTGAAAAATGAAAAAAAAATCGATTTTTCCATAAACACCAAGCAATGATCCCAAAAAGACATTGCCAATCTACATCTCCCAAAATCCATCTCTGTTGATTTTGCAAATTTAGAATAAGCCATTCATGTAAAATGATAGATTTTAGTGTTATATATTTATATACATTGAACTAGATATTAGATAATTTTATTTATTAAATTATATATTTTACTTAATAATCTATACAATTTTTATAATTGTAATTATAAAAAATATTATTTTACTCTACTATCAATTATTTATTATGGATAAATTACTTCAATAGTCACTCAAATATTATGGGGTTTTTATTTTAGTCACTCAAGTGTAAAATCTTTGAAATTGGTCACCAATGTTTGTGCCATCACTTATGTTGGTCCCTTCATTGTTATGTCACTGATATTCAATTGATATAGCTATTTTGAAAGAACACTCGACTATGTTGTGATGTATTTTAGTGTGGCCATAACAATTGAAACAAAAAGATAATTTTGCACAAAAACATTGTTAATGCAATTTGGACTTCATCTATGCCTACGGAGTCTTGCTGAGAGAATCAATTCCCTAAGATCAACACAATACAAAAAAAAGAACAATGCTTTAATTCTCAACTTGCAACCTCACTTTTGTACATCTAAATGTAGTTCCCACTACCTACTCTCTTAATCACTAAGTATGTAATCTCCTAAATTCGACCTAGAGGTTAAGCTCAAATTCGGGAGATTACATTGGCCACCGAAATGGCCCAGTTTGCTATGAGGTTTATAAAACAGTCATTTTAAAACATTTATTTATTTTTTTTGAAGAAAACTTAATCTATTTTCAGAAAAACTTACGAGTTATCAAAACCGTTTCTAGATTAATTAACCTATGTAACAGTGATTCCTTTTGAAAGCTTAGTTAATTACCGCTTTATTTATTACTAAAAAATTTAATTATAATTTAGCAGCAAAAAGATGATATTCAACTTAGTTTTAAATAAATAAAATTAATATATGTTTAAGCTAAATTAATTCTAAATCTGTGTTTCATTATCCTAAATCCAAATTCAATATCATGCATGTTTAACCAAACCCAAAATAGAAGTCTCATGCCAAAAATCAAATTAAGTGAACCTTTGTTTTTGGTGCAAACTCATACTTTATGTGTGTTGCGAACTCATGTTAAATGTTGCTATGAGAACTTATGATATTTGATGTTTTACGAACCCTTAAGATACTGTAGGTCTATATGCGAATATGACCGCTTTCGAACATACCAACGTCCAAAGTAAGAAACCTGCACAAAAGATTTTAAACGGGCTGTGTCCGGAAGTATAGGGGTCAGGTTGTAATATAGTTTACAACGAAGTAATGAGTACTCCGAGGATCGTACCCAAGGGAGGCGAGCACAAAGTTAATCTAACCTAAGCACAAATAAATCTAATTAGTACTATAAACAAATTATATTACGAAGAAATATAAGAGAGAAATTTTTTAGGGTTTTTATAATAAAAATAAAAATAAAAAAGTAAAGGAATATCAGGAAATAAAATAATGAAATTTATCAAATCTTATCATGGGTGATTAGCTCGCTTCGATAGTTATAACCAACTATTGCTTTGGGCTCCTCATTCAATCAACTAGTCAATACCCTAGCAGGATCTTTCGATCTTCCACTAGAATAAAGAGTTAGCAAGAACTACTTATCTCTCAACCTCACAGTCCAAATCAGTTCGGGGTTAATGTGTTCATGGATAAGTCATACCAATTTTGGGTTAATTCCCACCTTAATGACTTTCTAAGGTCGTCAAGCCTAAGGTTTATGTTCTTCCTTTCCCGAACAGCTGATCAAATATTTAACCTTATAAAATAGATAGTTAATCATACGTCCACTCGCTAATCCCCCACAGGAGGATTAGTTTCTCATGGATTTCATAAACAATATAAACATAATGTAAAGATTAATCATGAAGAAAAGATAAAGAATATAGAATTTAGAAAAAGCTCGGTTTGTATTGAAAATAATATCGAATCCTATGTTAGATCTCCCGAAAAAAGAAAAGAACAAAACTGAAATATAACCTAAAGCCTAAGAAAAAGGAAAAACTAAAACTAAAATTACAAAGAAAATTCTAAACTATGAAAGTGGTGTCCATAACATGTGTTAGCTGAGCCTATTTATAGACTTAGAGTAGTCATTGTCCTTAACCCTAGGTCAGTTGATGCTCTCTGGCTTAGTGTTTGATTGTGCAGACTAAACGCCCTTGGCTCGTGTTATTTCCCGTATAGAGGTGATGTCGTGAGACACTAGAGTCTGTGTTACGACATCAAATGTAGTATGGTCATCTTTAGGGTATCTTTAGGGGTGTGTCATGACATCCTCAACATGTGTAACGACATTGAAGGAAGTCTTGAAATTCCTCTATTCTACTCTCTATGTTGCAACATCCAACCCTCTATGTTGCAACATAGCGACCAATATCGAGTTAGCGCACCTTCTAATGGTCATAGGCACACTCACAAAACATATTAGCGCACCTTCTAATGGTCACAGGAACACTCACAAAACATATTAGCTCACCATTAGGTCTCATTCAACCCCTAAGGTCAATAAAAGACTCAAATGACACAATTTTATTGAATTATCATATAGTACAAAAACATAACTAAAACTTAACAAAAATGCTTGTATTCAAGCTCCTTAAATGCGAAAACTAGTTTAATCTATTACTCCGAATTACAACATATCTAACTCCTCCACACTTAAGTCATTGTTTGCCCTAAAGCAAGGCAAACAAAAGCTGTAAAAAGAAAAGACAACCCTTAAGAAAGTATGATACAAGTGTTAGCTTCGAAGCATATGACTAGACATTTCATATTTACACATAATCTTGACACGATGAGTAATTGACTTACCACTTTTGACATCAAACATCTAAGTTCAGTATATTACAAAGTATACAAGTATTAAGGGTCTCAACTGTAAGGGTCCATCAATAAATCATACAATTAATTTGATTATCCTAGTAGAATATATATAGTCATACAAGTGATTTTTTAGTTTGATGTCCATTCATGCATAAGGTTACCTAGATCACATAGGGCTTTTCGGCTTGGAATGTTCTGAGGCTTGGGATAGGTAGGGAATAATCAACATCAAAATGGTTTCAAGCACGAAAATAGTTTGGCACATCATATTGTTCCCCATTCTTCTCCTTAGTGACCCATTCCTGCTTATTGCCTTATTTTTCCTTCTCTCACCTTCCTTATGTCTCCTTATAGAAAATCACAATTTCACATAGTAACCATGGCTAGCTCATGAGTTTTTGTGCACTAATGAACGGGTTTTTTCTCTTATTGTGACTTTGTCACCTTTCCTTCTTTTTCAAGGTTCCTCACTCACAAATGCTTTGTCATACATGTACTTTTTCTACTCGTTTTGATTTTCTTTCTTGATTTTTATTTTTTTTCCACTTTTATGCTAACCTCTAACCAATATACTACATTGGTTTTTCCTATCACTATGTTTTTACAAAACCACCATAATGTATCTACTTAACCCTCAATATATATGGCTAGACTTCTATAATCATACAGTTCAGGACCAAAGAAAAAGGTAAGTACAAATTATCGTTTTTAGCTCGTTTTTGTATAGAGGTTCTTCAAGAAGTGTTTTGGCTTGTGAACTTATTATGGTTGTTTCCGATTTCAAGATTTATTAGAAGAGTGCACCGATAGACGGTGTCAAAGCTATGCTAAGAGAGTGGTGGATTGTGCTATTATGCATATAAAGAATGGGATGTGAGAAGTTATAGTCCACGCCGAGAAAAGCTATATAAGTCTAAGCCATATAGAAAACCATATGGCGTAATTAAAGTCCGCGCATAAGTTATCAAATAGTAATTTGTTTATATACTTAATAAAAGCAAGGCGTAATAGATGAATTTCGTAGTTTTATTGTTTCAGAATGTAAACATGATTATACATTGTACACGAAGATATTCATAATAAGAATGCATGAGGTAATTCAGAGTAAAACTTAAGAAATTTTATTAGTCATCATTAAAATAGTTACATAGGAAAAGTTCTGTAAGAGTCTAGGTACGTCAGTTCTTACACGTAACATCCAATACTTAGATCCGATCAATTGGGTCGGGTGGAGGGCATTACTCCACATCCTCATGTTCTGCGACCAGTCATTACACCTTGGTAAAGTTTTTAAATCTTATCTACAGTTTCATAAAGACACGAACACTAGTTTTTTCAGTTTCTAGAGTCTTAAAATTTTAAGCAATTTAGTCTTAGTGTTTGTCTACAATCTAAAATTAACAGTACATAATGAAGTCAACATCAAAGTCTAGGAGCTAAACTTTTTTTATAACTTTTCAAATAAAAACTGTGGCAGGTTTTTCCCCAAAATGCCCTTTTCAAAAACATGCATGTAATCTCAAAAGAAATTTTAGGTCGAGTTATTGAATCGGATTCTGACACCACTAAATGTAACCTTCCAAATCTGGGTTGGACGTTATGAATGAAATTTGAAGGTTACATTAGTTACCGAAATGACAAAGAAAAACGTCTGATTGTAAAATCACTATTTGTTAAGTTTTTGGAAAGCATAATGTGGTTGCATAAAGTTTGTTCAAAACACCGATTAAATAGGTCGTTCCTTGTTAAATTCAATTTATTAAAAGATCGAGCCATTTGAAAAAAACTTAGTTGTTTACCTCGAAAAAATCCCTTATTAAAACTTTAGTTTTACCGTTGTGCAATGAAAAAAATTATCTCATTTGATTTTCGTAGAAAATCTCATATTTTAAGTCATATTAGGCCGATTTTTAAATTTGTTCAGTTTCCATAAAAAACTCATGCTTGCAAAATCCCAATTAAAAAATATCTCTTACCACAGTCCATACTTAAATAAAAATTACAATCCCAAATAAAATAATATCAAAATAATTAAATTAATTTTAAAGAAAAACTTAAATTCCAAAAAACCCGTAATGAGACCTCCGTATGCCGAATTCCAACCTAGTCCTGAGGATTATCTGTAAGGAGTAAACTAGGGGGTGAGCTTAAAAAGCTCAGTGTATGTCCATACATATAAGCATTTAATCAATCAAACGAGCATTCATTAATAAATAGATCAACCAATTTGTCATGGCATTACAACATTTGAGTATGACGTGCTGGAAACATAATATATATATATTTTCAGCCTTTTTGTAGTTTATACACTTTCGTTGTAATTTTTGTCGAAAGATATATATATTTTTTTCAGCCTTTTTGTCTTTTGTAGTAATTTTTATCGAAAAACATATTTTAATTATAAAATAATTAATTTACACTTAAATTATGAACATATTGAATTTTAATTATTTTTATAATATATTTATGCAAATTTAATTTATTTTCAATAGTTTTTCAAAAAAGATGAAAATTGGCTCGACAGTAATCTCAAGAGGCTTGAACCGTTGAGGTAATTTTTACATCAAGTGAAGCAAGAACGAGGCTAATTATTTGTCCAGTCAAAGAAGGTCCAATAATGAATATTAAATATATGTCATAATTAATTTTAATTCAATTTATGTTAGGTTAAAAAATTAATTTTAACATGAATTAGAAAAAAATGCCCAATTTTGCTAAGTAGAAAAGGATTGATCCAACGATAAATTGGAAGCCCAAATCGTCCATATAGCTGACCCAATCAACTAATTTTTTCTGATTTTTACACTTACAAAACAACCCTCGAACCCTTTATATATGTCATTCAAATCCCACCACTTTTCATGTCTTTGAATTTTTGCCCCAAACTGAACATAACAAGTTTGAAACACTCAAACTTGCACCAAGCATGGCCGGCGAAGGAAGAGGGAATAATTGATTTTTCTTTGCTATTTTTAGCAGTCATTCCCACCTATAAATACCCCTCTTCCTTTCCTCATTTGAGATCCCACACATCTCTTCTTTATTCACCTTCTCTCCTTATTCTCTTCCACTCCCATTCTTATTTTCTCATTTCCTCTGTCCTCCTTCCTTTGCCGATTTTCTCTCTTGAAGAAGAGATGAAACACACCCCTTGAAGCAGCATCATTCGAGTGTTCGTGAAGGCCTTGATCGACGGGACAAGCAGAGAAAAAGAGGAACGCACTAGTCTAGCTTTGGAGAAACACTGGAATTTGTTTCCTAGTTCCCTTCTCTTTAATTTTCTTGTTTATGTTGATCATGATTATAAATATTTGTTGTGTTTTTGTTCTTGATTTAATTAAAATGATTTAAATTTATTTCGTGTTAGATTGATTGCATTATGATTGCTTTAATTATTAAAATCATGTTTGTGTTGTTATTAGGTCTTGGTAGATTGTTCAATTAAATAAAACCATGTTTATGTTATACTTTCATTTTAATTGTAAGGTAACAATTGAATTAATTATTAATCAAATCGAAATTTTAATTAATGGACATAATATTTAATTGGTGCATGTTTAATCTTGTAAAGTACCTGAGGGTTAAATTAGCGATAGTATTAAACGATACTTTAGCATTGCATAACTTGCAAGATTATTGTGATTAAATTATTTCAATATAGGAATATGTTGTTACCTCACTTAACCTTATATTTGCTTATGAAAATTGATTAATTGTTTGAATTGACATAGGAATACATTCAAGAGATTAGTTAATTTAGTAAGTATGTATGTTCATTAGTTAACAAAATACCAAGTTGCCGTGAAATTATTTGTAACAACATGAACATGGTTCTAATAATGCTATGTTAAAGAATGTAATTGATCTAACACACTTATGTTATATTGATTAAAACTCATTTTTTAGAAATCGCGCTTTGAAATATTTTACTTTTTATTTTTCTTAGTTAAATTACTTAGTTTAATTTTTAATTTTATTAAAACCTTTTCAAAGCATCATATTTTTCATCACCAAATTGTTTTAATTTGCATTTCATAAATTTTTTCTTGCATAGTCCCTGTGGGTACAATAACTCGACATTTACTTGTCAGTTTATTACTTGATATGATTGTATACACTTACACATTTTCGTCATTCCAAGTTTTGGCGCCGTTGCCGAGGACTGTTTTAAAAGACATTATTTGTGAAATTGTTAATTTTGCATTTTGGTTTATTTTTCTGTTTAATTTTAACTTAATCATTTTTCTGTGATTGTTTCAGGTGTTTATGAATATTGATCGAATTATCAACTTACTCCCTGTAGACCTTGAAATTAAATGAACCTTTCAATAAAGAAGAAGACAAATAGCTCAAAGAAAGACCGAAGAGATGAATTTCAAGAACTAGAATCAATGAAATAGAGCAAATCATGCTCAAAATCCTATCCTTATTGTTGATGATAGGGATAGAGCTCTAAAACAGTATGTCGTGCCATTGTTTCATGAGCTTAATCAAGGTATTAGGAGACACGAAATCGAGACACAAAAATTCGAGATGAAGCCAGTCATGTTTCAAATGCTTCAGACAGTGGGCCAAATCAGTGGAATGCATACCGAATATCCTCACATTCATCTAAGACTGTTTATGGAGGTGAGCAATTCATTCCAATTAACTGGAGTACCCGAAGATGCACTACGATTAAAGATGTTCCCATATTCACTAAGAGACATAGCTCAAGCCTAGTTAAACACGTTGCCACCAGATTCTATTACCACATGGAAAGAGTTAGCAAAACGCTTCCTTATGAAGTATTTCTCACCTAGAAAGAATGCAAAGTTGCAAAATGAGATCACTAGATTCCAATAAATGGATGATGAGTCATTGTATGAGGAGTGGGAAAATTTCAAAGAACTATTATGGAAATGCCCTCATTACGGAATTCCGTATTGCATCCAATTAAAGTCATTCTATAACAGTCTCAATGTTCTATAATAGAATTCAATAGGTTTAACTAAATCATTTAACAATTAAAATTATTAATTTGGGAAAATTATTAAGGAGACAAAAATTTTGTTCATATATGATAAATTCCAAAAATAACATGTTTTAGCCTAAATCTTAATGCATTTTTGGATGATTATTTGATTTAAAATGGTGAATTTTATGCTCCTAATCCTTTAAATTCATGTTTCTATACTTAGGAGAGCATTTGAGAGCAAAAAACAAGCGAAAATCGGAGCAAATTTCAGGAGCTACACAGGTTGGGCCATTCCACACGGACAAGACACAAGTCCATGTGAGCCACACAACCATGTGCCAGACCGTGTGGAAATTGCAAATTGCACTCCAAACACGCGGAATGCATAATTTTTAAGTTTTTTTGGTATTCTAATACCTATATATGACAAAGATAAGAAGAGGGGAGTGAGCTGTCATAGAATACTGAAGAAAAAACTCGAAAAACATCATTGAAGCGAACTCTGAAGCAGATTTCCATTAAGATTGAAAATCTTCTTTTGATTTCTTTGAAATTTATTATGAGTTTCTTCATTTCTTGTGGTTATATTGTCTTTTGGATGTTTTTATTTGCGATTATGAACTAACTTTCTAAATACCTAGAGGAGATGAACCCTATGATCAATTGTCTTTTGATTTATGTTTTACACAATAAAAACATGGATCTTGTTTTAAATTATGTATGCTTAATTCTTGTTTTAATATTTTCGGACTATTAATCCATGTTTGATATGCTTAAATCAGAGGAGGAAAAGCCCTTGTTTAAGAGTAGATCTAGCATAATTGAGTGGAGTTGCATGTGATTCTAGAAATAGGACGACATAAATCTATCGGATTAGAGTCAAATTTAATAGGGGGATCCATATATCGATTTAATGCGATAATAGGGGTTTTAATTAGAAAGAAATTTCAATTAATCAACCTAGAGTTAGTTACTCTTACTCTCGAAAGAGATATTAGTAAAATTTAGGGATTTCTACGGATTAAGATACTAAGTGAAAAAATTGTTTAATTAAGATTGATAATGACAGATGAATTCTATGGAGATTCTTTCCTAGGTATTCTTTCGCTTCTTCATTGTTAATCATTTATTTTCCTGATTTATTATTTGTTGTGTTCTTTAGTTGATTAATTTAATTAATTTTAGTTTTAATCAATCACTCAGTTTGTTAGTTAAATAATAGAAAGATGATAATTACTAATAATTTTATTCCTCGTGGGAACGATATCTTTGCTCACCGTAACTATACTATTAATTGATAGGTATACTTATCTTAATCAGATTTTTAGTTAGTGTACGACAACATCAATAGCTGCAAAAACTAGGGATTAGATGATATCGCATTGTTTACCACATGTTAGATTTATCACATCTTTTAACATATCAAATAGTATTGTCCATGTAGTATTATAATTTTAAAATTTTCAAAAGTGAAATATAGTTTTAACCATTAACTTTTAAAAAGATTTAAGTTAGTTATCGTCGATTGAGTCTTAACCCGATTGATATGGGTATTATTAACAATGTAGGAGGACGTTGGTCCGAGTGCGCTGAAGCGTATTATTCTCTTATTTATGGATTGGGAAGGGGTTATGAGTAATTCTAGGCATTGTGTCAAAAAAGTATATATAACCAAAACCTATAATGAAATTGTTAAAAAAATATATATTTACCAAATTTTGAAAATTCATAATTTATTCACTAATTTTTATATTTTTCAATTTTTATTTTATTAATATTTTATCTCTATAATGACTTATTATCCATACGCATTTTATAATAGTTTAACTGTTAAATTTTTTTAATTTGCTATAACAAATAAATTTATTATTTTTATTTGTATTAAAATATATTGAGATAATACTCAAATAAGCCTTCAACCTTTTATTTTTTGAAATTAAAATTATTTTTTAATTTTTAATTTAGTTAATTATGCATTTTAATTTTGAAATTTAGGTGAATAAATCCATTAAAATTCAATACTTGAGCTGTTTGATATCCATTTCACTCAGATAACTTTAGGTACTTACCGTCAATCAATTTTTTTCTAATTAAAAAATGAAAAAATAATAATAATTACAGAAGAAAATATTTCTTATTTTGCAAATTTAATAACCAAATTATAAACTTTCAAAGTTAAATAACCAGAGAAGAAATTTTAAAAAATTGACACTTAGTTTAATTTATATGCTATTATTAATGAGATAGATTAACATTTTATAATTATTAATCTTTATAATAATGAAATTTGCGATCTATATTAATGAGATAAATACCAGTTAAATAAATTTTGTGTGTGTGTAGATGAAGAAGGAGACCTAGAAACATAGGGTGTAGGAACTTTTAAATAGTTCTCGTTTAAGAATGTTGTCTTGAATACAGGTTCCATGAATAACGCCATAGACGATGAATGAAAAGTGGAGGATTTGGATCTTTGGGAGGATGGTTTAAGGAAAGGTGTCTTTGATGGAGTGTCATCCATTGAGTTTTTGGACAGAGTCTATGGTCTTATTGAACAAAGCATGTCGAAGACACTAGTAGTCAAGTTGCTAGGAAGGAAAATTGGTTATAATACCCTATGGAACAAAGTGTGTGCCTTATGGAAACCAAAGATGAGATTCCAACTAATGGACATTGATAACGATTATTATTTGGCAAAGTTTGAATTCGATTTGGATTTCAATAATGTTGTTTCAAAGGGTCCATGGGTGATCTTCGGACATTATCTAACCATTCAACCTTGGTCGTCCCAATTTTCGACTCTTGAGAATTTTCCACGAAGTGTCGTGGCCTGGGTCCCAATTCCAAGGCTTTCTAGAGCTCTATATAAAAGGAATATATTGCAAGAGATTATGAGTTTAATTGGAAAGGTTATCAAGATCGACTTTCAAACGAACAAAGGATCGATGGGTCAATTTGCACGGTTTGTAGTGCAAGTGAATCTGTTCAAACCTTTTGTTTCAAAGATTTAGGTTGCAAGTCGACTTCATCGAATTAAGTACGAATCTCTTCCGTTAATTTTTTTTCCATTAAGAGAGATTTGAATATTTGAGCGATGTGTGCCTCCATGGATTTGTGGA
Source organism: Gossypioides kirkii (assembly GCA_005610355.1). Lineage (NCBI taxonomy): Eukaryota > Viridiplantae > Streptophyta > Magnoliopsida > Malvales > Malvaceae > Gossypioides > Gossypioides kirkii. The sequence goes on along the minus strand of CP032254.1, from coordinate 22,226,819 downwards.
GAAGAACATGGAAGTGATGGGAATAATCTCCTTGGTACTAAATCACTAGATCAGTAAAGGGATAGAATGGGTGTTCAAGAAAAGTTGGAAAAAGAGGAGTTCGACGAGTGGATGATGGTTGACTGTCGACAACAACGGTAGCAATGACAGGGAGTTGTGGGTTTGAGAACAACTTAGGGGAATAATCGGGTTGGTTCTAGGTTTAATTTTCTTTCCAAAGTTGGGGAGGAGAATGATGAAGTTCAGGCACCAGTTTCGAGAACCTTCCATTTTGAGAAGTAGTCTAATGATTGTGATATAGATACTGGTTCTGTGGAAAATATTAATGGGATAGAATTAATGCATATATAGAGGAAACATGAGAAACATCTCGGAGGGATATATTTGAGAATAAAATCTCATGGCTAAAGGTTGCTAATAAGCCTAGAAAACAAAAACAGATGTCAAATGGGTCAGTTGGTATCAAGTTGTGTATAAAGAAGGATGGGTCCGATTTTGGATTAGATAGTAAGGATGCTGGGTCAAAACTTGGGCTAGGAAGGAGAAGTGGAGGGAATTCAAGTGGGCTCATGATTCTTGATCCCAAATTTGTGGTGAACTTGAAAGAGAATAGAAGCTTCAATGAGGGTTCTGTTAGGGCTGCCAATTTCAATGAGAATTTGGGGTTTTCAAATTTAATTTCTCTAAACTCGTTGTCTTTTTTCATTGAGGAAGATAATCTCAAAAGACATGTTGGAAGTTGGTGATCACAGTAAAGAGTCACGCCAGTTTGGAATGAATTTATCAGTTCCTCTAGAGCAAGCATTAACGGGTTAGTTTGTACCTTGGAACCTAGAGAACAAAGTCGAGGGTATCGCTTAGAAAATGGACAGTTAGTGAACCCAGGCCATACGAAGTATGAACAAGCTTCGGAGGATCTCGGTGTGAATGTCCTGGATGATGAGACCGGTATAGCAGGGATGGATGCTTCTTTGGATTGAAACCTCCTGGTCTAAGTTTGGTTTATATTATATTTTTCATGAAAGTTGATATAGTTGTGCGGAATTGCCATGGTATAGGAAACCCAAAATATCACAGATTTTTAAAGGAATATCTATGTGAGTTTGATCCTAACATTGTTATTCTGGTTTAAACTAGAGTTAGCGAGTTTAAGGTAGAATGTGTTATTAAAAAGATTGGATTGCCAAATTCTCATAGAGTTGAAGCTAGTGGTTTTTCAGAGGGAGTTTGGATTTTGTGAAAGGATAATGTTAACGTGATAATGGAAGCTAAAAACTTTCAATTCGTTCACTTGAAAGTGAAGTTCTCGGATTTGCATAATTGGTTATTTTTTAATAGGATTTATGGGAGCCCTCGGTGGGCATTGAGGAAGGAGTTATGGAATGCTCTTGGTTATATTGCTCAGAATGCAAATTGGTCCTTGGATGTTAGTAGGTGATTTCAATACCTTGCTTAATAAGGATGAGAAGCAATGAGACTCAAGGAAAACGAGTTGTAGTTGCCCTCTCTTCTAGTAGGTTTGTTTTGATTATAGTTTGAAGGATATTAGATTCCAAGGTCCTAAGTTTACTTGGAACAGAGGTTCATTGTTTGAACGTTTGGATTGTGCACTGTGCAGTTACCAATGGGATAATTTGGTTCCTAATTCGACGGTATACCATCTTCACAAGATTAATCCTGATCATTATCCTTTAGCTATTCAATTTGGTTAGCATAAGATCTCAAAAGCCCCTCACACTTTTCAGTTCTTGAGTATTTGGCTTTCTCATAGTGGTTTTGGTTGTTTTGTTAATGAAAGTCGGAGTAATGGTGATCGTTTGGAAAGGATTGTAATGAGTTTTATAACGGGTGCAAAAACTGGAATAATGAGGTTTTTAGCAACATTAAGAATAAAAAACAGGTTTTAATGGCCAGAATTTGTGGGATTCAAAGGTGTCTAGAAAGATATCGCTTAAGGAAGCATGTTGAGTTAGAGAAAGAACTGCATATTGAACTCGAAGGGGTCCTCGATAATGAAGAAATCCTTTAGAAATAGAAATCACGAAGTGATTGGCTTTTGCTTGGAGATCGGAATACTAAGTATTTTCATTATCAAGTAAGTAAAAGGAAACGGGCTAATCAGATCAATTCCTTAAAGATGAAGGACGGGTTGTGGTGTTATAAGGAGGATAGGATCAAAACTGAGGTAGTTTCCTTCTATCGACGATTGTATACTGATGATGCGACCAATGTGGGCCTGTCTCCAATTTGAAATGCTTTCCCTATCATTGAGCCTGAGTTGTTTGAATCAATCTATCGAAGCTTGTCTACTCAAGAAGTACAAAAGGCTTTGTTTGAAATGGTACCACTTAAGGCCTCGGGGATTGATGGTTTGCATGTCAAATTTTATTAGTCCTAGTGGGATATTGTTTGTGAGTCTCTAGTGGCTGTGGTTAGGAATTTTTGGTGGCAGAGTATCAAATTAGTTCTGTTGGAGGGAGACATATTATGGATAATGCGGTAATAGCATAGGAGGTAATCCACTCGATAAGGACTCGTAAAGGGAATAAAGGGTGGATGGAGATAAAAATAGACATGGAAAAAGTGTATGATCGATTGAGGTGGGATTTTATTAAGGATACTCTTAATGATACGAAGCTACCCGATAATATTATCTGAATTATAATTTAGTGTGTTTCGACCTCAACATTGCAAGTGATATGGAATGGAGGATTCAATAAAGAGTTCAAACCTTCGAGAGGTATAAGACAAGAGGACCCCATCTCATCTTATTTGTTCATCCTAACAATGGAGAAACTTGGCTAAGCAATAAATTTTGCAATTTCAAATGGAACTTGGAAGCCTATATTTTTGGGAAGAGGAGGATCATTGTTGTCATCTTTTTTTTGTTGATAACTTGGTGTTATTTGGGGGAGCAAACTTGGAGAATGCGGAAGCTATGCAATCATTTCTAGATTAGTTATAGGTAAGAGTTCTGCAGAACAAATATAAGATGGTGGAGACTTGCCCTCATGTGATTGATAAACCTAGTTGCTCATATGTCTGGCGCTCATTAGCAAAAGTTTGGACTCGATTTCGCGATGGGCTGATTTGAAGTGTTGGAAATGGCAGATCAGTTAGTTAGCTTCATAAAAGATGATTGGGTTCCAAGATTGAGGGCTTTACATGACCACTTACTTCCCGATAAGGATATCTCGCCACAAGTGAAAGTGGTTGCCATCCACCTAATGATGCACTTAGTGACGATATGTGCCTCTAGAAGTCGAATAAGAATGGTAAGTTCTTAATCAAATCTGCATATAACAGTATTACTCAAGTTGATTATCTGCAAGATAGTAATAAATGGAAGAATATTTGGAAGAATGCATTGCCTCCTATGATTAAACATTTCCTTTGGCTGGTAAGACATAGACGACTTCTCACAAATTGTGAAAGGGCTAAGAGACAGATGATAGATGATGCAGGGCGTTTAATATGTGGGGCAACTCAAGAAACTATTCAACATGTCTTACGCAGTTGTAGCTTTGCAACTAAAGCATGGGTGAAGATGTTATCATCGGATGGTGTTCACAACTTTTTTGAACTAGAACTGGATGAATGACTGAATGTGAACCTAAAAGGTGAGTTCTGTATGGGCACTAATGGTGTGGATCTTAAAATCATCTTTGCAGTCTTGTGTTGGATGATATAAAAGAATAGGAATGCCTATGTATTCCAACAGAGGAGTGAAGGAGTGGAAGACTATCATAGCTACGGAATGCTTTGCTGCTAATGTTTGTGAGGCAAATTGTAAACAAAATAAAACTGATGTTACTAGGAATGAATTGGTTAAATGGCGACCACCCAACCATAGATGGATTAAAGTAAATTCGAATGGCGCAACTAGCAAGAATGGAGACTGGTCGGCGATTGGAGGTGTCCTAATGGATTCTTCCAGAAGTTGGATCGAAAGCTTCCAAAAGTTTGTTAGTAGAGGTTCGCCATTGAATGCAGAGTTGTGGGGTATACTATAAGGACTCCAAATAGCCAGGACTCGCGGACACGAAAAGGTGATCATTGAAAGTGATTGTAGTTTGGCATTAGGAATGATTAATGATTGCTTGGAAGGTGCCCCATCGGAGACTATTGTCAAAATAACTAAGGATGTCTCTCGCCAGTTTGAGTTTGTTATATTCCAGTTTGTGAAAAGGGAAGAAAATTCGATTGTTGACTGGTTAGCTCAAACATGCCGCTCTACCGATGCTAATCTACATATCATCGATGTTCCTCCATTTCATGTTAGGAAATTACTCTTAGAAGATAAAATTAGTTTACCCTATGTAAGAATAAGTTGATACAAGGCAGCCTGTTGCCTTCTTTTATTTATCAAAAAAATATCACCAAAGAGTGCAGTGGCGGAATTAAAAAATTTTTTGGGGGGATCGGAATTAAATTATATATTTTTACGATAGCAAAATGTAATTTCATCATTTTAATTGCATATATCTTTATTATTTTTAAAGGGTTAAATTAAATTTTTATCATTTTTAGGGGACCAAAGTGTAATTTTACCATTTCTAATGTAAAATTTTATAAATTATAAAGCATCTAAATTAAAAATTTACCATTTTAAGGAGGCTATAATATATATACAAAAAAAATTGTAAAAATCTTAAACTTTGAAGGGCCTACTTATATTTTAGAAAGACTATAGTATAAATTTACAAAAAATTAAATTAAAAAAATTTAAACTTTAGAGACTAACGTGACTCGGCCACTGAAAGAGTGTATAAATAAATCCCTCCATCTTGTACAAATATGGTATATTCTTAATATTTAGATGATATAAATGTAAGATTTTTTTGGGTAGAGAAATATAAGATAATGGATACGAAATCTACTAACGCCCTTTTATTTGTTTAATAATAAGAAGTTGACTAAATTCTTTGCTTAAACCGACTGTTGGGTATAAGGATACGTAATATTTTTATGTAAAAACAATTAGAAGATTGGATTTCTGTGTTTAATAATAATATGAGCTTTGTGAAATCATGGTTTAAGTTGGTTAGCCTGTATCCAACAAGGACCTGCGTCACTCAAGGCATATTCCAAGCATTAAACTTCATCCATACCTCACACATACCGCCAAATTTAGCAATTGCTTGCTATTTTTTAAGGCTGAACAGGACTTGAGTCAGCTGGAAAAAACAAATTAAATTTTGAGTTAATTGAATTGAGTTGTTTTAATTATTCAAATCAAATCGAATAATTCGTTTTGAGTTAGAGTCGAGTTGAATTTCACAATTCAAATAACTCAAATAATTTGAATAAAAAATGGTATAAATACCGTTTTGGTCATTAACAACTTTAAAAATAAGTAAATTGATCTCTCTCAACAAAAATTATAAAATAAATTTCAAAATTCAAAATATTTATGAAAATTTCAAATTTTATATGTTAAAAAAACTATAATTTTTTTTAAAAAACTCTAAAAATATATATAAAAAAGTTAAAATTTTAATTTTTTTTCTAAAACAATATTTTTGGGACCTAATTAATGATTCAAATTTATCATACTCAAATATCTTTTTTTTTTCTATTTTGCTTTGAAATTTTTTTCAAATATATATGGTTTCAAATTTATGTGGTTTAACATGGAATTAGTTATATTGTAACAATATTTTTATTTGACAGGTTTTCTTTTTTAATTTAACTCAAATAATTTCACTCAATTTAACTCGACTTGAATTTCATTTCACTCGAATCAATTCAAAAAATTTTCAAATTGAGTTAGGATGATAAAATAGGACTTGTAAACTCGATTAACTCGATATTTTTTCACTCGATTCGATCAAACGCTCACCCCTAGCTACTTCTGCTTTTTGGTTCCCCCATTTTTATATTTGGTTTTTAATCAAGGTTTAATATATTGTTTTGTACTTGACTTTGGCTTAAATATTTATTTTTGTATTTGAGTTTTTTCAATTCGATACTTCAAGTTGTTCTTTATCCCATTTAAGTGTCTGAGTTTGGTTTCAATGTTCAATTTGATACTTGAATTTTTTTCTATTCCAATTAAATAATCATATTTTTTACTAGAGAACATGTATCAAATATTCATTAGGTCACATGATATCATTTGACCTGACTTCCAAATTAAATATTAAAGCCAAACTCATATATCAAATTAAACCTTGAATCCTAACTCGACTTCAAGATGGTATTTTAACCTTTTACTAAATTATATAATAATACTTGACCAAATGAAAAGTACTACTATATATCAATGTTGTTGAAATCAGATTAGACCGATCGGTTATATCGATCCAGACAAAAGGATTGAATTGGTTTCTGAACAAATCGCTCAGATAAAAAACCAAAATTTGGGGGAAAATAGCGGTTGAACCAATTTATAAATTTTTCATTATTATTATTTTCGCTTATAATGAAAAAAATAGACATCTAAACTATCGAAACGTTTATTTTTGGGAAAACAAACAGGTCTCGAAAAATATTTTTAAAATCGAAATATGGGAGTCGCCACCAATCTTTTATTCGGTGTGATTGAATCACCGCAAAACGTTTAAAGTCCATTTTAAAAAAACATTTTGGTCTTTGAAATCCAAAAAATGGGTTCGAGAGTCGGTTACGCGTGTGGAAGGATTAGCACCCACACACGCCCAAAATTAGTACCACGTTGATTATTTTAGGGTCTTGTTTGTAAAATTTTGAAAACTCGAGTGAAGTTTTAAAATACAATCCTTAAATGCATAAGTTATTTTGATGTACATGTTTAAGAAAGAAATTGATTTTCATTTAGAAGTCTCATTATTTTGAAATGATCGCGGAAGAAAGTCATGTCCAGTGAGTTAGGACATAACGTTTCAAGATCCAAAAATAACGAGCTTACCTTCGTAGTAGTTTTTAAACCTTGAAAAGGGTATTTGACTATTCCGATTTGAAGAAAATCGCGCCTAGTAAGTTAAGGCACAATTTTTCAGAACCCGAGATAAAGGAATATTGCCTCGATTTTAAATATTTATATTTTAAAGAAAAATAAAAAAAACTTTAATTAAAATATAGAAATAAAAATGAGCATGCAAATTAAATACGAGTTATGCAATTAATGACAAAGTTAAATAACACAATGCATGAACAATTATACGAATGAATAAATATACAAAAATAAATATAAGAAAAATAAAATACGAATCATGAATCAAAATAAATGAGAAAATACAATATGAACAAAAAATACAAAAAAATAGTTAAAATTTTATATACGAAAGTTGAAAGAAAAAAAGGGGTCGAAAATGAAGTTTCGGAGAGTTCGAGGGTTAAAATATAATTTTGAAAGGTTTAGGGTACAAATGTAATTTTTGAAAAGTTCGGGATAAAAATGTGATTTTCGAGAAGTTCAGGGTAAAAATGTGATTTTTGGAAGTTTGAGGGCAAAAATATAATTTCTAAAAGTTCGGGAGCAAAAATGTAATTTTTAAGAAGTTCAGGGGTAAAATTATGATTTTTGGAAGTTCGGGGTTAAAAGGTGATTTTAGGAAAGTTTAGGGGTTAAAATATAATTTTAGAGAAGTTTGGGGGTTAAAAAGTAATTTGAAGTAGTTTATGGGTCAAAATGTAATTTTGAAAAAGTTTAAGGGTTAAAATGTGATTTTTGGAAAGTTTAGGGACCAAAATACAATTTTGGAAAAGTTTGGGTGTTAAAATATGATTTTTGAAAGTTCTAAGGGTTAAAATGTGATTTTTGGAAAGTTTAGGGACCAAAATATAATTTTGGAAAAGTTTGGGTGTTAAAATATGATTTCTAGAAAGTTCAGGGATCTATCAAACAATAAAACCAAAAAATTTGACACGTGACAGCATCTTAGGCCTCATAAAAGTCAAGGGACTAAACAAAAAAGGAGATAAAATTGTTGGGTAAATATAAAATAAATTAAAAATATGAAAAGGATGAAATTGTTGAAATCAAAAAATACGGAAGGACCATAGGCATAATAGCCCAATTTTTAAAAAAAACTGATTTCTTTACATAGGCCAAAACGACGTCGTTTTGGGGGTTTGGATGCCTAAGCCAAAACGATGTAGTTTTGACTCCCTATATAACCCACCTTTGTTCTCTCTTTTTTTTTTTCATTTTCACACATTTTTCTTCAAAAATCACAAAAACTCTCTCAACTCTCTCTCTCTTTTTTTTGGGTAACTTTCGACCGGTCACTCTCGCCGTCACCGGGCAACGTCGATCGCTGTCACCATCACTGTTCACCGCCATGCACGACAACGCTAAGGTAAAAATCTTTTCTTTTTTAATTTTGTTATTTAAAATATAGATCAAGGCTAGATCTATCAAGATCTAGCCTTATTTTAAGAAGAAGGGAAGAAAAATGTGATTTTTATTCAAGTTTTTGTTATTTTTTTCGAATCTATTATTTTCTTTTTTAAGCTTATTTATTTCATTTTGAAAACATAAATGAAAAAAGAGTAATATATATGTAAATCTATTCTTTTAAAGAAAAAAATGAGATATGCGCATATATTTATATATGTAAATGGTAGTTCACCATGCACAATGTGATTGTTGATTCTTGAACTTGAATCTGCTTTTTTTTTTGCTACTCTTTTTATTTGATTTTCGTATGAAAATCCAAAAAGGAAAAAAAAAAGGCCTCCCTCAAATGCTTTTGAATTCGGTTTTTATAGTCGATTACTACTTACCTTTTTTACTATATTTTTCCTATCTTTTCTTCTTTGCTTGTTGTAGGTCTGATCAATGAGTAGATCTGACATGGTGGCAGAGGCAAGTGGTGGTGGTGCTGGTGACGGTGGTGCTGACGTGACGGAAGCTGAATAGGCAAGGATGGAGACGGTAGCAGCAAGGTTTAACAGATTAGGGTTTTTTTTGTTTGGGTTGTGTAATTGTGCTAGGATTTAGACAATTGGGCTTGTAAATAGGGACATTTGGACTTTTTTTTAAATTTAAATTTAAAATAAATTTAAACTTAAAATAGATTAAAATTTAAAACTAGGTTCAATTTTGTTGAGCCCGGTCAAAATTAGGCTCCAACAGCTACCCCTCTTTGCTCGTTGTTGTGTAATAGGAATAGAGCAAAGACCAAAATGAAGCCCCTCTTTGTCATGTTTCATTTCTTTGATGTTCCTTCTTTAATCAGCCCACCTTTCACTTTGTTTGTCGTTCAACTTAGCTGCATCCGCTTCTCTACATCTTCGATGTTACGACTCTATCTTTTCCTTAAGGCAATTTCAAAAAGACAAAATTTGTTATTGTAGCTTCTCTCAATTCACTAGCAACTTCAGGTGTCGTAGTTTCATATCTTGGTCCACTTCTTTGCATTTCAATAGGAAGATGGGATTTGAAGTTCCATTCCACTGCGACTTCAGAGAAATTGATATTCGCTTTTGTGAGACGGTAGCTTGAATCTGCCATCTTGACTTGAGGGTAAAAGATGAGATTTGTGGTCTCAACTTGCCTTATGATTGGGGTAAAAGAGATTTTTTTTATGGTTGCAATCTACCCCTGTCGCAGGGTAAGAGATGACTGACGATGATCTGCCCCACGATCGGGGTAAAAGATCAAATAGCTACAATCTGCCCCAAGCTCGAGGTAAAAGATCAGATTGTTGCAATCTGCCCTAGGCTCAGGGTAAAAGATTGGCTGATGGTGATCTGCCTTAAGCTCGGGGTAAAAGATCGGATGATTGTAATCTACCTCAGGCTTGGGGTAAAAGATCAGATGGCTACAATCTACCCCAAGATTGGGGTAAGAGATTGGTTGATGGTGATCTGCCCCAGGCTCGTGGTAAAAGATTGGATCGCTGCAATCTGCCCTAGGCTCGAGGTAAGAGATTGGCTGATGGTGATCTACCCTAGGTTCAGGGTAAGAGATCGGATGGCTGTAATCTGCCCTAGGCTTAGGGTAAGAGATTGGTTGATGGTGATCTGGCCCAGGCTCGGGGTAAGAGATCGGAATCTTCAATCTGCCCTTCTTTATTAAGGGTAAAAAACTGGAATGATGTAGTTTGAATCCAACTCCACTGCAACTTCAGGAAGATAGGATTTCATGTCGAAACTTCAACTTGCTCTTACTATAACTTCAGAGAGATAAAGACTTGGTATTGTGGTTTGATCTGATTCACTGTAACTTCGAGCTAGAAGATTCACTGTTACGGCTTCAATCTACTCCTCTTCGTCTTTACGGTATAAGACTCACCGTTACGACCTCAATCTTTCCCGTCATATTTCATGGTACCGGATTCGTCATTGCGGCCTCAATCCTTCTCATCTTATCTTCAAAGGTATCGGATTCGCCGTTGCGGCATCAACCTTTCCCTTTAAATCTTCATGTTCTTGGTTCATTTTGCCATTATATGGTAATGAAACCTATAGGCTATGCTTTAATGGATCTTTATGTAGGCTAGATTATTAGAATGAGTCAAATGCTTCTAACCACATGGGTATGAATAATGGATGCAAGAAAGTCATCTCTGAGAATGATTTTATTTTTAGTCCTTAGGTCGACATTGTTCGTCGTTTGTCTAAGTCCTATCACTGATGTGTTATCATGTTCTTCTTTGGTATGGTATCTTTTTCGTGGAACCTAAAGAGGTAGTCCTAATTTGAACTATTTATTTCAAGACCCTTCTAACCCTCGAGTTTGTGTTATTTCCTTAGTGGTCTTGTTTCAAGTCTCTATACTATTTAGAAATTTTCCAGAATAATATGCAGAAATCCTTTTATTCCTCATATCGTTAGACCACTAACCTTTATTTCAAATATAAAAGTTTAAATCAAGGTTATAAGGTGGATGAAATTGGATTTGATTGAAGGCAAAGCTTGCATTTCATTAACCGTTATTTTGATGCAAAAATGCTTGAACATGGTTGCAAGGCGAATAAAATTGAATTTCTTGGAGGCAAAGCTCAAATGAAAGTAAAGGATTAAAAATGACCCGTACTGGTCAAAAGTTTCCAAACATAACGTGAACAAAGAATGAAGTTAGGTGCCCCAGATATCAAAGTATGAGCTTCACTGAGCAAACTTGATAAGGACCATTTTGAGCTTGATATGTGTCCATGAAACTTGGAGTACTTCATCAATGCCTTAAGGTGTAAAGTTTCTCCACCTTGCTACTTTTGAGAGAGAAGACCACTTCATGCCTCTTTTCTCTAATTCAAATTTTAGCCGCCTTTTCAAGTTTTCAACTCAAATCTCCTTAGGTTTCGAGATGCCCTTTAAGGGTTTTCACCTCGACCTCGACCTCTCCTTTTTCTTTTCTTTTCTTTTTTTAGGTGAAATATTTCTTCACCGAGTCTAAATTTACAGGATTGTAAAGCTCTTTCCCATCCATTTCAGTTAAAACAAGAGCTCTTCCAAAGAAGTCTATCTTCACCACATACGGTCCTTCCTAATTAGGCGTTCACTTCCCTCGAAAATCCTTTTATATAAGGAGTATCTTCTTTAGAACCAAGTCTCCTTCATGAAACTCTCTAGGGCGAACCTTTTTGTTGTAAGATCGCATCATTCGTTTCTGATACATTTGACAATGACGTACTGCTTTTAATCTCTTCTCTTCAATCAAATTCAACTAATCGTATCTGGATTTGACCCATTCTGCCTCATCTACTTTTAATTCTGACAAAATTTGGAGAGAAGGAATCTCTACTTCAATAGGTAGAACTACTTCCATCCCATAGACTAATGAGAACGGTGTTGCCCCAGTAGAAGTTCTAACTGAGGTCCTATAAGCAAGAAGGGTAAATGGTAACTTTTCATGCCAATCTTTATAGGTTTTTGTCATTTTCCCAACGATCTTCTTGATGTTCTTCTTGGCTACCTCTACTGTCACATTCATCTTTGGGCGATAGGGAGATGAGTTGTGATGTTTGATGTTGAATTGGCTACAGACCTCTGCTATCGTGCTATTGTTCAAATTTAAAGCATTGTCAGATATGATCCTTTCTGATTCCATATCGACAAATGATCTCTTTTTTCAGGAATTTGTTAACCGCAGTTTTTGTAACATTGGCATATGAAGCAGCTTCAACCCATTTAGTGAAGTTGTCAATGACTACAAAAATGAATCAATGTCCGTTGGAAGCTTTTGGTGAGATTGGTCCGATGACATCTATACCCCACATGGAAAAGGGTCACGGGGATGTTAAGGCATGGAGAGGTAAAGGTGGCACATGGATCTTATTCCTATAAATTTGACATTTGTGACACCTCATATTTAATGCAATCATTTTCCATAGTGGACCAATAATAACCAAATCTCATTATTTGTCAAGCCATTGTGAAACCATTGGCATGTGTTCCACAGATACCCTCATGGACTTCTTCTAGGATTTTCCTAGCATCAACACATCTTAGTAACACTTGATCTTTGCTCCTCTTATACAGGATTTCTCCATCTAAGACATAATCAATTGCCAGTCTTCTCATAGTCCGCTTATCATTCTCAGTAGCTTGCTCTGGGTACTTGCAGTCTCTTATATAATGCAAGATGTTTTGGTGCCAAGGATGATCATCCCTTTCTTCTTCCTCGATGTTGTAACAGGGGGCAGGAGCCTCGTAAATGCTCATTTCAATGGGCCTTATGTCCTCTGGCCTGTTTACTTTAATCATCGAGGCAAGTGTAGCCAAAGCGTCAGCCATTTGGTTCTCATCTCGTGGGAGATAATGGAATGTAATGTCATTAAACTCTTTGATTAACTCGAGAACCAATCTTCAATAGTGATTTAACTTGGAGTCTCTTGTTTCCTATTCTCCTTTGAGCTGGTAGATTACCAGTGCAGAATCCCCGTGTATTTCCAAAATTTTGATCTCTCGTTCTATGGCTGCACTGATTCCTTTGATACATGCTTCATATTCGGACATGTTATTTGTACAGTCGAAGTTGAGCTTACTAGCGAAAGGATAATGGTCACCTTTTGGAGATACCAAAACTGCCCCAATTCCATTACCCGTGGCATTCGAGGTACCGTCAAAATTTAGCTTCTAGGGTTGTTCTTTCGAAACTCCTTCCTCAATGGTTGCAATATTCATTAAATCTTCATTCGGGAAGTCAAAATCTATTGGCTCTACTGGCTAGGAAATCCGCTATTGCACTTCATTTTACTACTTTTTAGCTTACATAGACTATATCAAATTCGGAGAGTAGGATCTACCATCTAGCCATCCTCCCATTCAATGCGGTTGACTCCATCATGTATTTTAATGGATCTAACTTTAAGATTAGCCATGTTGTATGGTATAGCATGTGCTGTCGTAACCTTCGAGTAGTCCAAACCAACGCACAACATAGCTTTTCAATCGATGAGTACCTTATTTAACAATCGATGAACTTTTTGCTGAGGTAGTATATGGCTCTTTCTTTCCTTCCAATCTCATACACATCCCATAGAATTTTCAAAATTTTTCAAGTACAAGATCAATGGCTTGTTAGGGCTTGGTGGTACTAGGATTAGAGCATTGGATAAATACTGTTTAACCTTATCAAAAGTTTTCTAACATTCGTCATCCCACACACCCGGGTTATATTTTTTAAGGAGACGAAAGATAGGATCACATTTCTCTATTAATTGTGAGATGAACTGAGCGATGTAGTTCAGTCTTCTTAAGAAACCTCGAACTTCTTTTTGCCTACGAGATTGTGGTAACTCTTGTATGGCCTTGACCTTCTCTAGATCAATCTCAATGCCCCTCTTGTTGACCACAAACCCTAATAACTTGCCTGAAGTGGCTCCAAAGGTTCACTCGGCCGAGTTCAACTTTAGTTGAAACTTTCTTAACCTCAAGAACAGTTTCCTTAAGACCTTCACATGTTCCTCACCTGTTCAGGATTTTGCGATCATATCATCATCATAAACCTCGATTTCTTTATGCATCATATCATGAAACAAAGCCACCATAGCTCTTTGATATGTCGCCCCTGCGTTTTTAAGTCCAAAGGGCCTAACCGTATTACAAAAGGTTCCCCATATTGTGACAAAGGTAGTCTTTTTCATGTCTTTGGGATCCATCCTTATCTGGTTGTATCCGGAGAAGCCATCCATGAAGGAGAACAATGCATGACCTATTGTATTATCGACCAAGGTATCAATATGAGGTAACGAAAAATTATCCTTTGGGCTTGCCTTGTTCAAATCCTGATAATCGACGCACATTCATACCTTCCCATCTTTCTTAGGAATGGGGACTGTGTTAGCTACCTATTCTGAGTATTTAACTACTTGGAGAAACCCAATGTCAAATTGCTTTTTGACCTCCTCTTTTATTTTCAATAACACATCAAGTCTCATCCTTCGGAGCTTTTTCTGAACAGGCTTGCATTCTTCCTTTATGAGGAGTCTATGTACTACAACATCAGTACTTAACCCTGACATATCCTGATAGGTCCACACGAAAACATCTTTGAACTTATGGAGTAGCTTGTTTCAATAGAAATGCTCATCCCGATTTTCACTTCCTTCTTTTCTTCCTTAATTCCTAGACTCACAATTTCCACTGACTCTTCATGAAGCGAAATTTGTTTTTCATCTTGCTCCACCATTCTCAACAGATCGAGAGATAAGTTACAATCTTGGTCACCTTCGAAGTATTGAGGTTTTTCTGGACACATGTTCTTCTGAAAAGGGCTCCAAGTCAACAGTAGTATCGCTCGTATCATTGATATCAAGGGACTCAGCATAAAGACAAAAGGGGATCTAAAGAATAATTGAACTAAAGAATGATTAATTGTGGTATGAACGAATGAGAAGAATGGTAAGGTGATTGCCAAATGGGACAAAAATAATGCATCATTTTTATTGAAATAAAAGATAGTAGTCATATGCCCTTTATAAAAGGATCACTACTGCTCTCAGGCTTAGAGCAATAATATGTCCTGAATATTACTCTAGAAAAGTCCTAAAAATTACAGGAAACCCTTCCACAGTCTAATTGTCAAAACACTTCCAAGGGTATAGGGACGAACTCTCAATAGGTTCCACTCTCCACATGACTTTGCTCGAATTTTCATCATTCCCTATCTTGACTTATCAAGTTTCCTCTCAGTTTTTATTTAGGGTAGATGACTCTCACACACACGAATGTTTCAAATATGCGGGGTCTTATTGAAATTTAATGCATGAAGTGCAATGCAAATGAATGATAAAATGTATGCAAAAAAGCGTTGATTCTTGGTTCCATTCCATTAGAATAACTTTATTAGAAAACAAATTTCTGTACATAAGGCAGATACATGCATGGTCGTGCCTTAATGCTCAAAGTCCTAATCTTCCAAGCTAATTTGCTCCGGTTTGACCCTAATTTCAAGTTCAAAATGTCGGTCTTAAATGGCTAAAATCTACAAGTGGTTAGTCATTTCTCGTACTTAGTCAAATCCTTGCTTGCGACATGGTTCCTATCTCAGACTTGCCACTAAGAGCGTTGGAGTTATTTCTCATTTATTTCAAATTTTCTTTGGCGATATCTTTTTGTCTTTAGATAGGCATAAATTCCTTCGACAAAGAATAGTCCTCAGAGAATACTCAACAAGAGACTTTTTCAATTTTAAAAAATGGCCACGGAACCATTCTAGCAAAAAGTTGTTCACCAATACACCTTCTTTTTCCTTTTCTTCGATAAGTGTTTAGTGGTTGAGATTATTAGAATATGAGTGATTTTCTTGTCACGTCGATAAAATGAATCTGCAACCGTGTCCTCTACGTGCCTCGAAACTTTAAGGAAGTCGACTACTTCATATGCATTTGAAACGAAGATGTCAACATTCTTTCTCGCCTCTAGGTGCATTGTGTCTTGCGGGTTTTTCAAAGTAATGTATTTGTTATCCTTTCTTTCCTTGATCAGGGCTGCAGCCCAATGTTCGCTCATCCAGAATAGGTCTTATGATTTTTGAATCCTCGGGCAACGTAACATATTCCTCTTCCTTATGTTCATGTTTCTGAAAGTGAAGCAACTAAGCTTGAGTGAGTAAGGCAAATCAACATATTTGAATTTGAACATTATTTTGTCTTCCATACTTCTTTCAACTCTTGCAAACTGTTATGGCTTTCATGTATTTGGGTGTAACCCTAGAACTATGATATGTACCCCTTTGATAGGCAATCACTTTTCATTGTTGTTTTTCTTTGATCACTTATACGCACAACCACATTGACTTCTACCTTATCAAGGAATCCGTTTTCTTATGACCAGTTCTTTATTTGACAATAGAACATGAATCAACACCTTTTTTTATGAAAATGCAATGCAAACAGATTCAAAATATATTACAATTAAAAGCAAAAATATAACCGTGTCTCTTACCTTATTCAGGTAACCACTAAAGGTTTGGCACAGTTCCATTTAAGGTAGGCTCTCATGGAATTAAATGCAAGTTAAAAAGTGCAGCTTATGAATGCATGTATGCATAAGAAAAGACATTTATTTTGAACTCAATTCCATTAGAACAACTTCTCTAGAAGACAAATTTCTTTACAACAAGCGAATGACATAAACGGCTTTACCTTATTGCCTAAAGCTTTGATCTTCCTAAGAAATCCGGTTGATTTTCTCCCTTCCTTGGTTTGATTCATATTGTATGCTTAATATATCAGCTTCAACGGCTAACATTTGCATGTAATCAGCCACTTCTCTCATTTAGGTGAGTGCTTTCAACCTGTCTTTGAGCCTGTCGAAAGTGGTACACAACCGATGAACCTCTTTACTCCTTCTCTTCGACAAGCGTTTAATGATCTGAAGGTCTCGACGAGGATTACTGTGACTGGAGTGACTCCCTTGCTAAAAAGATTTGTAACTGCATCTTCTACATGTCTTAATGCTTTTGGGAAAATGATTAACCCGTATATGCCTAGAGCGAAAATGTCGATATGTTTCTTCTCATCTAGGTGTGCTAGTATTAGATCTCGTAGACTTATTATCTCATTTTACCTTGATCTAAGATGCAACTCACTATTCACTCATTTTGGTTGTGTTCATCAGTCCTTTCAAAAAAGGTTGGGACACATGCATCTTTCGAATACGCCTTGTTGACTTGAATCCTTGGGTAACGAATCAGTGCTGTGTATTCTTCCACTGTAGGCCTCATGTCAAAGTTTCCAAAGGTGAAACAGCTATATACAGGATTCCAGTGTTGGGTAGGAGCTTGAAAGAGGTATTTATCTATCTTTACTTCGAGTAAGTAGGGTAAGTCTCCATATTCCCGATAAAACAATTACTTCACCTCACTGTCCCACTGATCCCAAATGTCTCTCAATTCTTGCAAATTGTTTTGACTCACCATAATCCAAGTACGATCCCAAAATTCTAATAAATACCCTTTTTTCAAACTGTCTCCTTTCTCACGCTGTCGCTCCTCTGATCATAAGCGTGCAACCATGTTATCTTCCACTCTATCAAGAAATCTGTCTTCAATGATGAAACTACCTATTTGGTAATCGAGCTTAAATCAATACCTTTTCTTCTATGATGATGCAATGCAAGCAAAAGAGACAAAACAGAACAAGCTAGCAAAACATATTAATATCAATATATAGGTATAGAATAAAGAACCTAAGAATTTGTCTTGGATAGATGCTAAGAGGTTCGGTATCACTCCTTCTAAGGCAAGTACTTATGGCTCATTATATGCGATTTAAGCTCCAAAGTAAAGGGTACCTAAACTAGCAGATTCCTCGATCCTCATCCATTACAGACTTATACGGATGAGTTTGGTTTAGAGGGATACATTTCCCACATGTTTGCACGAAAGTGAAAACTTCACGAAAACATGAGTACGGATATAATACCGAAAGCGATCCACTATCCTGCACAGAGGTGAAAACCTCACGAAGGAGTAGTTTCCCGCTTCCATTTAAAGGGGTAGTAACAAATGCATATGAAAGCAAACTTAACTAGCAATATCAACATAATATAGCATCACAAAAAAATGCAAAGGATCATATATAAAACAAAACCGAGTGTTTAAAAATCTTTACAAAAAGACCCAGAAATAATCAACTTTTGACTTGACTCTCTGTTATTTCAGAATGATCCCCAGAGGAATCACCAAGCTGTCGAAACGTTTATTTTTGGGAAAACCAAAAAGTCTCGAAAAATACTTTTAAAATCGAAATATAGGAGTCGCCACCAATCTTTTATTCGGTGTGATTGGATCATCGCAAAACGTTTAAAGTTCATTTTGAGAAAACATTTTGGTCTTCAAAATCCAAAAAATAGGTTCAAGAGTCGATTACGCGTGTGGAAGGATTAGCACCCACACATGCCCAAAATTGGTACCATGTTGATTATTTTAGGGTCTTGTTTGTAAAATTTTGAAAACTCGAGTGAAGTTTTAAAATACGATCCTTAAATGCATAAGTTATTTTGATGTACATGTTTAAGAAAGAAATCGATTTTCATTTAGAGTCTCGTTATTTCGAAGTGATCGCGGAAGAAAGTCACGTCCAGTGAGTTAGGACATAACGTTTCGAGATCCGAAAATAACGAGCTTTCCTTCGTAGTAGTTTTTAAACCTTGAAAAGGGTATTCGATTATTCCGGTTTGAAGAAAAATCGCGCCTAGTAAGTTAAGGTACAATTTTTCAGAACCCGAGATAAAGAAATATTACATCTATTCTAAATATTTATATTTTGGAGAAAAATCAAAAAAATGACTTTAATTAAAATATAGAGATAAAAATTAGCATGCAAATTAAATACGAGTTATGCAGTTAATGACAAAGTTAAATAACACAAAGCACGAACAATTATACAAATGAATATATTAACGAAAATAAATATAAGAAAAATAAAATACGAATCATGAATCAAAATAAATGAGAAAATACAAGATTAATAAAAAATACAAAAAATAGTTAAAATTTTATATACGAAAGTCGAAGAAAGAAAAAAATGAGGTCGAAAATGAAGTTTCGGAGAGTTCGAGGGTTAAAACATAATTTTGAAAGGTTTAGGGGTAAAAATGTAATTTTGGGAAAGTTCGGGGTAAAAATGTGATTTTCAAGAAGTTCAAGGGTAAAAATGTGATTTTTGAAAGTTTGAGGGTGAAAAATTAAATTTTTGAAAGTTTGAGAGCAAAAATGTAATTTTTGAGAAGTTCAGGGGTAAGAATGTGATTTTTGGAAGTTCGAGGTCAAAATGTGATTTTAGGAAAGTTTAGGGGTCAAAAAGTAATTTTGGAGAAGTTTGGGGGTTAAAAGTAATTTTGAAGAAGTTTAGAGGTTAAAATATAATTTTAAAAAAGTTTAGAGGTCAAAATATGATTTATGGAAAGTTTAAGGATCAAAATGTAATTTTGGAAAAGTTTTAGGGTCAAAATATGATTTTTAGAATGTTCAGAGATCTATTAGAAAATAAAACCAAAAAATTGACACGTGGTAGCATCCTAGGCCTCAAGAAAGTCAAGGGACTAAATAAAAAAGGAGATAAAATTGTTGGGTAAATTTAAAATAAATTAAAAATGTGAAAAGGGCAAAATTGTAAAAATCAAAAAATACGGAAGGACCAAAGGCATAAATAGCAATTTAAAAAAAAAAAACTGATTTCTTTCCAAAACGACGTCGTTTTGGGGGTTTGGATGCCTAAGCTAAAACGATGTAATTTTGGTTCTCTATATAACCTACCTTTGTTCTCTTTTTTTTTTCATTTTCACTCTTTTCTTCAAAAATCACAAAACTCTCTCAACTCTCTCTTTCTCTTTTTTTTTTGGGTGACTTCCGGCCGGCCACTCCCACTGTCGTTGATCACCACCGACCGTCGCCGCCATCGCCATACAAGACGACGCTATGGTAAAAATCTTTCTTTTTTTAATTTTTTTTTTTGAAAACATATATCAAGGCTAGATCTTGATAGATCTAGCCATATTTTAAGAAGAACGAAAGAAAAATGTGATTTTTATTCGAGTTTTTGTTATTTTTTTCAAATTTGTTATTTTCTTTTTTAAGCTTATTTATTTCATTTCGAAAACATAAATGAAAAAAGAGTAAATATCTGCATATATATATATATATATATATATATATGTATGTATGTATGTATGTAAATCTATTCTTTTAAAGAAAAAAAATGAGATATGCGCATATAATTATATATGTAAATGCTAGTTCACCTTGCACAATGTGATTGTTGATTCTTGAACTTGAATCTGCTTTTTTTTTTGCTACTCTTTTTATTTGATTTTCGTATGAAAATCCGAAAAGGAAAAAAAAGGCCCCCCTCGAATGCTTTTGAATTCGATTTTTATAGCCGATTACAACTTGCCTTTTTTACTATATTTTTCCTATCTTTTCTTCTTTGGTTGTTGCAGGTTTGATCGGTGAGTAGATCTGACATGGTGGCAAAGGCAAGTGGTGGTGGTGCTGACATGGCGGAAGCTGAATGGGCAAGAATGGAGGCGACAACAGCAAGGTTTAGCAGATTAGGGTTTTTTTTGGTTTGGGCCTTTTGAGACCTTAAGTGTTTAGGTTGTGTAATTGAACTAGGATTTTGACAATTGAGCTTGTAAATAGGGACATTTGGACTTTTTTTAAAATTTAAATTAAAAATAAATTTAAACTTAAAATAGATTAAAATTTAAAACTGGGTTCAATTTTCTTGGACCTGATCAAAATTGGCCTCCAACATAAACTATGCAACTTTTCTCATTTAAGTACCTAAAATTTTATTTTGTTACCCTTTAGGTACCAACAATTAATTCTAGTTAAAAACCTCTAAATCAATCAAATTATGACGGTTGACAATTTTAATTACATAAAAATATTTAAAATATATTCAATAAAGATTAAATTAAAAATCAATAAAAATTTTATCTCCCCTCCCTTTCTTTCTTCATCTTCTTTGCTATGTGTGGAATAAAAAACCCCATAAAAACAACCTGTCATGGTCTTAAAATGTAGAAAATGAAGGTTTTCTTTTCTACCATTTTTTTTTTGTTTTAATGTGAGAAATTTGAAGCAGAGTTTATTTCAAAATTTTGTTGAAATCTCTTTATAGGGAAGATGAAGATGGAAGGAGAGAGATAGAGATGATAACTTTTATTTTTAATTTATTTTTTCTTTGATCTTAATTTTAAATATTTTTTGCTAAATTTAAAATGTCACGTGTTATAATTTGATTGGTTCGTAATAGAATAAAGTTTTAGGTATCTACTTTAATAAAAGAAATTTCATATACCTAAATAAAAAAAATGCATAATTTAAATACCTATTTTTTATATAAGCCTATTTTTATGATTTTTTTTATTTTTTTTGTTTAATTTTTCTTGATCAACAGTTAATTTGGTTGAACTAAAAATCGATGGTTCCATCAATTCAATGGTTTATTTACATCAACACAAAGCGAAGAATACAGAAGAATGTTTGAAACATTTTGCTGTATTTTAAGGCAAATTCATTTGTTCCAAACTTATTAAAGTGCAAAAGGGCAATTTGATTGGACATATTTATGTATATATCTATGTGTATGTATAATGTATGTAAGTGAAAGACAAGAGGATTCTTGGTTGTCCAATGCAATTTGTTGTCAATCAAGCCTCGGTGCAGTGACAAAAAAATAACCTTGGGTTGCTTTCGAGTCTTGATTGATGCTAAATCAAGAGTTCGAATATTGACAATTTTTTCTCCAACCCTGTTAAATTTGGTTAGTCAGTTTCCAGCAATTAGGCCTCTCTCGATGCCTACAAGAAAAGGGAACAGTATTAGTTTTTGGAGAGACCCATGGATCCCGGATATGGGGCCCTTGATCTTTCAAGTTCCCACCCCTACTAATATTAAATTGGACTGTCTTCTTAGTGATATCATCATTGAGGAGGGATTTTGGAATTTGGATCTCCTTGATGATATACTTAGACACATTGTGGGTATTCCACCACCTCATTCTTCTGCAAGTTCTGATAAGATTAGTTGGGTTCATACTTCAAATGGTATTTTCTCGCTCGAAATTGTGTATTGACACATTCGGGAAGGATCATGAAATACGAAGGATGTGAAGTGGAACTTGGTGTGGAAATTTCAAGGACCTCATAGAGTCAAACTCTTCATATGGCTTGTCATGAAATAATGTCTACTTACTAATGTAAAGCGGGCTAAGCGGGGTATAAGGTACGATAGGTCATGCGGTATATGTGGTCATCATTTTGGAGACATTTTGCATGTTCTCAGAGATTGTCCGACAGCAAAAGAAGTTTCAACGTATGCCTTATCGGATGGAGCTAATGGGTGTTTCTTTAAAGGTAACCTTCTTCAGTGGTTACAATCTAACTTTCAAAATCCTGCTAAACTAGTAGACAATGAGATAATTTGTTCTTGTTTGTTTGGTTTACTTATCTGGCGACTATGAAAGAATTGAAACTTTTTTTAGGGTCTCTTGAAATATAAGTGAGATAGTTAAAACATCATATATCTAAGCAAAACAATTTGTTTCTTTTCACAAGGAGAACGTGTCTAGTCAACAAGAATCAAATTCAGCTTCTCATATTCAGGAGAATTGGATCAGCCTTTGCATTGATGGAGCAGTTTAGATTGCTTCTGGAAATGCTGCAGTGAGAGGAGTCACAAGAAATGGGAATAGGGAG
Source organism: Gossypioides kirkii (assembly GCA_005610355.1). NCBI lineage: Eukaryota > Viridiplantae > Streptophyta > Magnoliopsida > Malvales > Malvaceae > Gossypioides > Gossypioides kirkii. The sequence goes on along the minus strand of CP032254.1, from coordinate 22,204,235 downwards.
TGGATTATAGGATACAACAGATCTTTAGAAAAATGCCCAATTCTCAATGTTGATTGTGGGGTATTTTCGATGATTTGACCCTCATTTATGATATGCGTTATGAAGGCGTGATGATTCAAACAGACAGCTTGGAAGCGGTCACACTCATTCAGGATTCTTCCTTATTGAGTTCAAATTCTGCCCTTATTAGACGTATCCACCCTCTTCTGATGAGAGTAAAATTTTGGTTCATACAATATTTTCCTATCAACTTTAATAAAGTTGCTGACTGTCTAGCCAAGATGATTTTTGACCTGAAGATATTCGAAGAGATCCCAAAGGAAATGCTTGCACTTTCTTCTAATGATCAAGCAAGTGACAATCTTATTCACAAAACTCTTATGTATTTACGGTACTATATTTGTTTCTCTTTACAAAAAAAAAGAAAACCTTGTCCATTTATGACACATAGTGCCCCAACCAGAACTGGTTTTGCGTTTTGATTGGAGGGTTTAATATAAATTATCAAGCATGGGTTATTTCCAGGAATTCTTGTAATTTTGAAGCCTACGTCTAGTAACCCAGTTTCCCTTTCGGCTCCTTATCATCTCCCGCAAGGCCCATATTATAAACAACAAAGCCGAAGTAATGGTATACCGTGTCAGGCCGATCCAAAGCCTACATTTTGCTACCTCTGTCCGTCACCAATGGAACAACGATGGAGGATTTTTATAAATTTATTACTTAATTTTCATTTTTACGTCTATGTGACGCTACTAAAATTAATAAACATTAATTTTTTATTTATTTTAGAATAATTTGATAAATAATATAAAGAGTTAAAAAAGTGAAAGTTACAAATAGAAGTGAGGCTTTATTCAATTTCCTTTTCACCCTTTGTTTTAAATTAACAAGCATTAATTTTTTTAAAATCGATTTTTTTAATAATCTTATTATAGGTTTTGATCGTATTTTTTTTTTTGAACACAATGCTAAGAATTATCCATAGCCCTCAAAAACTCGTAAATAGAAGGATAATACGCTTCAGTTCACTCGAACTCACGCCCTTTTACATTGGTAATAATACTCATAGCTCTTCTCAAACCCATAAATAAGAAGATAATACGCTTCAACACACTCAAACACACGTCCTCTTGCATTGACAACAATACTCATATCAATTGAGTTAATACTCAATCGACACATTAATAATTTACTTTATTTAGTTATAAGCGCTTAACTTTTTTCAACTTTAAAAATTGGATATAAATAAAAGTAGTTATTGTTTTTAATGCTTAATATTTTTTTAATATAAATATTTAATATTTTACGTATAATTATTATTATTATTATTATTATAAAACTTTTGATTGAGTTTATTATAACTTAATCACACTAACTTAATCGAGAATGGACAAAAAAAAAATCCAAACAATATTACTTTAAAACTTAGAATCAGGTTAGTTTACATTTGAGGTTGATGTTGAAAAATACTTTTTAAAAGTGTTGTGAAAAAGAAAATTTAAAAAATGCTTTTAAAAATTTTGATAATACTTATCATTGCCGTTAAAAAACATTTTTTAAAAATAAAATGATAATTTTAGATATAATATTGTAAAGTAAAACATTTAATGAGGGATAAAAAATAATTTCATTGAAAAGTACTATTTCAAAAGTCAAAAATTAAAATTTTTTGCTTAAACTAAAATTTCGGTTTAAAATTAAAATTTGATTTGAAAAATTGTCTGTTTACCTTTATTTGAAATTAAGAATTGGGTTGAAAATTTTTTTTATCCTCAATTGTAAACACAGCCTTAATGCTATAAAATCTACTCACTTAAAAGAAAAAGCTAGAATTGATGACATGTAGATGAAAAATATATATATATTTTTTAAAATAATTATATTTTAAAGAAAAGTATGATAAATTTAAAATTATAAAATTAATGTTTAAAAAGTGGTTATATTTTAGTAGTTGATTACTTGGTAAACGTTAAATGACTTTAATATCTTTTCTTTTGTTTTATTGAAAAATTTTAGTATTAAGTTGATTCGTGACATTAATTCAGATAAAAATTTAATATTATTATAGATTATCTATATAATTATGCCACATTTAAGATGGGTGTAAAAAAGAATTCAACAAGTGCCTCCAGTAAAAAAGAAGATGTTGTTTAACCTAGGGGTCTCGGGTTCGAGCGCTTGTGTGTGCAAGGTGTGTGTGCGTGGTCAAAAGTTTAAGAAAGCATGAACAGATACTATCATGTAATCACACTAGTATATTCAAAAAAAATGCGTGTAAAAAAATTATGTGACAATTTTTTAAAGAAAAATTCATACAAAATTAAATATGACTTTGTTTGAAATTGTAAAGTCGAAATAGTTGTGGCCATAATTTTTAGGGTTCAAAACCCATTATGTATATATATATTTTAGATTATATATATAGTATTAAAAAAATCTCAAAATAATATTTATTGCATTGTAAAAATATTAAATTTTTACTGAGTTTATAATTAAGTTGGGATGCAATTGATGGGTCATGGATGACAAATTAAATCAAGCTCTTAAATGATACATTATTACATGGATAGTTATATTTAATGGCATGTGGATAATTCAATTTTGATACATTAGATAAGAATTTTTAATTTCATATCCGATGTACTATCAATCATATCTAGGTATCTATTCTTTGGGAGTCATCCGTTCCTACGCTCAAGACAAAGCATCTTTTTAATTGGACTTGATAGATAACATGTTAGTCTTTCAATCGGTTTGCTCATTTTCGTTTAGACTAAGAACATGTTTAGATTATTTACTAATATAAATTGTCTTTCTATATGACGATTCAACCACGTAATATCACTTAGTATTAGTTAAATGTTAAATAACTAATGAGTCAATATTTGCTTCCATTTTGCTTTCCATGCAAAAAACCATTGAGGACAATATACGAATAATACTAATGTAATCAATAATATTTTATTAAACCAATTTGTTCAATAAATACAAATATACATTAACAAAAATACTACACTAAGGACACTAGATTTTAATGGTTCTAAACTAGATCTTGTTTTGAACATAATCGTTTCAAACATAACTATTATCAAACAAAAATTATTCTAAACAACAACTATTCTAAACAAATGTTGTTCTTCAAAAAGAAATTAAGTAAAATAACACTTTTACTTATTTCGAACTAACTTTATTATCAACCTTAAAAATGAAATTTTTTGAAATATAATTTTATTTATGTTATAATTGTGTGACACGAATCATTGTTAAAGAAAAAATACAGTGGTAAATTTAGGGGGTCTGTGTAGGCTTAAGGTCGATGACCGAATTATTGTTAAAAAAAAATACAATGGTATATGCTGCACAATTAGATTCTGTATAAAATTACACTTCTTCTATTTGACATTGATTAGAATGAGGTTTTTCAACATTTAAATAAATATAGTTGAAACTCCTCTTGTATCATTCGAAATCGACATTAATAATTTTTTTTCTTCTCTGCTCATGATTTTTCCTGAAAGGACTTTCCACTTAAAATCTGTGTGTTTTATTTTTTTTGTATTATTTTACGACGTTCTATATTATCATTATCAACGTTAGTTCAACAAACTTATTTATTAAAAAAGATAAAATATTAATCCCAAAATCAAGTGTGCACCATTCTTATAATCAATAATTACTTAATTGAACCAACCGACGATGGAACGTGGACAATGCAACTTGAAACGATGACGATTCATATTATTTGCAAAAAGATGACAACTAGTGATTAGGTAGCCACTTGAAATGATGATGATTCATTTTGCCTGCAACAGCATATTAATATAATAAACAAGCATTTGATGAAAAGCTGCAGAAAGATGAAAATGATTGGGTGACCACTTCAAAAGCTTTACCCTTACATCAACATTGTTTGTATTAATATAGCCATCAACCTAATGGTGACTATAATATAATAGTTTATCCTCCAGGCTGACATGTAAAGCCAGTTTAGGTGGTTTTAGAGTAAAATTTTAGGTGAACCAAAAGCCTTGATTTAGCTAATCCACTTGTCTATGCCATGAAAATTGAAGGACCATGAGAAAAGAAAAAAGGAAGAGATGATGATATTTATATACATGTACCTAACTTTTCGTAGGGATTTCCACTATAACAACAATTCATGTATGCAGCTAGTTGTGCTTGATTGATTGATTGATTGATTGATTTTGCTGAGCAACATTGTGCTTTTGGAGCCCCACTATCAACATCAGCTTCAAGAGTTTGCAGCCAAAACCTAACCATTCATGACTTCATTTGGGGGCCATTGTCTTCTCCCTTTTCAGATTGGCTAAAAATTATTTATTTTTTAGAGATCTCCAAAATACAAAAATGAAGATCTATAGCATATGTTGCACAAATTATTTCATTGATTTAGGGTTTCTTGCTAAATGGTAAATTAAAAAAATCATTTTAACAAATTTATCACAATTTTAAAAAGTATAGTAATTTATTTGATTTTTTAATTTTTAAAAAAAAGTTTATTTTAATCTTCTATTTAATTTTATCTCTTTTAATATTTGAACTTTTAGTTATGGGTAATTAAATCTATACTAGATAAAATGAAGAAAGATTATTGTTATACATCAATAGCTGCCAACCCGAGTCTTAGAAAAGATCCGGATCTTCGACCCACGACTCGGATAGGTTTCACTCGAAGACTAAGTGACAGGTAGTTTGCAGATATAGTTCACAAGGAGGGTTCGCGGATATGGCTCGCAAAAGGGGTTCCACGAACACACCTCGCAGGATGGGATCGTGGATCGAGTTCGCAGGAAGCTTGCACACACCCAAGGAGCTTGCAGAGAGGACCACGTGTCCCGCAAGCCACTTAGTCATACGTCCAATAGGTACGAAGTTCGCTCAGAATATCATTCCTAGGAACATAAAGGACCGCGTGCTCCGTATATACGTATTTAACAGTCCCGAAGCTCGTAGAGAATGTCAGTACTAGGGATAGAGAATGTCAGTACCATGGGGCCATAGAGCTGAGACAAAATAGTGGGCCATGTAATGAGTTGTAACAGTACTAGTAGTAACATATATAAATATCCTACCATTCCCATCAATGAGATACGAGCAAAATGTTACTCAACAATTATAATATTTTTTTAAAATTTTAAGTGTAATTCTTATTTTATGTAAATCATATATAAATTTTATTTTTATTTAAGTATATTTTTTAACATTTTAAAAGAAAGTTAAGGGTTTTTTCTTTTTTCAATCAAAGCTAATCTTTGTGAGCAATAGATTAACACTGAATAGATCTATTAGATTGATATGAAAAAGATTGGTTTTACAATTATTGAAAATAATAATTAATGGACTAATTTGAAGATATATCCTTGTAATGTAAAAAAGATACAAAAAGTTTCTTTAGTCTATTGATTAGTGGAAGACTCAAAGATTTTCTTTCTCATAATTATCAAAAAGTACACTTCAATCCACCTCCAACATCATTAAAGCCCCTTATTTTACCATTGCTTATCACTTTATGTCATCTTCTACTCGCTTAAATTCACCAACATTCTTTTTTTTTTAAAAATATTTCAGCTTTAATAATAATTATAATCACTATCCATTAAAGTATTTAAGGAGTACCGATTGAGTCTTATCTCGATTGATATTATTATTATTATCAATATAAAAAGACATAAATTCAAATATACTGAAATGTATTATTTTTTTATTTATAAATTAAGGAAGAATTATAAGTAATTCTTGAATTTTTTTCTTAAAGAATAAACTCACTGGTTTTTAGTGGATTATAATACCCAAAGTTGTCGAAACAGTTCAATTTGTGTACAGATATCAAACTTGAAGTGAGACAATGAATTTCTTGAACTTTTCCCCATCCGCAGTTCAAAGGTTCTATGTGGAGATAGACACCGGAAATGCGAGGATCGTGTGCAGCTTTTACAAAATCCTCACAAATTTGTGGCAGAGATAGTCTTGAACAGTGTAGTCAAAATTTTTTTGAAGGGTCAAAAATAAATTAAATATTTTTACGATAGTAAAAATATAATTTATCGTAAAAATATAATTTCACTATTTTAATAGTATATAATTTTTAAAAGAATTAAAATAAATTTTTATCATTTTTAAAAGAGTCAAAATATAATTTTATCATTAATAATTTAAAATTTTATAAATTATAAAGAATTTAAATAAAAAAATTTTATTTTAAGGAACCAAGTTCCCTAACAGCCCTTGGTTCCACCTCTGAAAAAAAAAAAACGACTCTTTAGTTGATATTTTTCAAATCCAAAAGAAAACATATAAAAAGCTAAATAATGCAAACAATTTCTTGGGAAAACGAAGTTCAAATATAAATTAATGGCAATAAGGAGGTTCATTTCAACTAATCCAGGTGCCATTGTTAAGCAATCTCTAAATCATATAATTTTATCTTTGCCCAGATTTTCTTTTTTAAACAGGAGAAAATTGAATTTTATGGCATAATTTTATATTTTATTTTTATAAAAAAAATAAAAAAATTATTCTTATCTCAATTGGATATTTAAATTGGTATTTAAAATCCATTTGAATTGCTACGTAGAGCTATCGTTAAGGAGATAATAGAGCTTAACGATAGAGTGACCACTTTAAAATAAAACACTAACATAAATGATTACTGTTAGAATTGAGTGACTAGAATTCTTGTTAAAATAAAATACAGTGGTAAAATAAAATAAAAGTAAAGTCCAAATAAACTAGACTTCTTTTATTTTATTTTAATTAGAATAAGTCATCTATTTTATTTTAATTAGAATAAGGTGTTTCAACCTTACTACGTTACTTCTATTAGTTGTTGATTGGAATAAGGTTTTTCAACCTATAAATAAGCGTAGTTATCTCCTCTTGTATTCATTCAATTTTCGACATTAGTGAATCTTCTTCTTCTCTGCCCGTGGTTTTTTTTCGAAAGGGTTTCCACGTAAAATTTGTGTGTTCTTTCTTTTCGTTTTCTTTGCGATATTTATTCATTGTCGTCATTTAAATTTTATCAAATTGGTATCAGAGCTTTTTCGGGTTAGTAGTCTCGATCACGATAATGAGAATATTGAAGTATGATATTCCGTTATTGGATCGCAACACCAGATTCGCGTTGTGGCAGGTAAAGATGCAAGCAGTTCTTGCGCAGATGGATTTGGAGGATGCTCTGTTTGGGTTAGATAAGATGTTTTCGAATTTGACAGATGAAGAAAAGAAGCGTAAAGATCGGAAGGCTCTGAGGCAATTACAGCTGCATTTGTCGAATGAAATTCTACAAGATGTTTTAAAGGAGAAGACTACTGCTGCATTATGGGCAAAATTACAACAGTTATGTATGTCGAAAACCCTAACCAGTAAATTGCATATGAAACAACGTCTGTATTCTCATCGTTTGGAAGAAGGTGCATCTGTGCATCAACACTTAAATGTGTTTAAAGAAATTGTCTCGGATTTGGAGGCCATAGAGGTTCAGTATGATAAAGAGGATTTAAGGTTAATTCTCCTTTGTTCGTTACCACCTTCGTATTCAACCTTCAGAGATACAATTTTGTATAGCCGTGAATCTCTCACAGTTGATGAAGTCTATGCTTCCTTAGCCTCGTATGACATGATGAAGCATCTTGTGGCTGGATCTGACTCTCAGGGAGAGGGTCTCATTATTCGTGGAAGACAAGATCGTAACAGTGATGATAATCGTAGGAGGACACAAGAACGAAATTCCTACAGTAAATCTAAAGGTAGGTCGAGATCTTCAAATAGAGGTAAAACTTATAACTTCTGCAAGAAGAAAGGACACATTATGAAAGAGTGCTACAAGTTACAAAATAAGATCAAAAGGGAGGTAGAGAATCAAAAGGGAAAACAACTAGAACAATCCGGTGAAGTTGATGTAGTAGAAGACTACAGTGATGGTGAACTCCTACTTGCTTCTGTTGACAATTCTAAAGTGAGTGAGGAGTGGATCCTCCATTCTGGTTACACCTTTCATATGAGTCCCAATCGGGATTGGTTTACAACATATGAAGCTGTGTCTGAAGGTGTTGTTTTGATGGGAAATAATGTTTCATGTAAAATCGCAGGTGTTGGCACAATCAAAATAAAGATGTTTGATGGGGTCATTAGAACTCTTAGTGGCGCGCGACATGTACCAGATTTGAAAAGGAATTTGATTTTGTTAAGTACTCTTGATTCAAAAAGACACAGGTACACAGCTGAAAGTGGGGTTCTAAAGATTAGCAAAGGTTCCCTCGTTGTGATGAAAGGGCAGAGAGAGACTTCCAAATTATATGTTTTGCAAGGTTCAACTATTACTGGTGATACTGCAGTCGCTTCTTCTTCCTTGTCAGATGATGATATTACTAGACTTTGGCATATGCGTCTAGGGCATATGAGTGAAAACGGCATGGCAGAATTGAGTAAAAGAGGACTTCTTGATGGGCAAGGCATTAGCAAACTGAAGTTCTGTGAGCATTGCATTTTTGGGAAGCAAAAGAGAGTTCGATTCACCAGAGGAATCCATAACACGAAGGGAATATTAGATTATATTCATTCTGATCTTTGGGGACCATCTAGAGTGCCTTCGAGAGGTGGAGCTAATTATATGCTAACTCTTATTGATGATTTTTCCAGAAAAGTTTGGGCATTCTTTCTGAAATAAAAAAGCAATGTGTTTTTTGCATTCAAGTTTTGGAAAATTATGGTTGAAAAATAAACAGGAAAATAGATAAAACACCTCTGCACCGATAATGGCTTGGAGTTCTGTTTTGATGAGTTTAATGAATTCTGCAAATCAGAAGGGATCATGAGACATTTGATAGGTCGTCATACTCCACAGTAAAATGGCTTTGCAGAACGAATGAACAGAATAATCATGGAGAAGGTTCGATGTATGTTGTCGAATGCTAATTTACCGAAGTCGTTTTGGGCTAAAGCAGCCTCTACTGCATTTTTTTGATTAACCGATCTTCATCCATTGCCATTAAGAAAAAGACTCCACAAGAGATATGATCTGGTAAGCCTGCTGATTATTCTGATATAAAGATTTTCGGGTGTCCTGCTTATGCTCATGTTGATAATGGAAAATTAGAACCAAGATCCATTAAATGTGTTTTTCTTGGTTTTAAAGCTGGTGTAAAAGGATATAAGTTATGGTGTCCTGAAAATAGAAAAGTTGTGATTAGCAGAGATATTATTTTTGATGAAACTGTTATGTTACCTAACTTATCTCTTAAAGACTCTTCCAGTAAAGAACAACAAAAGCAGGTGGAGTTTCAGATTGATTCAGTATCTACAACAGAGTCAACTTCTCAAGTTAGTACAGAAGTTCAGAATAGAGTTACTTTATCACCACAATATTCTATTGCCAAAAATAAACCTAGAAGAGAAATTAAACCTCTAAAGAGGTACGCTGAGGCTGATCTAGTAGCTTATGCTCTAAACGTAGCTGAAGATATTGATGCAAATCAAGAGCCATCTACTTATTCCGAGGCAGTAAGCTATGAAGACTCAAAACAGTGGATGATTGCCATACAAGAAGAGATGGAATCACTTCATAAGAATAAAACGTGGGACTTAGTGAAGCTTCCAAAGGGTAAAAAGGTTATTCGTTGTAAATGGGTATTCAAGAGGAAAGAAGGGATTCTAGGAATTGAAGAACCTAGATATAAAGCAAGACTTGTTGTAAAAGGTTACAGTCAGATTCCCGGTATGGACTTCATAGATGTGTTTTCTCTAGTTGTGAAACACAGTTCGATTCGAGCCTTACTTGGCATTGTGGCCGTGTATGATTTAGAGCTTGATCAGTTAGATGTAAAAACAGCATTCTTGCATGGAGAACTTGAGGAAGATATTTACATACAACAACCAGAGGGCTTTATAGTCTCAGAAAAGGAGGACTATGTTTGCTTGTTGAAAAAGTCCCTTTATGGTTTGAAACAGTCACCAAGGCAATGGTACAAGAGGTTTGATTCTTTTATGACTACCCATGATTTCAAAAGAAGCAGTTTTGATAGTTGTGTTTATTTTAAGAAAAACGGTGATGATTCTTTTGTATATCTACTCCTTTATGTTGATGACATGTTGATAGCAGCAAAAGATAAAGAAGAGATAAGAAAGGTTAAAGCCTAACTTAGTGAAGAATTTGAGATGAAAGATTTAGGAGCAGCAAAGAAGATGCTTGGGATGGAGATTCTTAGAGATAGAAAGGCATGTAAGTTGTACCTAAGTCAGAAGGGGTACATTGAGAAAGTTCTTTGTAGGTTCAATATGCAGAGTGCCAAGCCTGTTAGTACTCCATTAGCAGCCCACTTTAGACTTTCTTCGGCTTTGTCTCCGCAATCAGATGATGAGATTGATTACATGTCACGTGTATCATATTCTAGTGCAGTGGGTTCTCTAATGTATGTTATGGTTTGCTCACGTCCAGATTTGTCATATGCAGTCAGTGCAGTTAGTAGATACATGGCGAATCCCGGTAAAGAACACTGGAAAGCAGTTTAGTGGATTTTGAGATACTTACGAGGTACCATTGATGTTTGCTTACAGTTTGGAAGAACTAAAGATGGAGTCATTGGGTATGTTGATGCTGATTTTGCCGGAGACTTAGATAGGAGAAGATCTCTTACAGGGTATGTCTTTACAATTTGGGGTTGTGCAATTAATTGGAAAGCTACTTTGCAAACAATAGTTGCTTTGTCTACCACTGAAGCTGAGTACATGACAATTACCGAAGCTTGTAAAGAAGCTATTTGGTTAAAAGGACTCTTTGGTGAATTGAATAAAGATCTTCAGATTGGTACAATATTTTGTGACAGTCAAAGTGGCATTTTTCTTACAAAAGATCAAATGTTTCATGAGAGAATAAAGCACATTGATGTTCGGTATCATTTTGTGCGTGATATTATTGCTCGTGGAGATGTTGTTGTGAGCAAAGTTAATACTCATGAAAATCCTGCAGATATGATAACTAAGTCACTTCCCATAACCAAGTTTGAGTATTGCATGGGCTTGGTTGGTGTTCATTGTTGAAGAATACCCCTCAAGGGGTTTAGTGGAAGAGGAAGAGAACTTGTTCGTTGAGAGTTCTTGTTCGTAGAGAATTCTTGTCAACGTGGAGATTGTTAGAATTTGGTGACTAGAATTCTTGTTAAAATAAAATACAGTGGTAAAATAAAATAAAAGTAAAGTCCAAATAAACTAGACTTTTTTATTTTATTTTAATTAGAATAAGTCATCTATTTTATTTTAATTAGAATAAGGTGTTTCAACCTTACTACATTACTTTTATTAGTTGTTGATTGGAATAAGGTTTTTCAACTTATAAATAGGCGTGGTTATCTCCTCTTGTATTCATTCAATTTTCAACATTAGTGAATCTTATTCTCCTCTGCCCGTGATTTTTTTTCGAAAGGGTTTCCACGTAAAATTTGTGTGTTCTTTCTTTTCGTTTTTTTTACGATATTTATTCATTGTCGTCATTTAAATTTTATCAATTACAATGTAATATTTCAAATACAAATGACTAAAATATAATACGAAAAAAAAACTACTTTTATAAATTACCTATAGTAAAGTTATTTAACAAACTAAATTAGTTTTTTAGGACAAATTTTAAAAAGTAAGAAAAAAATAAAAAGCGGGATCAGATAAAATTTGATAACATATGTCATTCTTGTTTTTCTAAAAATATAAAAAAACAACGTGTCATTTTCTCATGATTAGAGAAATTGAGGCAACATTTCATGAAAAAGTGACTTGTGATATTTTTTTCCTTGATTTTTTAAAATAATCTAAAAATCAACTTAATTTTCTAAATATCATTTAGTATAGCCCTAAAAAATCATAATTCATATACAGTATAGTTAATATATTTTGTTCCTGAATTTATTTATTTGTATTTAATTAGCACTTCTTTCTGTTTTGGATCTAATTGATATTTAAATTTATATTTTATTACATAATTTGATGTCTTTTATTAACAATGTTAGTTTATATTGACGTGATATTGATATATCAATATAAAATCAACACAAATAACTGTGCGATAAAATATAAATTCAAATGATATCAATTAAATAAAAATTATAATAACTAATTAAATACAAATCAACAAATTGAAAAGACAAAATATATGTTAACACTAAATATAATTAAAAATTGCCTATTACTATAAAATTTGGGGTTAAAAATTAAAAATTTTAATTTTAAAAACCTCACAATTGATTTTTTTCCCAATAATTTCAAATGCCCAATAAAGAAAAACTAGAAAATATTAAAAAACTCGGAATATGAAAATAAAAAATGAAAATTGCATCATCTTCCAAGTGTTGGGATAAGACCACTGAAAACCCACTAAAGATTGTCTATTATCGAAAGGATGTGGAAATGATTTTGGTGAAGAATAATAAATAAGGATCTCTTTTGATAGGGTTTGCTGTGCTTTGTTATCCGTACGTTTTTACAAATCCTAATTTTCACTCAATAAAGGAACATGATGGCCCAACCTGCTTTCATGGCGGTCAATTCCATCTATTATGACTTTCAGTAAAAAATAATAATATTTATTTTAAGAGATTTGAATTTAAATATTTGTGTGTGTATAATGTGTATACGTTATTAAAAAATTATGAAAGTATGAACAGGTATTACTTTGTAATTACATTAATATATTCAAAAAATAAATAAATATTATTGTAGGTGGATGAGACCATTGGCCATTTGAAAAATTACAATTTGGCGGTTGGTATTTTAATGTCTAATTAATTATCAATATTGTGTAAACTTTTTAGAATATCAATTAATGAAGTTGTTAAGAGGAATATTATAGAAAATAAAGCATTCTTTAGTGCATGACGAATAAAATATAAATAAAAAAATTGATTAGTTGATAGCTTTAATAAAAATAATTATCCAATAATTTAATGTAATTGTTAATAATGATAATAATATGCATAAGTTGCAAAGAACTGGAAATTAATTATTTAAATTATGAATCTAACAATTTGATAATACAATAATTAGTAATTAATTGTATTAGAGTTGAATGACTCGAATTTTTGTTAAAATCAAATAAAAGTAAAATTTATATATAATTACACTTCTTTTATTTGACATTGATTAGAGTAAGATTTTTTAACCTTACTACACTTCATCTATTTGATATTTATTAGAATAAAGTTTTTCAACCTTTAAATAGATGTAGTTGAAACTCTTCTTATATCATTCGAATTTGACATTAGTGAATTTTCTTCTCTTCTGTTCATGGTTTTTTCGAAAGGGTTTTTCACGTAAAATCTGTGTGTTTAATTTTTTTCTTATTGCTTTGCGATTATTCTATATTGTCATTATCGACTTTAGTTTAACAAACTAGTATTAGAGCTTTTCGGGTTGTTTGTCTCGATCATAGTAATGGCGACAATAAAATATGATATTTTGCTGTTGGATCGCAACACCAGATTCGCGTTGTGACAGGTAAAGATACAAGCAGTTCTTGCGCAGATCAATTTGGAGGATGCCGTGCTAGGGTTAGATAAGATACCTTCGATAAGACCTTCGATAAGAAGCGTAAAGATCTAAAGGCTTTAACACAATTACAACTATATCTGTCGAATGAAATTCTACAAGATGTGTTGAAGGAGAAAACCATCGTTGCATTTTGGGCAAAGTTGCAACAGCTATGCATGTCGAAAACCCTAACCAACAAGTTGTATATGAAGCAGTGTAACACTTAAATGTGTTTAAAGAAATTGTCTCAGATTCAGAGGCTATGAAGGTTCAATATGATAAAGATGATTTAGGGTTAATTTTACTTTGTTCGTTACCCCTGTCTTATTTAACCTTTAGAGATGCAATTATGTATAGTTGTGAATCTCTCACAATTGATGAAGTCTATGCTTCTTTAGCCTCGTATGACAAAACGAAGCATCTTGTGGCTAGATTCGACTTTCAGGGAGAGGGTCTCATTGTTCGTGAGAAACAAGAATGAAATACTGATGATAATCGTGGGAGGACACATGAATGAAATCCTCATAGTAAATCTAAGTTTAGATTGAGATATTCAAATAGAGGTAAAACTCGTAATTTATGCAAAAAGAAAAGGCACATTAAGTCTTAGTGCTATAAGTTGTAGAACAAGATCAAAAGGGTGGCTGCGAATAAAAGGGAAAACAACTAGAACAATCCGGTGAAGCTGAAATAGTAGAAGACTACAGCGATGGTGAACTCCTAGTTACTTCTTTTGACAACTTTAAGTGAGCGAGAAGTGGATCCTCAATTCTAGTTGCACCTTCCATATAAGTCCCAATCAAGATTGGTTTATAACATATGAAAACAGTGTCGAAATGTATTGTTTTGATGGGAAATAATGCTTCATGTAAAATCATAGGAATTGACATGATCAAAATTAAGATGTTAGATGGAGTCGTGAGAACACTTAGTGGTGTACGATATGTACTAGAATTAAAGAGAAATCTGATTTCGTTAAGTACTATTAATTCAAAAGGGTACAAGAACATAGCTGAAAGTGGGGTTCTAAATATTAGTAAGGGTTCCCTTGTTGTGATGAAAGGGTAGAGAAAGACTACAAAATTATATGTTTTGCAAGGTTTACTTGTTACTGATAATGCAGTTGTCGCTTCCTCTTCCTTTTTTGATGATGATGTTACTAGACTTTGGCATATGCTTCTAAGGGATATGAGTGAGAACGGTATGACAAAATTAAGCAAAAGAGAACTTCTTGATGGAAAAGGCATTAATAAATTGAAATTCTATGAGCACTGCGTTTTTGGGAAGTAAAAGAGAGTTCGATTCACCAGATGTAACAACCCGTTTTTCAGTGGGGTCGAAAATAGTGGTTTTGGGATCACAACTCCTACGAGTCGGACCGTAAATTTTATTTATTTAATAATTATGATGTCATTAGCATCTTATCAAAGTTTGGTTAAGAAAATTTATCGTTTGGATAGTTAATTAAGTAAAAATGACTGAATCGTAAAAGATGCAAAAATTGAATTCTATTAATTAAAGGCATTAGATGTTAATTGGAAGGTTAGGTAAGTCACCTAAATGATAATTAGACCATTGAAGAAGCGGGTGGATGGTTTTGACTATATTAGGTAGAAATATATGTGAAATTTTAAAGGGTAAAAATGTAATTACATAGGAAACTTTAGTAACTAATAAAAAGGGTTAGAAATTCATTTTTATTTTCTTTTTTCTTCTTCCTTTAGCCAAAACCCTAAGAGAAACAAATCTTATGTTTGGCCAAGCTTTAAGCTTTGATTGGTGAGTGAATTCTCGTCCGTTTTTAGTAATTTTTATGTTTTTGAGTCCGTATTAGCTTAATCTAGCTAGTCTGATGACTAATTTGTGAATCTATCAAATGTTATAAAAGTTTTCACTAATGATTTTGAGTTATTTCGAATGATTATGGAAGACTTATAAGCTTGGTGGTTAGATATGATGATTGTGTAAAGTGATTTTTAATGATTTTAAGGTTTAAGGACTAGATTGTAAAGAAATAAAAATACATGATTTGGTATGAAATAATTTCATGTAAGGGGTTGTTGAGAGACCTTTAATATTTGATTGGTATGATTTTGAGAGAATATTGGTTATTTTGCATGATTGAGGTTTAGGGACTAAATTAAATGAAGATGAAATGTTAGGGGTAATTTTGTAAAATAAAAAAGACTTAATTTCATAAAATGACTTGAATTTCATGTTGAATTAGATAACTGAATGATTTGTTGTGATAGATCAAGAACGAGCTGGGAATCACGGAAAAGAAAAAATTACAAAATAGTCACTAGAATTAATTCATCATTGCAATAAGTTCGCACAATTAAATTTCCAATTTGCTAATTGTAATTACGTTTATCCTGATTGTATTCTTGAGCATGGAATGAGATGGAAGACTTGTTGGATAATCTAGATTCTGGCTCGGAGGAGCAATATTCTAAACTCTGGCTCGATAAGAGTATTACTCTGTCTGGGCTCGAATGAGCTAAATTTTTTCTGGGCTCGTAAGAGATAAACTCTGTTCTGGGTTCAAAGAGCTACATTTCTGTAATGACTTGAGGAGGCTTACTTAGTTCGGTGGATATGGGATAATGATGTTACATTTTATATTCTTTCTATAATCGAATATTTTATTTTGTAAGTTAATCATTCTTGCGAACTTACTAAGCTTTATAAGTTTACATGTGGTTTTGTTGTTGTCTTGTAGATTTCATTTTACTATCTAAAGAATCGGATCATCTCGAAGAATCACACTATCCCGAAGACATCTGCGGTAGTTTTATATCATTCGACTTATATAGTATGTATAGGATGAATGTTGTTTGATATGTCTTTTGGTTGTTAGTTAAATGTGTGAAAATACCTTAAACTCGTATGGGAATTGGTTAATGTTTTGAGTAAGGTTGAATTAAGTATCATGCTTATTGTGAAATATGTTCTATGATGTACTTGAAAGATAATATGAAATGTTTGGAAAGTTAGAAGTTATACATTTGATGATATTTTGAAAACTGCATACTTGTTTCGGTAGAACTTTTGCATGTATCGGTAGAAGTACAAGGTAATTTGAACTTTGGCTACTGACTTATGTTGTATCAATCTAAATTTTTCAAGGTATTTGTAATTCATAGTAGTATCGGTAGTTGTATCACATATATCGGTAGAAGTTACAGGGAAA
Organism: Gossypioides kirkii; assembly: GCA_005610355.1. Lineage (NCBI taxonomy): Eukaryota > Viridiplantae > Streptophyta > Magnoliopsida > Malvales > Malvaceae > Gossypioides > Gossypioides kirkii. Next base: position 22,187,506 of record CP032254.1, on the reverse strand, counting down.
TCTTTCCTAGCTCTTTAGAACTCGTTGTATCGGTAAAAGTTACAGGGAAGTCTCTTTAGAGCTCGTTGTATCGGTAGAAGTATCACTTCTACTGATAAGAAACTGCAGTTAATTTACCCTAGCTTACTGACTTGACTTCTATCGACATTTGTCCAATAAATACCAATAGAAGCCTCTCAAATTTTATAAAATAACATTTTTAACCCTAATTAAAATTGCATGAATGTTTACGTGATATTGTGTTTGTCGAAAAATGAGGTTTAAAGGTTTTATATAAGTCTGAAAGACTCGAGACCTTAAATCGGTGACGATAATTATTATGATCTTTGGGGACCATTTAGAGTGTCTTCAAGGGGTGGTGCTAATTATATGTTAACGATTATTGACGATTTTTTCAGAAAAGTTTAGACATTCTTCTTAAAGCGAAAAAGTGATGTGTTGCCCAGGGTTAAGAATTGGAAGACTATGATCGAGAAGTAGACAAGAAGACATATAAAACTCCTTCGCATAGATAATGACTTGGAGTTTTGTTATGATAAGTTTAATTAATTGTACAAATCTGAAGGGATCATGAGACACTTAACAGATCACCATACTCCATAGCAAAACGGTGTTGCAGAACGAATGAATTGAACAATTATGGGAAACGTTTGATGCATGGTGTCGAATTGAACATTTACCGAAGTCGTTCTGGACTGAAGTGGTCTCTGCAGCATGTTTTTGGATTAATTGATCTCCATCCATTTTCATTGAGAAAAAGACTCCACAAGAGGTATGGTTTAATACTTTTGCTAATTATTCTGATTTGAAGATTATTGGGTGTCCCGCGTATGCTCATGTCGATAATGAGAAATTGGGGTTTAGATTTATTAAATGTGTTTTTCTTGATTATAAGGCTGGTGTTAAATGGTATAAGTTATGATGTCCTAAAACGAGGAAAGTTGTAATTAGCAGAGATGTTATTTTTTATGGAACTGATATATTATCTAACTTACCTCTTAAAGACTCTTCCAACAAAGATTAATAAAGTTCAAACACATATGTGAAGTAAGTGGAGCTTCAGATTGATCTAGCATCTACAACAAAGGTTACTTCTCAAGTTAAAACAAAAACTCATAGTAGAGTTGCACCACAGTCAGCCCCACAATATTCTATTGCCAAGAACATACGTAGAAGAGAAATTAAACCTCCAAAAAGGTACGCCGAGACTAATCTAGTTGCTTATGCTTTAAACGTGACTGAAGATATAGATGCAAATCAAGATCCATCTACTTATTCCAAGGTAGTTAATTATGAAGATTCAGGAAAGTGGATGTTTGTCATGTAATAAGAGATAAAATCGCTCCATAAGAATAGAACGTGGGACCTAGTGAAGCTTCTTATGGGTAAAAAAGATTGTTCGTTGTAAATGGGTGTTTAAAAAGAAAGAAGGCATTTCAAGAGTTGAAGAACACAAATATAAAGCAAGACTGGTTGCAAAAAGTTACAGCCAGATTCCAAGTCTAGAATTCACAGATGTGTTTTCTCCAATTGTGAAGCATAGTTCGATTCGAGCCTTGCTTGATATTGTGGCCATGTATGATTTAGAGCTTGAGTAGATAGATGTAAAAATAACATTTTTGCACGAAAAACTTGAGGAAGATATTTACATGCAACAACTAAAGGGTCTTATACTCTTAGAAAAAGAGGATTGTGTTTGCTTGCTAAGAAATTCCCATTATGACCTGAAACAATCCCCAAGGTAGTAGTACAAGAGGTTTGATTCATTTATGACTACTCATGATTTCAAAAGAAGTAGCTTTGATAGTTGTGTTTATTTAAAAAAAAAAATAATGATGGTTCTCTTGTATATTTACTCTTTTATGTTGATGACTTGTTGATAGCAAGCAAAGATAAAGGAGATATAAGAAAGGTCAAAGCCCAACTTAGTGAAGAATTTGATATGAAAGATTTGGGAGCAACAAAAAAGATACTTGGGATGAAGATTCCTAGAGATGGAAAAACATGTAAATTGTACATAAGTCAAAAAGGGTACATTGAGAAAGTTCTTTACAGGTTCAATATGCAGAGTATCAAGCTTGTTAGTACTCTATTAACAGCCCACTTCAAACTTTCATTGGCTTTGTCTCCACAATCAAATGATGAGATTGACTACATGTCACATGTTTAATATTCTAGTGCAGTGGGATCTCTCATGTATGCTATGGTTTGCTCACGTCCAGATTTATCATATGCAATTAGTGCAATTAATAGATACATGACGAATCCTAGTAAAGAACATTAGAAAGAAGTTCAATGGATATTCAGATACTTACAAGGTACTACTGATGTTTGCTTACAGTTTGGGAGAACTAGAGATGGATTCATTGGGTATGTTGATTCTGATTTTGCGAGAGACCTTGATAAAAGAAGATCTCTCACAGGGTATTTCTTTATGATTAAGGGTTGCGCAATCAGTTGGAAATCTACTTTGCAAACTACAGTTACTTTGTCTACTACTAAAGTTGAGTATATGACGATTACTAAGGCTTTTAAATATACTATTTGGTTAAAGGGACTCTTTGGTAAATTCAGTAAAGACCTTTAGATCAATACAGTGTTTTGTGATAGACAGAGTGTCACCTTCCTTACGAAAGATCAAATGTTTCATGAGAGAATAAAGCACATTAATGTTCGGTATCATTTTGTGTGTGATATTTGTCGAAACGTTTTTTTAAAGAAAAAGGTTTAAAAAATATTTTTAATTAAAAAATGGGAGTCGCCACCAATCTTTTTTGTTTGGTATGATTGGATCACCAGAAATCATTTTGAATCTATTTTGAAAAATATTTTGGTATTCGAAATCCAGAAAACGGGTTCGAGAATCGATTACTTGTGAGGAAGGATTAGCACCCACACACGCCCAAAATTGGTACCATGTCGATTATTATCCGGTCTTCATTGTTAAAAATTTGAAAACTCGAGTGAAGTTTAAAATATGATCTTAAATGCATGATTTATTTGACGACACGTTTAAGAAGGAAATCAAATTTCGTGAGGAAGTCTCATTATTTCGAAATGATCGAGGAAGGAAGTCACGTCCAGTGAGTTAGGACATAACATTTCGAGATCCGAAAATAACGAGCATTCCTTCGTTGTCAAAACCTTGAAAATGATATTCGATTATTCTAGTTTGAAGAAAAAAAATCGCGCCTAGTAAGTTAAGGCACAATTTTCAAAATCCGAAATAAAGGAATATTGCCTTAATTTTGAAATTATTTGTATATATTTTTTGAGATATAAAACAATTTTAATTTAAAGATGAGTGCATAAGTTAAATACAAATATGCAATTTATTAGCAAAATTAAATAGAACAATTGAGCAGATAAGTAAATGCAAAGATTAATATAAAGTTAGTAATATATGAAATGAAAAATACGCGAAAAATTAAAAATACGAAGAATAATAATTTTATTTTATGTACAAAAGTCGAAGAAAAAGAAAATAAAAAAATGGAGTCAAAAAATGAAGTTTTACAGAATTTGGGGCAAAATGTAATTTTAGGAAAGTTTAAGGGTCAAAATGTAATTTTGGAAAAATTTAAGGTCAAAATGTGATTTTAGGAAAGGTTGTGGGTTAAAATGTGATTTTGGGAAAGTTTAGGGGTTAAAATGCAATTTTGGAAAAGTTTAGGGTTAAAATATAATTTTAGAAAAGTTAAGAGGCTAAAATGCAATTTTGGAGAAGTTCAATGGTCAAAATAAAATTTTGGAAGAGTTTGGGGGCTCTTTTATGAAATAAATCCAAAAGATGTAACACGTGGCAGATTTCTAAGCTTCCAAAAGTTTAGGGACTAAATTGTAAAATAATTAAAATTTCTAGGCAAATTTAAAATAAATTAAAAATGTGAAAAAAAGGATGAAATTAAAACAACCAAAAATGCGGAAGGATCGTGCGCAAATTGCCCATTCCGCGAAAACACGCAGATCCTTGGCCTAGGGTGGGTTGGATCCGAGCTAGAGCATCTAAACGGCGCTGTTTTGGTCACTAAGTATTGATGCCAAAACGACGCCGTACCAAGGTGCTATTTAAGCAAAAAAATTTCACCAAAAATTCATTCTTTCTTCATTTAAAAAAAAAAGTTTCATTTCATTTTTTCTCTCTGGCTTCTCTCCTCTACTCCATGTCCAACCACTCGTCGACCCATCGATTGGTCGTGGTTTCACCAGCGTCCATCGCGTCCTAGTTGCACGCGCCACTGTCCATGACGGTAGAAAGGTAAAATATTTCTCTTTTTATATATATATTTTTGCAACAAACAGATCTGGGTTTAGATCTAATGAGATCTAACCCAAATCTTTAAAAAACATTTGATTTCATTCTGTTTTTTAAAGAAACTATTTCATTTTTGTCTTTTTAGTTTTTTCTTAATCTTTCGAAAAGAAAAGTCTGATGATTCTATTTTTGTGTTTTCTCTTTCGAAATCTGTTTTTATATTTATAATTTTTTATGTTTACACTTTGTTTGCAAATATCCGAGAATCGGATCTCTCACGAACATAAACAAGTTCGGAGAGATTCCGATCACAACCACATCGACGGCGATCTGATCCCAAGTATGACCCTTCGAATTTATTATTTATTATGTATTTATTACTTATTTATTAAAACATTTGAAATAAATAAAAATAATAAATGAAAGTAATGATATAATAAATATATGTATTAATATATGTTTAGAATATGAAACATTTAGTAATTTGAATAATAAGTAAGCAATAAATAAATATATTTAAAAGGTATACTTTGAGAAAAATGATACTGAATGCTTGGTATTTGAACTATAAATCTGATTTCGAATGCACTCCTTTTTTGTGTATTGATTTCAAATGCTCCAAGGTCCCCCTTACAAATGTTTTAAATTTGGCTTTTATAGCCTTGTTTACAATGATACTATTTTGTTGTCTGTAATTTAAACTTGCTGACTTTCTCATCCACTTGCTTGTAGGAACCAGGGACGATGGTGACAGGCGACAAAGGTGTCAAGTGGCAGACCAAGTTGGAGGCGGTGCAGACGTGGCATTGTCCGAATGGGCAAGGCAGGGGCGGTAAAAGTCTTTAGCAAATTAGTGTTTCTGATTTTTGGTTGGATTAGGCTTGTTGGCTAACTTTTAAGGTTTTGGGCAGCTTAGTATTGGGTTTAAGGTAATTGGGCTTTTGTATTTTGTATTTTGGGTTTAATTGTATTTAGACATTTGGGCATTTAAAAATAAATTTTAAATTTTATTTTTGGGTTCAATTTGGGTCTATGGTTGGGCCCGAACAAATTAAACTCTAAAAGTTGCCCCTCTTTGCTCGTTACCGTGTAACAGGAGCAGGGCAAAGACTAAAAGGATGACCAATTTTGTCCGGTCCCACTAGATTTGGTTTCTTCGGTGCTTCTTTTTTAGGTAGCCCACCCTTCGCCTTATTGGTCGTTCACCTTCACTGCATCTGCTTCTCTACAACTTTAGGAAAGTAAGATTTAGTGTTATGATTCCATCTTGCCCTAAGGCGATTTCAAAAAGACGAAATTTGCACTTGCAACTTCAAGGAGATTGAGGTTTGTCATCGTATTCTTTGATTTAATCTACTGATACTTCAGGTGTTTGGTGTTGTGGCTTCATCTCTTGGTCCACTTTTCTGTATCTCATCAGAAAGATGACCACTTTATTGCTTCGACCCACTTCTCTGTATCTCATCAGGAAGATGGGAGTTTGAAGTTTAACTCACATTCAACTTCGCTTCACTGATTTGGTCTACTTCTTTGTGTCTTATCAGGAAGATGACCGCTTCATTATTTTGATCCACTTCTCTATATCTCATCAGGAAGATGGCTTGAATCTACCCCTCTTGACTTAGGGGTAAAAGATTGAAAAGATTTACAATCTACCCCTCTTGATTAGGGGTATAAGATTGGAGTCTTCAATCTACCCTTATTGATTAAAGGGAAAAGACTGGAATCTTCAATCTACCCTTCTTGATTAAGGATAAAAGACCGAAAGATTGGAGTCTTCAATCTACCATTATTGGTTAAAGGTAAAAGACTGGAATCTTCAATCTGCCCTTCTTGATTAGGGTAAAAGACCGAAATCTTCAATTTGCCTTTCTTGATTAAGGGTAAAAGACTGAAATCTTCAATCTGGCCTTCTTGATTAAGGGTAAAAGACCGAAATCTTCAATCTGCCTTTCTTGATTAAGGGTAAAAGATTGGAATCTTCAATCTGCCCTTCTTGATTAAGGGTAAAAGACTAGATGATGATGTAACTTCACTTTATTCCACTGCAACTTTAAGGAGATTGAGATCTACTACTGTAGTTTGAATCCAACTCCACTGCAACTTCAGGGAGATAGGTTTTGATGTCAAAGCTTTATCTTGCTCTTACTATAACTTCAGAGAGATAAAGACTTGCATTTGCAGTTTTGATCTGATTCGCTATACTTCGAGGTAGAAGATTCACCGTTGCGGTTTTAATTTGCTCCTCTTTGGCTTTTGGGTATAAGATTTGTCATTGCGGCTTCAATTTTTTTATCATATTTCTAAAGTACTAGATTTGTCGTTGCAGCCTCAACCTTTCCCTTCAAATCTTCATGGTACCGAGTTCACCGTTGTGGCCTCAACTTTTCCCCTCACATCTTCTGAGGTACCGGGTTTGCCATTGCAGCCTCAATCCTTCCCTTAATGTCTTTATGTTTCTTTGGTTCATTTCGACATTTCGCAGTAATGAAACCTGTAGAATATGCTTTAATGGGCCTTTATGTAGGCCAGATTATTAAGATGCCATGATTAGGATGAGTCAAATGCTCCTAATTAAATGAGTGTGTATGATGAATGCAAAATGTCATCTTTGAGAAATGATTTTATTTTGGTCCTTAGTCGACATTGTTCATCGTTTGTCTAAGTCTCATCACCAATTTGTTATCATGTTCTTCTTTTGGTATGATATCCTTAACATGAAAATAAATGGGGGAATCACAATATGAACTACTTGCTCCGGGGAACTTTCTAATCCTCAAGCGTATTTCTTTCCAACGGGTGGTCCTGTTTCAAGTCCCTGTACCTTTTAGGAATCTTCTAAAGTGATACAAAAAATATTTTCACATTAATCCATTATCTGATACTTTAATCCAACAATGCTTGAATAAGGTTATAAGAGGGATAAAGCTGGATTTTATTGGAGACAAAGCTCGAATGAAAGAAATATCGAGAAATGGAAAAAAATTATCAAACATAAGATGAACAAAGAATGAAATCAGGTGCGCTAGATATCAAAGTATGAGCTTCGCTGAGTAAACTTGATGAGAACCATTTTGAGCCTGGCATGTGTCCATAAAACTTGGAGTACTTCGTTAATACCTGAAGGTGTAAAGTTTTCCCACCTTGTTACTTTTGAGAGAGAGAAGATCAATTCATGCCTCTTCTTTTTATTCAAAATTAAGCCGCCCTTTCAGGTTTTCAACTCAAATCTCCTTAGGTTTCGAGATCCCCTTTACGGATTTTCACCTCAACCTCTCCCTTTTTTTTTGGGTGAACATCTTTTCTTTCGATTGGATCCATTCTGCTTCATTGATTCTAACAAAATCTGGAGGGAAAAAAACGTCACTCCAACGGGTAGGACGATTTTCATTCTAGTGAGAAAGGTGTTGTCCCGATGGATGTTGTGATAGAAGCTTGATAAGCATCGACGATAAATCGTGATTTCTCATGTCGAACCTTTGTAGGTCTCTGCTATCTTCCAATTGATCCTTCGGTATCTTTATTTGTTGCCTCCACTGCCCTTTTACCTTTGGCAACGTGGTATTGAATCGTGATACTTGATCTTGAATTAGTTGAAGCCTTCCGCCATCGTGCTGTTGTTCAAATTCAAATCGTTGTCAGATATGATCGATTTTTGGCTTCCACATCGACATATAATCTTTCTTTTTCAAAAATTTGCTTAACCATCGATTGGCATAAGAATTGGCTTCTACCCATTCGGGTAAGTAATTAATCGATGCTCATTGGATGCTTTTGGCAAAATTTGCTTGGTGACATCCATTCCCCCACAGTAGAAAAAGGCTCTGACGTGAAGAGGTGAAATAGATACATAAGTTTTCAAAATGCCCTTTGAGGGTTGTCATCTTGACTTTTTTTTTTTGGTTTCAAGTTGCCCTTGGCGGGTTTTTATCTCGACCTTTTTTTTACCTCTTTTTCTTCACAAGTCAAGCCTCATTATTCGAAGTTTCGAGGAATTGGATTGCATTGTTACGACATCAGTTCCTTAAACCTGACATGTTTTAATAGGACCATGCAAAGACCTTTGGATTCTCGAAGCATCTTGCCTTGTTTCCGCAAAGACACATGCCTCAATTCTTATTTAAAATCACAACTCTTCGAGGTGATGTTCGTTTCCTATCTTGCTCAAACATCCGTAGCAGATCGGGAGACAAGTTACATCCTTGATCATTTTCAAAGTCTTAAAGTTTTTTCGGACAACACGTCCTTCTCAAAAGGATCTAAGTCAGCAGCAATGTCACTCATATCATTAATATCAAAGGACCTGTTAAAGGAACCAATAGAGATCCAAAGAAACAAATGAATTTCGAGAATGATTGCACGGTATGAGTATGCATGAAAACATTTGTCAAATCAGATGAGAACAAATGAGTTTTAGGATGATTATTTGTAAGGCGTGGAAAGAATGTTTGTCCATGTATTTACAATATTTGTCAAATGAGACAGAAAATGCATTGTTATCATTAAAATAAAAGATAAAGATTACATGCCCTTTATAAAAGGGTCATTATTATTCTCGGGCTTAGAGCAATAGGTGTATTTTGAGTATTACTCCAAAGATGTCCCAAAAGCTACACGGAGCTCCTTTACAATCCAATTACTCAGAATACTTCCAGGAGCATAAGATCGAATTCACGATAGATTTTCATATCCACTCCCTTCTTTGGCAATAGCATTAGCACTCTCATTTTGCCTCTTGATTCGGATGATTGGGTAATGGATTCTTCTCTACGTTGGACCTTATTGAGTCATCGAACCTCATGACTCCCGTTTTGATGAGTCTTTCGACCACCTTCTTAAAAGTAAAATAATTCTCGATCGAACGCCTTGTTATTCTTGTGTGAAACTCATATTGGGCGTTCGCATCGTACCAACTTGGGAATGAGGGTTGCATTAGGTCTACATGGTATGGTGAAACGACATGGGTGTCAAATAAGTTCTGATATAGCTTTTTATATGTCATGAGGATAGACGTAAACCAACACCTTTCATTATTTAACCTAGTTTCTTGTCTCAGGGCACCTTTGTTGTTAGCTTTTATAGCCCTAAGTTGCGTCGTCACTACCGGCTTTAAGTCAGTCCTACTGTATAGGCTTGCATTGTTTATCCCATTTTCATTTTTCTAGGGAGTTACTCTCTTGCCTCCTTCCCCTGCATCGATTTTCCCACTCTTGATAGCGTTTTCGATCATTTCTCCGCACAGAATCATGCCAGAGAAGCTTTTAGTGGCACTCCCCAGCATGTGGTCGATGAACGAAGCCTTCAAGGTATTAAAAAACAACATTGTCGCTTCTTTTTCTAATAGAGGTGGTTGTACCTGTGTTGCTATAGCCTTCCATCTCTGGGCATACTGTCGAAAGCTTTCATTCGATCTTTTCTTCATATTTTGTAATGCCATTCGCTCTGAAGCTATATCTGTAACATGGTCGTACTGCTTCAAGAAAGCTTACGCCAAGTCCATCCATGAGTGAATCTTTGAACGACTCAGTTGGTTATACCACTTAATAGTCGACCCACCAAACTGCTCTGAAAATAGTGAATGAGCAATTGGTCATTATGAACATATCCTACCATTTTTCTACAAAACATGGTAATGTGAGCCTCTGGACAACTCGTTCCATTATACTTCTCAAATTTTGGAACCTTGAATTTAGGAGGGAGTACCAAATTTGGGACTAAACTCAATTCTTTAGCGTCTATCCCGTAAAAAATTTCAGGTCCTTACATCGCTTCGATCTTTTCCTCTAATCGCTTGTACTTTTCCTCTATTTTTCTGGGAAGATCCGTCTCCATCATTTCATCAAAATCAGGGACACCAAGGTTCATGACATTATCTTTAGGATTAGATCCCGATCCTACTAGATAATTAACTTGTCTTGAAGTACCAGTGGCATGTTGCTGGGCCCTTATAGCAACAGTTGGTTCTCGTGTTTGTGCCTCATGTAGAGCTTGGTTATGAGGGGGTGTAAAACCTGGGGATTAATAGGATCTTCGTCTTCCTCTATCAAGTTTATCGCAAGACACTTTCCCTTGTCAGCCCCGTTTTCCTTCATTTGGGCCAACTCATTGATCAAATTTCTTTTGAATTCCATGAAATGGTCTTTTATTTCCCGACACATTCTCGTCATCTGCTCTTGCAACTGTTCTTGCATCTATTCCTGCATCTCTCTTTGGATTTGCTTGAGTCTTTCTAACCTCTGTTCCATGGCTTTGGTTTTTTTGCTGGTGTTATAATGGTGTGGATTTTCAATGGTTACTGGTATAACTGTTAAAATTTAATTAGTTAGAACCCTCATGTTAAAATATGTGAGAATGCAATGCGAATGAATGCATGTATGCAATGTAAGAAAAAGCATTGATTTTGAATTCAATCCCATTAAAACAACTTCTCTAGAAGACAAAATTCTTTACATAAGGCAGATACATATATGGTCGTGCCTTGATGCTCAAATTCTTAATCTTCAGAGCTATTTTTTTTTATTTAACTCTGATTTCAAGCTCAAAACATAGATCTTGAATGACTAAGGTCTGCAAGTGGTTAGTCACTTCTCGTCTTGGAACAAATCTTCATTTATAATATAATCTTTATCTTTGACCTGCCTATGAAAGTATTGAAGTTGTTCACTATTTGTTTCTACAGTTTCTTTGAGAAGCTTAACTCATAATTCATAACCTCTCAATGAGACCTCAAGTTCTTTTACCTTTGAACTCTTCATTCTTAACTTATCTTGCCTTTCAGCTCAGTTAAAAATCTGAGACAACATCCTCTATATGCACTGATGTCTTAGGGAAGATGACTGATCCATAACTCTTAAGGCGAATATGTCAACCTTTTCTTTGCATCAAGGTACACCGAACTCTTCCAAATAATGCACTTATTATCCCTTTTTCTTCATCTTGGACGTAACTTAATGCTCTCTCCCTGGTTAGGCTTATCAACTTCTTAATCTCGAGTAAGTAAACCAAATCACCATATTTGGTAGAATATTTGCATTATCTCATCGATCTCATTGTTTAGCTTGTACGAATTATTCTGAATCATGCTCATATATGTGACATTCCAAGATTCTGACTTTTGTACCTCTAGTAAGCTATCATCTTTCTTCGACCATATATACACAACCATATTATCTTCCACTTTATCAAAAAATCTGTCTTCCCTGACAAAACTGCTTATTTGGTAATCGAACTTAAATCAATACCTTTTATTGAGAATGATGATGCAATGCAAGCAAAAAAAACAAAATAGAACAAGTTAGGAAAAACATCGATATCAGTATACAAGTATAGAACAAAGAATCTAAAAACTTGTCTTGGATAGTTGCTAAAAGGTTCGGTATAACTCCTTCTAAGGCAAATACTTATGGCTTATTACATGTGGTTTAGTCTCTAGAGTAAAATGGGTACCCAAACCAGCAGATTCCTCGATCCTCACCCATTACAGGCTCATACGGACGAGTTCGGTTTAGGGGGACACATTTTCCACATGTTTACACTGAAGTGAAAACTTCACAAAAACATGGGTACAAATGTAATCCCGAAAGCGATCTACTATCCTGTATGGAGGTGAAAACCTCACGAAGGAGTAGTTTCCCACTTCCACTTAAAGGGATAATAATAGGTGCATATGAATGCAAACCTATACTAACAAAATCGACATAAAATAACTTCACACAAAAAATTCAAAGGATTGTATATTAAATAAAAATCGAGTGTTTAAGAATTTTAACAAAAAGACCAAGAAATAATCGACTTTTGGCTTGACTCTCTTTTATTTTAAAAAAAAATTTCCCAACGTAGTCGCCAAGCTGTCGAAACAGTTTTTTGGAAAGAAAAAGGTTTCAAAAATATTTTTAATTGAAAAATGGGAGTCGTCACAAATCTTTTTTGTTTGGTGTGATTGGATCATTACAAATCATTTTGAATCCGTTTTGAAAAATATTTTAGTCTTCGAAATCCAAAAAACGGGTTCAAGAGTCGGTTACGTGTGAGGAAGGATTAGCACCCACACACGCCCAAAATTGATACCACGTCGATTATTATTCGGTCTTGATTGTTAAAAATTTGAAAACTCAAGTGAAGTTTAAAATATGATCCTTAAATGCATAATTCATTTGACGTACACGTTTAAGAAGGAAATCAAATTTCATGAGAAAGTCCTATTATTTCATAATGATCGAGGAAGGAAGTCATGTCTAGTGAATTAGGAAATAACATTTCGAGATCCAAAAATAACGAGCATTCCTTCGTCGTCAAAACCTTGAAAATGGTATTCGATTATGCTGGTTTGAAGAAAAAAAATCGCGCCTAGTAAGTTAAGGCACAATTTTCAAAATCCGAAATAAAAGAATATTGCCTCGATTTTTAAATTATTTTTATATATTTTTTGAGACAGAAAACAATTTTAATTTAAAGATGAGTGCATAAGTTAAATACGAAAATGCAATTTATTGGCAAAATTAAATAGAACAATTAAGCAGATAAGTAAATGCAAAGATTAATATAAGGTTAGTAATATTCGAAATAAAAAATATGCGAAACAAAATCAAGAAACAAGATTAATTAAAAATACGAAGAATAATAATTTTATTTTATGTACAAAAATCGAAGAAAAAAGAAATAAAAAAACGGAGTCAAAAAATGAAGTTTCGAAGAATTTAGGGATAAAATGTAATTTTGAGAAAGTTTAGGTGTCAAAATGTAATTTTGAAAAAAATTAGGGTTAAAATGCGATTTTAGAAAAGTTTGGGGGTTAAAATATGATTTTTGGAAAGTTTAGGGGTAAAATGCAATTTTGAAAAAGTTCTAGGTCAAAATGCAATTTTGGATAAGTTAAGGGGCTAAAATGTAATTTTGGAGAAGTTTAGTGATCCAAATAAAATTTTGGAAGAGTTCGAGGGCTCTTTTATGCAATAAACCCAAAAGTTTAGGGACTAAATTGTAAAATAATTAAAATTTCTAGGCAAATTTAATATAAATTAAAAATGTGAAAAAGAACGAAATTAAAACAACCAAAAATGAAGAAGGATCGCGCGTGTAAATTGCCCATTCCGAGAATACAAGCTGAACCTTGGCCTGGGGTGGGTCGGATTCGAGCCAGAGCGTCTAAACAGCACCGTTTTGGTCATTGAGTATTGATGCCAAAACGACGTTGTACCGAGGTGCTATTTAAGCAAAAAAATTTCACCAAAAATTCATTCTTTCTTTCATTTAAAAACAAAACAAGTTTCATTTCATTTTTTTCTCTCTGGCTCCTCTCCTCTACTCCATGTCCGACCACTCGTTAACCCATCGATTGGCTATGGTTCCGTCAGCGTCCATTGCATCCTCGTACATGCGCCATCGTCCGTCGTGTCCTCGTTGCACGCACCACCATCCACGACGATAAGAAGGTAAAATTTTTTTTTTATATATATATTTTTTGCAACAAATAGATCTAGGTTTAGATCTAATGAGATCGATCCCACATCTTTATAAAACATTTGATTTTCAATCTGTTTTTTTAAAGACTATTTCATTTTTCTCTTTTTAGTTTTTTTTAATCTTTCGAATCTGATGATTCTGTTTTTGTGTTTTCTCTTTCGAAATTTATTTTTATATTTCTAATTTTTTTTGTTTGCACTTTGTTTACAAATATCCGAGAGTCGGATCTCTCACGAACATAAATAGGTTCGGAGAGATTCCGATCACAACCATGTCGACGGCAATCTGAACCCAGGTACGACCCTTTGAATTTCTTTTTTATTATTTATTTATTAAAACTTTTGAAATAAATAAAAATAATAAATGACAGTAATGATATAATAAATATATGTATTAATATATGTTTAGAACATGAAACATTTAGTAATTTGAATAATAAGTAAGCAATAAATAAATATATTTAAAAGGTATACCTTGAGAAAACTGATACTGAATGCTTGGTATTTGAACTGTAAATCTGATTTCGAATGCACTCCTTTTTTGTGTATTGATTTCAAATGCTCCAAGGTCCCCTTTACAAATGTTTTAAATTCGGCTTTTATAGCCTTGTTTACAATGATACTATTTTGTTGTTTGCAATTTAAACTTGCTCACTTTCTCATCCACTTTCTTGTAGGAACCAGTGACGGTGGTGGCAAGTGGCAAAGGTGTCAAGTGGTAGATCAAGTTGGAGGCGATGCTGACGTGGCATTGTCCAAATGGGCAAGGCAAGGGCGGCAAAAGACCTTAGCAAATTACGGTTTCTGATTTTTGGTTAGATTGGGCTTGTTAGGCTAACTTTTAGGGTTTTGGGTAGCTTAGTATTGTGTTTAGGGCAATTGGGCTTTTGTATTTTGGGTTTAATTGTATTTGGACATTTGGAAATTTAAAAATAAATTTTAAATTTTATTTTTGGGTTCAATTTGGGTCTATGGTTGGGCTTGGACAAATTAGGCTCCAACAATATTATTGCTTGTGGAGATATTGTTATGAGCAAAGTTAGTACCCATGACAACCCTGCAGATATGATGACTAAGTCACTTCCTATAACCAAGTTTGAGCATTGCTTGGTCTTGGTCGGTGTTCATTCTTGAAGAATACCCCTTAAGAGGTTTCGTGGAAGAGGTGGAGAACTTGTTCTTTGAGAGTTTGAAGTGAAGAACTAGCTCGTTAAGAATTCGTGTCAAGGTAGAAATTGTTAGAGTTGAGTGACTCAAATCCTTATTAAAATAAAATACAGTAGTAAAATAAAATAAAAGTAAAACCTATATAGAACTGCACTTCTTTTATTTGACATTGATTAGAATAAGATTTTTCAACCTTTAAATAGATGTAGTCGAAACTCTTCTTGTATCATTCGAATTCAACATTAGTGAATTTTTTTCACCTATGTGGTTTTTCCCAAAAGGGTTTTCCACGTAAAATATGTGTTTTATTTTTTGTTTTTTTTTCTTATTCGTATTGCTTTGCGATCGCTCTATATTACCATTATCGACGTTAGTTCAGCAATCTGTTATGATTAAATATTCATAAATTTATAAATTCAAAGCTTTTCTAAGATATTCTTTAAAAAATATTAACTTGGTTTATATAATTACTTTTAAAAGAGATATTTGTAGATTTGAAGTTTGGATTTTATATATACAATTCTTTATGGTAATGTTTTGAAAGCTACTTAATAATTGAATTTGGGTGTAATTGCTTCTAATTATACAAGGGTGATATGTTTGGGTAATCATTGTAATTGGTGAGTCTCATTAAATTGAGTGTAATTGGAACACCCTAATTGCACTTTTCAATTCTTAGGGGAGGGTGAGAATTGAAGTAATTACACATGTAATACACTGAAATCTAATTTTAAAAAATTATTTTTATACAAGTTATAAAAATCATATTATAAGCATGAATATGTGTGTGTTTGGGATGATTATGGTAAAACATTGTTTATATTATAGATCCTAAAAAATTATATTCTAGAAATAATTTATGTATTTTATAAAATTATGAAAAAAAAAGTTTATTATATAATTTACAAGTTCTAAAAGTGCTATGATATGTTTATTTATAAAAAAATTATGGCTAAGAAGTATGAATATAACTTATTTATGTGTCCATGCTATGTATTATAAAAATAATATATTTATTCATAAAAATGATATAGTTCAATAATAAAATTTTTTCAAAATTTTAGTTAATAGTATTGGCTGACAAAAAAAATGTATTCTCTGCCTTCGAGGAATTTTGTGATTGGGAAGGGCCCTATTGGTTCAAACAGTTGCGTTGGTCGTGCAATGAAGAAAGTATGGAGGAGGATGGATCCTTTGTTAGACCTGGATGACCCGACAGTGGATGAAAATGGATAGAAGATCAAAGATGGAGAAGCACTTGAAACGTCATATAAATCTATGTTGATAGGTTCTTCTCCGGGTGCGCATGCGCAAGGAAAATTGGAGGAGGATTTTGACCTTCATAAAGGAGATGTGGTTACGGAATTGATAGAGGGAATTCTGTTGATTGCCTTTTTTGATCGGGTTCATAAGTCATTGACAGGAAGATGGTTAGGACCATGATTATCAAACTTCTGGGGAGGAAAATTGGGTTCAATACTTTATTAAACAAGGTGATGACATTGTAGAGTCCCAAACAACTCCTACAACTTATGGACTTAAAAAATGATTATTTTTTATTTCGCTTCCAAGATGAAGAAGATTTTAACAAGGTGTTGGTTGGAGGGCCTTGGGTGATATTCGATCATTACTTGACTGTGCGTCATTGGACTCTAGAATTTTTGACTTTGGATAATGAAGTGGATATCCAAGTGGTGTGGTTAAGGTTACGTGGTCTGTCGGAAAGCTATTACTCAAATTGTATGATTCGTGCTATTGGACAAGTTATAGGATCGATGGTCAAACTTGACTCTCATACGAACAGTGGAAGGTGCGGACAGTTTGCTCGATTGGTGGCATGTGTGGATTTAAAAAAACCTTTGGTGTCAAAAATTAAGATCAATGGCCATTTACAACGAGTTGAGTATCCATACCGATTGTTTGTTTCAAATGTGGGCTTTATGGGCATCAGGATATGTCCGGGGAATAAGAAATAGGCATCGATTGGGGGTGCTACTAGGGAAGTTTCGATCGTTGAGAGTATGGGCATTCAATAGCGAGTGAAAGAGGAAAGTTATGGACCTTGGATGCTTATTGAAAGACGTCAAAGAGGAAGGGTACGTCATGTGGATTCAACAAGGGACGGCATCTCGGGTAAAAATTCAGCAGATTCATGTTATTCAGTGCTTGGTGTGGATTCGGGCATTAATGATCTCGAAATTATGGGCAAGGATATAAAGAATCTGGCAAATAATGGGGATAGGCGTGATTTAGAGGAGAAATTGAAGGTTAAATCTAGTGATTCTGATCAAAGGCAACCTATTTTGGGAAAGAAGGTGGCAGTTAAGTTTAAATAAAAATGTATTATACTTGGTAGTGAACCTAAAGCTGGTTCTAAAGCTTTAAGGCCTAGTAATGTAAATGTTGGGTCGTCATTTATATAAGGGAGAAATGCGTTCAATGATGGTTCTATAATAGGCCCATGTGATCCAAATGCCCAAGATAAAAGATTTGAATTTGCCAAGGTAAACTTTATATCAAACCTGGATAGAAAAAACATGGTACTGTTTGTTTAGTTGAGAAATGGGAGATTGCAGTTTCAACAGGGAAAGAAAATTTCTTTCTTCATTTTGGATAATCAAGTATGAGGTTTCCAAATTTGAAAATGCAAGCAAATGTAGGTGGTACAAACCAAAAGAAGAAGCCACCAAATCGTGAATTGAAGGATGATGAACAACTAATGTTGGATTTAATGGAGGCAATGGAAGGCATTGTGCGAGGCATTGAGCAAGGGATTGAGAATGGTTCTTTGAAAAATGAATTAATCCTAGTGGTGGAAGTTATGGAGGATGATGAGGGCGTCAGGAATGATGAGGTTAGTTGTTAATTCTGTTGAGATGATTGGATTGATTGGGTTTGGCTATTTTTTAGTCATTTGTTGGTTTATGGTTTTAAAATTATTTTTTTGAAATTATCAAGGAACGAGTCATCATTGTTTCCACAATATCGTGTCAGAGTATATGTGAGATTTTAATCTTGAGGTTATGTGTTTTTTGAGACTCGGATCTGTGGTATTCGGGCGAATGATATCATCTTTAAGCTTGGGTTCTCTAATTCATTTAGAATTGAAGCAAGAGGCTTTGTCAAGGGGATATGGGTTCTCTGGAGTGATAGTGTCATTGTTGATATACTGAAGTTGCATTTACAAATGATCCATATAAGGATTAGTACTAAAAAAGGTTCTTCAACTTTTCTATGTTCAGCAATTTATGCTAACTCGTAACCAACGACGCATAGGAAGTTTTGGGATTTTTTGAATTCTTTTTCTAAATCAATAAGGGAACCATGGGTTAAAGCAGGAGATTTTAAATCGATTTTGGAACTATCAGAACGAAAATATGGGTCAGGTAATAGGCGGAGTGGTTGTAGTCTCTTTCAATCATCTTTGTTTGACAATGGTTTTTGTGACTTAGGCTTCAACGAGCCTCAATTTACTTGGAATAAAGGTACCTTGTTCCAAAGATTGGATAGGGTGGTGGGTAATTTGTTGTGGGACTTATTCGCACCAAATTGTTTAATAAGGAATTTACATCGTTTGAAGTCAGATCATATATTGCTCTCACTCAATCCGTTGTAAGATAGAGGTAACAGACCTTTCCGTTGCTTAGCTAATTGGTTGGTTCATGTGGAATTTAAGGGCCTTGTAAGCAATAGTTGGAAGGAGGATATGGATGTGTTTTTTAATTTGGAGCTGTTCAAAGAAAAAGTTCAAGACTAGAATAAACATGTGTTTGGGAATATTTTTGTTTGAAAAAGAAAGCTGATTTCTGAAATTGAGTGAGTTCAAGGTATTTTGGAATTCAGGTATTCAACTTGACTTCGAGATAGGGAAGCAGAATTAAGAACCAAAGTGGAGGACATATTCAAGCATGAAGAGTTGTTGTGGTTTCAAAAGTCCCGAGTGAAATGGCTTACAAATGACGATAGAAACACAAAGTATTTTCATGGTCGTACTATAGCTAGGTGGAGAAAGAATAAGATTGAAGGGCTCAAAATTGGGAATGATGATTGGTGTTTTGATTTGGAGGTTCTTCAGCATGTAGTGCATTTTTTTAAAGAGCTTTATGTTGTGGATTATTCAATCAATTGGGACGTTGTTTATTAGAGGTTGCTTTCCTAAGGTTCTGCAGTTAGAGAAGGATAGTCTCCTAATAAGATTTAGTGATGATGAGATACGCAAGGCAGTTCTTGGATGCACCCTTAAAGGCTCCGAGAGTCAATAGGTTCCACGTAAATTCTTTCAATCACAATGGGATACCTTCGATGGTTCGGTGTGTGATATGGTACGACATGTATTAGAAGGTCATCAGTTGAATCCATGGTTAAACAAAACTTTATTAGTTCTCCTACCAAAAATGCAGGGTCCTAAAAAAATTACACAATTTGAACAATAAGTTTATGTATGATACTTTATAAAGCTATCATGAAGGCGGTTGTGAATAGGCTATAACCTTTGATGGTGAAGATAACCAAGCCAAACCAGGTTAGTTTCATACTTGGGAGGAACATACCGGTTAACACTGTAATTTCATAAGAAGCTATTCATTCGATGAGGAATTTCAAAGGAAGGAGAATGAGAATGGCATTAAAGATTTATCTTGAAAAAGCATACGATAAAGTTAGATGGGAATTTTGGAAGATACTTTACTTGAAGTTGGGTTACCGCTTTTGTTAACTACAGTGATTTTGAATTGTGTCTCTTTGTTATCTTTGCAAATCCTCTGAAATGGAGTGGTGACAAATCCTTTTAGGCCGGCACGTGGTATTCATCAAGGTGATCCGCTTTCACCATATCTATTTGTGCTTTGCATAGAGCATTTGGGTCATCTCATTGAGGAAGCAATTGAGCAAAGAAGTTGGAAACCTTTGTTTTTATCAAAGAGAGGCTCGAGTTTATCTCACCTTTTCTTACAGATGATTTGTTCCTCTTTTGTGAAGCTAATAGGGAGCAAGAATCTTCGATGAACAATATTCCAAGTATGTTCTGTCATTTTTCAGGAAAAAAGGTAAATAGAAATAAGTCACAAATGTTTCTCTCAACTAATGTTTCGGACGAGCTAGCAAGAGACTTATGCAATGATTTGGGATTTGTGTGTATGGAGGATTTTGGTACGTATCTTGACATGCCCCTGTTTCATAAAAGGGTGGTGAGGAGCACCTTTGATTTTCTGATTGCTAAAGTTCGTAATAAGCTAAATGGTTGGAAGGCAATAAAGTTGTCGATGGTTGGTAGAATAACTCTGGTGAAATCTATACTTCTAACCATCCCTAACTACTTTATGAGTACTGCCCGTATTTCTATTTTAGTGTGTAAGAAAATAAAAAAGTTGGCTCGTAGCTTTATATGGAGGTCGTCATTGGAGTTACGGAAGTTAGCTTTTGTGGCTTGGGGAGATTATGTTTTTCGATTGATGGTGGAGGTCTTGGGTTAAGGAATTTGGTGCATCAAAACAAAATTTTCTTGTTAAAAATGGGTTTTCAACTCCTCACTAATACGAAGGCTTTGTGGGTTCAAATTTTGTGAAGTAAGTATAATATCCAGTGGATGTTACTGGTTTCCATTAAAAGAAGTAATTGCTCCTTTGTTTTGATATCATTGATGCATGTATGGCAAGAGGTGCTTGATAATGTGTATTGGGAGATTGAAGATGGTAGAATGACAATTTTTTGGAATGATATGTGGCTTCGTCATGTCAGCTCCATGAGATCGGCCTTTAAAGGATTGGCTCATGTGGATGATACACTACAGGTATATGACTTAATGGACAGTAATGGTAATTGGGATTTGGTGCGTTTAAGGAATTTAGTGCCGGATCACATTGTTATATATATTATAGCTATGTTACCTCCAACTATTGCTGCAAGTCCAAATCGTTTAGCTTAGAAATGGATGTCGAAAGATAGCTTCCCCACTGCTGAAACTTTTAGGCATCTTTATCCTATTGCTGAGTTTGGTATTTCCAAGGTGTGGAAGGTGATTTGGAAGGCTAGAGTGCCTCAAAGGGTTCAACTTTTTCTATGGTTACTATGGAAGAATAAGTTGTTAACAAATGAGGAACAGTCCAGGCGTCATATGACTAGTGTTAATCATTGCTTTAGGTGTGGACATACGATTGAAACTGAGGTGCATGCCATTCGAGACTGTCCTTTCTCAAGATCGGTTTAGGTTTCCATTGTGTTAAGGTATGCTCACAATGCTTTCTTTACTATGCAGTTTAAAGACTGGTTTTTGTGGAATTTGCATAATAAAGGAAATTATGGGAGTAAAGATGTAAAATGGGAGACCGTTTTCCTTATACTATGTTGGTTGCTATGGAAAAGTAAGAACAATTTTGTTTTCTCTAATGGTCATAGTTGTGCGCATGAGATTGTAATGTCAGGTGTGGCATGGGTAAGGAGCTATATGAGTTGGAGCACTGCTTCTCTTCACACGAATCCAATAATATCTAGGAGGTGTTGGTTACCACCAGATACTGGATGGATTAAACATAACATGGATGGGGCAAGATCATCGAATGACTCTAACTCTTGCATTGGTGGTATGTTTAGGAACTCGACTGCTAAATGGTTATGTGACTTTTTGATGGCTGTTGGCAAGCATTCAATCTTTAGAATCGAGGCAAAAGCAGTGTTGGAGGGATTGAGTATAACTTGGGAGAAGGGATTTAGACAACTTGATGTGGAGTGTGACAATGCTATTTTAGTGGAAACTATCCTTGCAAGTGGAGCTGCGAGCAGTAGAATGATGGAACTACAACTTATCTATATGCTGCTTAGTCGAAATTGGAGACTTCTCTTTCTTCATATAACGAGATCTCATAATGAAGTTGTTGATCTATTGGCTAAATGTGTGTTTAATGGTGGAAGTGGTTTGATTACCTTTGAAGAGCCTCCTTTTTCGGTGCGCGATGCGTTGTTGGCGGATGATTTCAATCGTTCATAAGTTTTTTATGCTCTTTTAATGTAATCACTTAAGGCTACTCTTTTCTACAAAAAAAATGATATAATTTTTTTTATCACAACTTATTTATAAAAAAAATAACTTTCTAAAGTTATGGGAATATTATATTATTTATAAGAACTGTTATGAAAGTTATTAGACAATTTATAAAACATTTTTTTGTAAAGGTTATATACTATAAATTTTATTTTATTTTTTATTTAATTTACGTATTATAAAATATATATATAATCTAGTATAAAACTTTTACCAAATTAAGTTTATATAAGTTTTTATAATTAAAGCTACAGATTATTTGGATTGTGAACACAAATATTATACGATCGATACTAATTAAATACAAAAAGTTTTTTTTTTTGCATTAGATCGTGGGGTTATGATACTATTTAAAAGAATGATGTCGGACATAAGCACCATATATAACTTGTGAACTCTTTAATTTGAGACATTCAAGACTTCGAAACGTGGTTGAGAATAATTTGTTATTCTAAAAAAGATAATTTTGATATCATTATTACCTTAATATGAAATAAAAAAAAAGGTTGGATCCTACTACCATGTTACATATCTCATAGCTTAAATTATAAGTGGATTGAGATGATTCATATTTTGAAGAGTATAAGGACAAGCCAATAATGATAAGAAGCATATGTTAAATATTAAATAGGGAATAATCCAACAAATACACATTAGAATAATTAGATAAAATTGCATATGATATTTATTTTTTTCTTTTTTTTTATTAGTAATCACATTATTAACTACTTTTTTATACTAACATAGTACATATGATGATTTAATTCTAAATTTTGTTACTTGTTTAGAAATTATTTTTATCATACAAATAATTTTTTATAGTCATTAATATTTTTAAAAATATAAATTATGTAACTGTGTAATTACAATTTGAACTACCAAACATGACATAGGGAATTATAATATAATTACACTATATTACCCAAACACATTTAGAGAATTACAAGAGAGTGTAATTATTACTCTAATAATTACATTTTCAAATAATTCTAATTTCAATCAATTACTTTGTACTGTCTAAGCAGACCCTATGTTTTTTAATACAGAAAAATGCATAATTTTATATCATTTATAACTATTGCGAACATAAGGAGAAAAATCAAGACAAATGAATTCAAGCTTTTAGAAATATAGATCTTCAAGAACTAGTTTATATTAATAATCTTTCATCATACTCTTTTGTATGATGCTCCTAGGCTTGAAAATAGGTGTCCTGCTCACTCGATTAAGTTTGTTAAAACTACCTTAGTCCTGTAACAGCCTATTAGGTCAACTAAAGTTAAATTATGCGTAAACACACTTATTTTGCTAGAAATTAAATCTAAGTTACTAAAATTGAAAATGCATTAAAATAACATAAAATGACCTTAAAACAAACTCGTTAAGTACCGAAAATAGTCTAATTTGCCACAAAGAATTGTGGCAGGTCACATATATGTCCAATTAGTCCCCTTACCAGGTCGTTGAAACCAAAAATAAATTGCATGTTGAATCAAATGAACAAAAATTGATAGAAATGGGTAAAATTAGAGAAATGGGAAACATTCGGAAATAAATGTGGTTTTCTCACTAGTATGGAAATAACTTGAGAATTAATTTATAATTTTTCAAATTATTATTTAATTATTTAAATAATTTAAGTTCAAAATAGAATTAAATTAATTGGTCATTGTGAATTCGTTGAATGTAGAAAATTAAGTATATTTTCTCATAGATTCTTTTATGGTAAAGTTCTCATGATTTTAACGGAATAAGAATCGGGTTGAGAAAATTATTTAATTGAAAATTTTATTTATTTATTTAAATTAATTTATGATGTTTATTTTGAAAATTAGAAAAAAATTTATTAAGTTGGATTGAATTATAAATTGCTGGGTTAAAAGTTTAGGAATCACTTGTAATTAGACCCAATACAAGAAAGGCTCGAATCCCTTTCATAATACATATGATGGCTAGCACACAATATTAGCCCCTCTCTCTTTTAGTTTGACTAAGAAGTTATTTTTCTATTAAATAGACATCGACTAGTTCAACAAGAGTTTCACTTCGTTTCTCTATAAATAGATGACACTAGTAGGCCTAAATACACAATAAGTTTTATACAAACTTTGAGATATTGTTTTTCTACCCTAAAATAGTGAGAATTTTTTTTTAGGTATAAATTCTAATTTTTGGAATAACAATTCTATCAGTTTCTATTGAAGAGAGAGTTTTGTTCTCTCTGAAAGTAAAGTAAATAATTTCTGATTGTGTTTGATTCAAATTCGTTTGAGCCCACACTTGAAACAGTTCCTAGTATGAGAATAGTGGAAAAGGTCATTTGGTTAAAATTCAGGAACGATAAGGATCCGTCTAATCGAAAACACATGTGCGATTTTGGGTCAAATTTATTTCTATAAATATCATAGACCAGCTCGATTTTCAAAATTTTAATTTCCCACTATGGAAAACTATTACCGAACCAAATTTTTTGCCAAGATGAATCTCATAAATTCCCAAATGAATAATCATTCTATTGGGGATCGACCCAATTAAGCAACGAACAAGTAAAACTAGCGGAAAAATTAAGAAATTGAATACACAAATTTAACGTGAAAAAACCCCTCCGAAGAGGATAAAAAACCATGGGCAAAGATAATTTTACTATAATGGCAAAAGAATGAAGAGTACAAAATATGAAGATAAAAACTAAATCCCAAAAACAAAGAACCCTCAAAACGTAAACACAAAATTCTCCAAAAGTGTTAGGAGTTCTAATTTCTAATGGGTGTATTTTCTAAGATTGTAAAAGAGCATTTATAGGCTAAATTCTTAGATCAAATAATAATAAAATAATCTAAACTAATTAGAGTTTAATTGAAACAAATAAAGAGAGTTTAACTGAAAGATTATTTCTCAAATTTCACTTGAAATATGAGTCATACTCAACAAATCTCCACCTTGACTCGTATTTCCATAATGTCATCTTTGTCAAAGCCTGCCACGAGCCTATCTTGAACTATGTTGGGAATTAACTGAGTCAAATCGTTGCTTAGAAGCTGAAAGACTTCTAGCCTTGGACTTGTGCATTGCCAAATAAAAACTAACCCGAGTCTGATTTTCACGAACATAGTACCCTAACTTTTCAAAACCTGCATCCAAAAGAGAACCTCTCTTCAACGAAACTATCATACCTTTTTCACTCCTATGACCAAGTTGCCTTTGCTTCAAATGAGTTGACTTTAACTCCGTAATGGACGAGAGACGTTTAATTTCACCAATCACTGTAGAACCTTCCAAAATATAAAGACTGTCAGTCTTTTTACCTTTTAACAAAATGTTGATCCTACAACCTTTCAAGTCTAAAATACTCAAATAGATAAGATTTTTTCGTAAATTAGGTACATACCTGACATTTGATAGTGTCCTAATCGTCCCATCGTGCATCCTAATTTTAATAGTACCAATACCGATTACCTTACTGAATGAATCATTTCCCATGCGCACAACTCCACCTTCAACTGAACTGTATGTAGAGAACCATTCTCTGTTAGGACACATGTTGAAAGAATATCCTGAATCTAGGATCCACTCGGACTTAAGCTCGGAGCTTTCGCTTGTTGACACTAACAAGAAACCATCACCTTTTTCATTGGTCAAATTAGCACCAGGTACATCTTATTCATTTCCCGCAGTTTGTAACAATATACTTTGACGTGACCTAACTTCTTACAATAGCGACGCCTTTTATCTCGCTATTTTGATGCTACTAAAACGAAAACTTGCCTATTTGCCTTGCTATCTGAACCAAACTCATTGTCGAGTTTGTCTTTGCTCAATAAATGGCTATTTACATCCTCAAATGAGGGATTATCTCACCCATAAATCATGATTTCCCTAAAAGACTTGTATGAAGGGGGTAAAGAACATAATAATAGCATAGTCTGATCTTCATCATCAATATTAACCTCAACATTCTTTAAATCATTCAAAAGAGTAATGAATTGACTGATGTAATCTCTAAGACGCTCACCTTCGTTAATGCAAAATGTAAATAGACCTTGTTTCAACACTAAACAGTTAGCTAGAAACTTAGTCGCATAAAGAGTTTCTAACCTTCTTCACAAGGCGGGTGAGGTCTTCTTCATCAATACCTCTTACAATACCCTATTCACGAGGCATAACTAGATTGCAAATAGGGCCTTTTCATTAAACTCTTCCCATTTTAACTGATCTAAATTCTCAGGCTTTTTCTCGGTAACGACATTTTTCAAGCCAATCTAAACTAGAATTGCCATCATCCGAACTTGCCACAGATATGAAATTTGTGACTCCATCGAACTTCTTAATATCGAACCTTGTTGTTATCATCTCTGAACAAGCTGATCTATAAAAATTAAAATAGCTCTGATACCACTTTTTGGGGATCGATCCAATTAAGCAACGAAAAAGTAAAATAATGGAAAATTTGTGAAAGCGAACACATAAATTTAACATGGAAAAACCCCTCCGAAGAGGATAAAAAAATCACGGGCAAAGATAATTTTACTATAATGACAAAAGAATGAAGAGTACAAAAGATGTAGATAAAAACTAAACCTCAAAAACAAATAACTCTCAAAACGTAAACACAATTTTTCAAAAGTGTTAGGAATTCTAATATCTAATGGATATATTCTAATGTTATAAAAGAACCTATTTATAGGCTAAATTCCTATGTCAAATAATAATAAAATATCTAAACTAATTAGAGTTTGATTGAAACAAATAAACAGAGTTTAATTGAAAGATTATTTTTTAAATTTAACTTGAAATATGAGTCATACTCAACACATTCGTTACATGTAAAGAATACATGTACTATGACAAAAACTAAATTGTCTAAATAATGGTACAAAATAACATTACTCATATCTTATTTCACTTGTGTAAAAAAAAAAAGTAAAATTAGAAGATACTACAATCAACCCTCTTTATAACAATCTATTTGTCTGTCAAGATTTTGATTGTTATAAAGAGGTGGTTGTTATACTCCTATAACATGTTGTTATAGAGTGATAATCGTTATAAGCTTACCATATAATTCATATCATGAATTTTCATAAAATAAAGAAAGTAAGAATTATGTTCAAAAAATAAAGAAAATGGGAATCAAATAAGCAAAATTAAAAATCGTATAACATATGCATGTTTTATTGCTCTTATGCATATTTTATTTTACTTTCCTTTACTTTCTTTCACATGGTTAATTATAAAGTTCATAAATCTAGCAAGTTCAATTAGTCAATATGAGTTATCAAATTAAATTAAATTATAATGATTTACTAAATTCAATTAATCAATTTCTAAGTTTATGATGTTTCAAATTCATAGTAGAATATTTAATTAGAAAACTTAATAGCTTCTTGAATTGATATCTGTAATTACAATTATTGAAGATTATTTTTAGTTAATAAAATATGATTCATATATTTCTTCACATGAAATTTAATCATTTTATTAAATGATATTTTAATTAAGATCATTTTCATTAATAAATGATAATTAACAAGCTTGCTTATATGAATAATTATAATTTTATTTAAAATTTTAGAGCATATGCTATTATAGAGAACTAATTTAACAAAGAACATATTTCATAACTATGAATATTGCTGTTATAAGTGAAAAGTTATCATTGAGAATTAAAATAAAACATAAAAAAATTAATTCTTTTAGAAACTTGATTGTTATAGCGAACTGTTGTTATAACGAAATAATGTTATAAGGGGGGTGACTGTTATAGAGAAGGTTACTTGTATTTATATTTATTATACTTTTGGTTTGTGTAAGCATTAAAAAGTAAATAAAATTTTATTATAATATATCAAAAAATAAAAAAATCAAAGTGCAAATAACTGCAGATGAAATAGTTTATAATTTTGGCCCCTAAATTTGACAACTAGATCCACTTTGATACTTGTAGTTTTTTGGTTCACTTAGTACCTCAATCTAGCAATTAGATCTATTTTGGTCTCTAAACTTAGATTCTATCAAGATTTGATGAGATGTCTAGTGTTATTGAACATGACTAGATTTATCGATTGGACCAATTGGACTAAAAATCGATTGATATAAGGTTCAAACAAAAGGGTTGAATAGATTGAATTAGAAATTGTTTGAAATTGGTAAAACTAAAAAAAAATTTGGCAAAAATTGGCTTAATATTTTTTTTATTTTTAAAAAAATTCACAATATTATGAATTTTTAATTATTTATTTAATTATTGTTGGTTTGACGGTCGAACCGATCAAATTAGAGGTCTAACCAACTCAACCACTGGTCCAATTAGTAGAATATTGGATATAACATTCTGAAATTGTATTATATCATCACCTGAAAGTTTTTATATATATATATTTTTTAAATTTTTAAATGATGACATGATATAATCTCAAATTGTTATATCATCAAATTTTTCTTTTTCTTTCAAGGTCCAGAATGATAATAAATTTATTTATTAAGTTTAAATATTAAAATATATTAAAAAATACAATTACTAAAATAAACCTATATACTAAATTCAAGAACCAAAAATCATATTATGGGAGAAAAATGCAAAAAGTGAAAGCAGCATCATCATATGGGAGAAGAAGCAGTACAAACCCTTTTTGCAGTACTGGGGGAGGCGGGGAGAGAAAAGTCAATAAAGTCAAAATCAAACTCAATATGGCTCCAAATAGTTAAATTAGGTCACCCATGAGAGAAAGTTCATCTTCCATTCACACTTTTGCTTAACAGCAAAGGTGACAACTTCAATTTTATTTAAAATTTATCTGTAGGGTTTATTCAAATTCACTATAAAATAAGTTACTATATATATTTTTTTGAATTTTAAAAGGAGAATAAAGATCTAATAACAATGTTACTAGTACGATTTGAACTCAAATCAAACGTGGGGTGATGAACATTTTAATCATCAGATCAACACATGAAATTTAAGTTAGAATGTATTTTAATTGTAGGTATGTGTTTTTATAGTGATTGGTTATTATTATAGTTATTTGGATATATTATTGGTTTAATGTGCACTTTAATCCTTACAATATAGCAATTTTCTCATTTTGATCTTTAATGTTTTTATTTATTTATTTATTCCAATCCTTAACATTATCAAATGTTCTCAATTCACATGTCAATGATGTCATTATTAAAAAAAGCTTAAAAATCTTTAAAACTGAAAAAAAATGTAAAATTGACAAAAAAATTATAAAATTAAAAAAGTATTAAAATTATAAAAATTTACTATTTTTTAAAATATTAGAAATTTTAATATTTAATATTTTATAAATTATATTTACTACATCTTGAATATGAGATCGTTGTCTCTTGAAATGATACCAGTTATAATAATTGTTTTATAATTCAATCAATCGAAATTTATAATTGGTAGATCATTTTAAGTGATAAATTTAGATAATTTTTTTAAATAATTAAAATAATAAAAAATAATGTTATTTCTATTAAATAATAATCTAAACAATATTTTTAATTATTCCAAATATTTTTTACTATCTCAATACAAGTTAGTTGTCTCCGACCAATATCCTAATTTACAAATAATTTTTTTTTAAAATCCATTGCCTTCAAATATTTAAATCCAAATATTTTTTCAAATCTTAATATTTATAATCACAATTACAAATAAAATACCTACAAATATTCAAATATGCCATTGTTGGCTCTAAGCCCATGAGTTTTTGACCAATCTTAAAAATTTTGGTCCATAAATTAAATAGGGAGTTGAGTCAAATAAACATGCTGCTAATAACATTGGTAAAATACTAAAAATCGATGTACTTTAAAATATTAAAGAATGGATATAAATTTATTTTTTATTTTTATTAAAATATTTTTAAAAATACAATTGTTATAAAAAGTGATTGTATTTTTAACTATATATAATTTTTATATTGAAATTTAATATTTTAAATGTGATTAGTGAAGGTATACTTTATTCTAAAATAAAACATTTTTTCCAATTTTTTAAAAAAATTAACAATCCTTTTACATTCTTTTAAAATTTCTAATAATTTTTACAATATGTTACAATATATAATAATTTTTATAATTTTAGTTTTTTTTTACAATTTTTAAAAATTTCTAACATATTTTAATTTTTTGTATTTTTTATAAGGTTTATATTTTTTGTATTTTTTATCTTTTTAAAAGATTTTTTAGGCTTATTTCCAAATGATGATATGGTTGTAACATCGGTGTATAGCATGTGACAATTTATGATTGGCTGAATATCTTAATTAATTTTTTTATGTCCAAAGGACTAAATCAGAAGCGCCTGATAACATTAGGGACTGAAGTGGAAACATCTGGTAATTAATGTTAGGGATTGAAGTGGACAAAAAAAAATTTAAAGATGAAAGTGAAAAAATATGATATACTTTAAGGACTAAAGTGTACATTAAGACTATAATATTTGTAATTGAAATTGAGATTCTACCTATGAATTATAATAATTACAGCAATATATTGCATATTTATTTATTATACTCTATTTAAACTGAATGTTTGGATGTTCTTTAATTTTTATTTTAGTGTCATTAATGTCATTTTATTTATATTTTTATTTAATAAATTTAAGGCTAAATTGTAGATTTGGTTACTTATGTATGGTTTAAATTATATTTTTATCATTGAATTTTAAAAAATTAAAATAAGATCATTACTTTTATCAATTTGTTACATTTTTGTCATTGCACCATTAATTATTGTTAATGGTATAAAATAAAAAACCTGACGTAACACATTATATCATCATTTCGGACAAAAATTTTAGGTCAAATTGCACATTTAATCTCTTTTTTTTTTCTTTTTGAGCAATTCAATTTTTTTTTTATTTTAATTTCTTTGGTTGAAATACAAGTTTAGTTTTCGAATTTGACACATTCTCCTAAGTTCGTACTTATAGTTTGACAAATTCTAAAAGAATACATGTTGAGGCAAGTTATGTGATTCTGTATTGAGTGGCACTTGACAGTGTCCACAGCAAACTGTCACTAAGGCACTGAAGATACTTGCCATATTTGAGTTAACAATTTTATTCAGCAAAATCTTTGGATTAGTTCTTGTGTTGATATTTTAAAGAGACTATAGTCCATCTATGGAAACCAATCCGTGATTAGTGGAGATTGGATTGGATTCGAATGAATCAATACAATCTTTATGTTGTGGAGAATTGGTCAGGATTGTGATGTCGTTTTAGAAGGTGATATCTTCATCAAATTATGCTTTCATTAATTGTGTTATAATAGCTATTTTGAAGAAGTTGCTTTGTATTCATTTAGATTCTATATTAGCAAGCTGAGATTGATATATGCTATGAGGTTTGTTTAGATAATGTTGAAAGCACAAGTATTCGTTCATTGTGGAACTATTTTCCTTTAAGAGTGCAACTTGATTTGTAAACATTGAGTGTTTACTGTTCAAGTTTTCAGGGAAATGATTTGAAAATGAGTGTTCTAATATTTAGGTATAAAGATGAGATCTCTATACTTGGGGATTGATAGAGTGTGATTCACTTGTTATATTATGGATTAAAGATAGTGAAATTACTACCTGAACTAGAGTTCGCAAACGTAAAAAAAAATCAAACTGTATAAACAAACTTTGGTATTCTTTGTATTTTTATTTGTAGAGTTTTTGCAATACCAAATCGTAGTGGCCAATGTAATCAAACGTAGGGAAAACTAAAATTCACATTCATAGCCTTTCGGTTTAAGCAGAAATAAATGATGATGGAGGTCACAATTACAAAAGGAACTCACTATCTGGCCTTACTAATTTGTTGAAATGTAAAACCATCTTTACCGAGTTTAACTCCATTCAACGAAGCTTCACAGTTGACTATAAAAGTATCATGCAACATTAGGCTACACGCTCCAATCAGCTTATCACAAATAAAAGCTTATTAAAGTTAGTCACAGGCATGGTTTGAGTTTGATTTGTAATAGTTACATGTGTTGTTCGGACTTTACCTTATTATTATAATTCACTAAAAAAAATTACTTTATTCAAGAATTGAACCTTATGCTTATATGTATAATAAAATTCCCCAAAAAAATATAAAAATAAATATCTAATAAATTTTATTAGAATTTTCTAATTATAATTACCAACTTGGGAGAAGTTGTTAAATTCAAAAATCACAAGTGTATTCAAGCCAAAGAAAAATTAAATTGTTAAAAAATGTATAGGGATTAGTTATGGACATTGACCTAAAATAATTATGTAACATGTGAATTCAACTTTCTGTTATACCATTAATGGCATTTAAATTTAGTATTTTCAGTTGAATTTGAATTTTTTCAATAGAAAAAAGCTAAAAATCAAGAAGAAAAAAAAATCTAAATTGTTATTCTCCTATTGAAAAGTGATATGGATGACGTGAAATCATACTTTCATACAACTTTTTATCAAATGACACGGTAATCAAAATGTAACAAATCGATAACGTTAGAGATTATATAGTAATTTTTTAAAGTTTAATAATCAAAACATAATTTAAATTATATATACGTGATTAAATCTATAGTTTACTTTAAATTTAAATATTTAAATAATTCAAAATTTCAACCCATAATGAGAATATATAATCAATTACTTTTTAAAATTGAGTTTTAAATTAGAGTGAGTATTTTGCATATTGGTAGTGTACTTTTTTAACTTCACAAACAAATTATAAATTTCCTACATGTTATATATTTATTTTTTAAAATTATACTCTATATACATTTATTATCATCTCCACTCAAATAAAAATTTTAAATTTCCTATCAAATATTTTCTATTTAAATTAAATATCTAAAATATTTTGTAAACATCCAATTGGTTACTAAGGCTAATGATATCTCATCGCATTAAATATTTTACTTAAATCCCATATATTGGTATGATGGTCAAGACATTCACTGTCTTCAAATGTAATTTAAATTTAAATTGTGCTATTATTAGAACTTTACTCTTTTCCTGTAATTTAAAAAAAAAAACTTAAATTAATGTGCTCTTATTTATCAGCATAAATAAAATAATGGTATGCAACGAGGATACGTGTGAAAATAGTTAACAGAGGATAACGTGAAAACTGGAATTGGCTCAACATTCCATGTCACACGTAAATTACTTAGTTTGTTCGGTGGTTTTCGTCGAACACCTGGCATGACATGTCATGTCTTTAGTATTTCTCATTACTTCGTAAGCCACGTGAGAAGAACCCCCGACAAAACATACACATGAAGTTTGTTTGCAACGTTTTAATGCTTTCTGTTCGGTTACTGAATAACCACCTTACTTGTAATCATACAAATCTATTCGCACTTTCATATGACTTCCACCTATTCTTTAATCTTCAACTTTTTAATGGTCAGTTTAGATGAACGATACATTTACTTGTTATTAATGTAAAAATTATGATGACAGTGAAATTAAATACTATAATGATATTGTAGCGTGAGACAAAAAGTAATTTAATTTTCAGCTTTTTTCTTTTGAAAAATTCAAATCCAACCAATAATGCTAAAAATTAAGAGAAAAAATTTGATTTGTCATTTTCCTATTAAAAAGGGATATGAATGACATAAAATCACTATTTCATACAATCTTTTTTATTAAGGTATTTGATATTTTAATTTTTATGAAATCGTTAAAATTTTTTACTAAATTTTAAAAATTAAGAACTAAAATAACGGAAGAAAACCAAAATAACAAAATAAATAAATGTTAAGTATTATACATTTAAATTTCAATATCTACTTTTAAAACAGAAATTGAGATGAACCTAATAAATGATTTCAGTGGAAAAAAGGATGTTCATCCTAGGAGTCTCGGGTTCGAGCGCCTGTATGTACAAGATGTGTGTGCATTGTTAAAAGGTTAAGAAAATATGAACAGATACCACCAGTATATTAAAAAAAAAAAAACCGAAACTGAGATAATACCACACAAAGTACCAACCTACCAAAACGGAAAATGAGATAATACCATACCAAGTACCATTAACATGGAAAATGTGCTTTTGCTTGACTTGAAACTTGTCCTTACAAAAAGCATATTGATCGAAAAGCCCTACAGGTTTGCCTAATTTTACGCACTGGTCCTTTACGGATAGGGTTAACTTGTTTCCCAAAAAATAGGGTTTGCCCCTCCACTTCCCTATCCCCAAATAGACGAAGGTATCAAAATTTGAGTTTAGTCATTTTTATGAAGAGAATGAAAAAAAATAGCTCGTTTTCAATCCTTCATGTACTGAAAAATGAACACTAGACGAATCTGTTGGTTTGATTTTCAAAAATATTCATTATCCCAAATATAAATTAAGTTCAAATTGTAACATTTGCGTTGTTGTTAAGACAAAACATTCTATCTCCTTCTATGAAAGAAAATACGTAGTTTGCTTAGCCAAGAAAACTGGACTTAAATACTTCTTACAAAACAAACTGCAAATTTAAGCGCAGAGGTAAGAGAATATATTGTAAGAATAATTAAGGAAAGATTACATGAGATTGGGGAATAAGGTAGGGTGTGTGATATAAATGAATGACGTACATAATCTATGAACTTAAACACTGAGATCTGGATCTATGCTTTTATGGATACCCATTTCAGTAAGCCATCTCATTTTCCAACTGACAGAAACAATTGGAATCTTCTTCCTTGGGGGAATGATGGCATGAAATTGTACACAGAGACTCACCTCTTTTTTTCTTTTACTGGGGAATGGGAAAATTAATCTAAATTCTCCAAATTATGTACAACAAATCGTCAAATAGCCAATCCAAAAGGTACTGGGCAACGTGGTGGCTTGGGTGGCTTCTCAATTTTCACTTCAACCTTGTCTTGCCGTGGAAGCTGACATGGACATGGTAATGCTATGAATTTTGGGATCTGATCTCCTGGCATTAATACAGGCAAGCTTTGGCTTTGGTTTTTCTTTAAATCCTGAAATACAATTAGAAAGAAAAAAACATGAGTTAAGGTTGAGTTCTCATATCAGTTTTTTTTTTTCTGAAAGGGTGGGAGAGAAATTACCAAGAAATCAGGCGTGGGTTTGGAGGGAGAAGCTTCGATACCGGGATGGGGATCGGTGCTGTCGGCGGAAGATCGGCGGAGTGATCTGAGCTTGTCCCAGTGGTAGCAGCAGGAGAAGATACCACTCAAGCTGAAAATGATGATTAGGAGGAGGGCAGTACCAAGAGGGAAGCCGAGGGATGGTCGAGATGCATCCACATGGGGTGGCGAAACAACCTGATTCTCCATCACACGCACTACTATTACTACTACTCTTCCTCGACGATGAACTGCTACTTCTTTCTGATGCAGCTGCTCCTTCTCTCATATGTATGAAGGATGGTTATTGTAGTGAAATGTCGGCTCAAAAGGCAAATATGAGGAGAGGAATGAGATTAAGGGGCGATGGGTAGAGGGGATTTTATAAAATGAAAGGGGAGGTGTGTATGTGACCCAATAAGACCATGTGGAAAGGTGCACCGGCAATTGTCCTGACTGTTCGGGTCCCAGTACGGAATTTGGTAGGTCCGGCTGTTGGGTGCAAGCCAGGCCATGACCATAACACTATTGCTTAAAAGCTCAACTGGTGAAAAGTGTGAAAGTAAAAACTGGGAAATTTAGAACAACAGGAAAAGGAATTGGCTCCATTAGCTGGCAACTTGAGGCTGCTCTGGTCTGGTTTGGTCTCCCTCTTCATCCACCTTTCCTTTTTTGATGTTCTTGTAAGGAAAATTACTTGCAAATTTCGGCCCCTCCAAAGCAACTGCTTATTCAAGTTATCATTTTCTATGGACGGCAGCCACCTACTTGTGTTTCAAGCATATGTTGCAAGGAATGGTCCAAACTGTTTGTACTTAAAAATTCAAACTTTGCAACTAACGTTGTCTTAACTTACGGTTAATTTGATAATGGCTTATACCTAAAAATAAAGTAGAACTTGCTTACACAAAGAATTGTACTTTATTATTTTTCAGTCAAATAAAAATGGGATCTAAGGGTCCTACAATGCTAAAACACAAGTGAGTGTTTTGTTATTTTGACTTTCGAACTTAATAAAGCGATGGGTAAACTATTAAAATGTTACTTTTGTTTGTCTCTGGTTATATTTTAATTACTTAAGTTTGAAATATTATGCTTTAGTCACTTACATTATCGTTTTGTTACGAAATAATCACTCAGTTGTTAAGATTTGTTATCTCCCAAATAACAGTCCAATGTGACAGTTAAAATAAGTTTTAAATGCCAACGTGGATATCCAACTAGGATGAGAAAAGTTAAATTTTTTTTATTGAAAATAGAATACAAAAGTTTACCGAAAAACCCAATTTTCTCTGATTTAAAAAGAAGCAACAATTGGGGTTTCCCATTACTTACTGTAAAAAAAAACTTATTTTAATTGTCACGTCGGATCGTCGTTTGGGATGTAATAGATCTTTACGGTAGAGTGATCATTTCGTAACAAAACGATAACGTAAGTGACTAAAACGTAATATTTCAAACATAAGTGACTAAAATGTAACCTAAAGCAAACAAAAGTGACTATTTTGAGAATTTACGCTAAAGGACAAAAGAATTATTTTAAAAAAACCCTTTTTTTCTCTAGTTTTACAGTAGAAAGTGAAACTTCAAGAAATTGCTGGATGTTTTTGCAATACAAGATAGTTCCAAGAAAAGCAATATTTTATAGAAAATGTAAAAAGGTAATATCCAACCAATTGTTTAAAAGATTTTTTTCATATGAATTATGATGGATAGCAGCATCATGGTGGCTATGAAATCTTTATATAGAAGAAATGTCGTGTGGAATCCAAATTTGAAAATGCTTAAGAAAGATTTTTCAGCTGTCATTTGACTTGAGCCTTCCCTTTTCCACCCACCAAAATATACAGAAAACCAAAAATCTTTTCCCTTCGTTTTTCTTCATAAATGGGGGACCCTTTTTTGAATAGTTCGAAAACTGACTTGTTCGCATCATTCATAAATAGTTAAACCGAAATGGGGTTTCATGGAAGATCAAACTTTTGGAATGTTTGCATCATTCCACACATTTTCATATGAATGTGACAAGATTATTAGAGATTTTAGTTGCAATTTGGGGTTTCATTCAATTTTCTTTTTATTCCTGTGAATGGATTATTAGGCTTGGAAACAGAGTTTGTAGCTGGAAAAATTCACAACCTATAAGCAGGTCATTTTCATACCTTTCTGGTTTCCATTTAACCATTATCTGCCATGCACGGGGCTTTATTTTTCAGCCTGGATGGCAACTATTCCAAACCTGCACAATATGCAACTTCTTGGTGCCCTCTTATTCATCTTATCTTTAACATTTCAGATTTTAGGGGAAAAAGTTGAATCTGGGGACCCAAGGGAAGGGCAAAACGGTGAAACAAGAAGAGTTAAACGAGGTGATAAATTTTGGGACACTGATATTAGATGGGAAAAAGTTGATATCCTACGTAGGAAATGTTGATATCCATTTCTACCAATTGTGCCAATGGGACCATTAGCTTTTGTCAGTTTGCTACACTTCAGAAAAATTTACACTCAAACTCCCATAAATCTGACTTTTCAATTATGGGTTTTCAACTTTTCGTCAATCAATGAGTGTCATGTATATCTTTTCTAAGTACCAAACCAAGCTTTTGAGTTTGCCCATATCCATTCTCCTATCACTTCCTCTCACTTGAAACCTTATCTATGATCTGTGAAACCTTATTTATGATCTGTTGGCAAATATTCATCAATTTAACAAACCAAGAACACATTGAATAAATTGAAAGTTTATATTGTCTTTAAAGATATTTCATCGTATAGCATATTTTTCAATATTTAACAAGCTTTTTTGTTAATTGAAGGATATGAACCAACAACTAAAAAATAATCAATTAAACTCTCAATTAAAATTGGAGAAGAATATTTGAGAAAACTGAGAAAACAAAGCGTTTGAAAGAGAAGGTAAACAATTCTTAGTTTGAGTGAATTTGAAATGCAATCATGCATTATAATTATAGGAGTTTTAGTGGTTAAAAAATTAACTAAGAATAATTCAAAAATGGTTTAATGAATTTGGGCTTGACTAAAAATAGTTTTAGTCAATAATGTTATATTTAGCTTGGCTAAATATAGATGTAAGCTTTGTGAAAAGTGAGAAAGCAGAGAACGTTTTGATCACCTCCGAACATACTCCCGTTCAAAGTATATTTTGGGCTTCCGCAAGTATACGGGTTGAGTTGTAATATAGTATTACAACGAAGTAACGAGTACTCCGAGGATCGTACTTAAGAGAGACGAAGTGCTAATAATCTTAATTCCTATACAAATAAAAGATCTAATTAGTACTCTTTTTAGAATTATAGTACGAAAGGAAAATAAAAGATTGAATTTTTATAAAAATAATAAAAATCATAAAAGTACAGTAAAACAAGGGAAATGAGATAAGGGATTTCGATAAACTGATTTATGGGGGATTAGCTCGTTTTGGTATGATTTCTTCAACTTTGAGGTTTTCATCAACCAACTAGTCGCTACTCTAGCAGGATCTTTCGATCTTCCACTAACATAACGAGTCAACAAGAACTACTTATCTTTCGACCTAACATTTTAGGTTGATTTGGGGTAAAGGTGTTCACGAATGGGCAATACCAATTTTGGGTTAATTCCTATCTAAATGACTTCCTTGGGTTGCCAGGCCTAGGGTTTGTTTCATGTTTTTCCTTTTCCAAACAGTTGATTCGTTGAAGATCCCTATACAATAATTAAATGATAATACCCTCACACCCTAATCCCTCACAAAGTGATTAGTTCCTCATGGTTTCTTAAAACATCATAAATTCAATATAAAAATTAAACATAAGAAATAAGATTGAAAATATAATTGAAGAAACTCAAGGATTTGTATTGCAATCTGTTGGGATGAATCCACAATCGTTTATGGGAACATACAAATCTTGTTTCAGTAAAACAAGAATGAAATAACTAAAACCTAAAGAAAAGAAAATAACTAAACCTAAAGAAAAGAAAATAACTAAACCTAAATTACAAGGAGTTAAGCTAAGGAAAGAGTGTAAAACTAAGTGATAAAGGGGGCTATTTATAGCATTTGGACGGTCGTTTTCCTTAGCCCTAGGTCAGCTGCTGTTCTTCAGGTTTAGGTTGTATTGTAAAGACCAAAATGTTCCTCACTCGATGTAATTCTACGTTTAGGAGTCGATGTCGCAACACATAGGATCCGTGTCGCGACATGGTAGGCAGTCTACTCCTTTGGTGTGATTTTCTAGGCATATGCTCGTGTCACGACATAGAAGATAGCTTCAGGATTCTTTGGTTCTAGTCCTTGTGTTGCAACATTGCTAGTCTCGTGTCGTGACATAGTGATCAATTTTGATATAGTTCGTCTTCTAAAGGTCTCCTGCACATCGTAAAGTTCATAAACCAACCTTTAGGCCTCAATCGACCTTAAAGTAAATAAAAGACTCCTTTTTACACTTTTTACACATTTTATTCATTATGCTAAAACTAAAATAAATCATAAGTAAACTTAACGAAAATGCCTAATTTCAAGCTCCTAAAGTGCAAAAACTAGTTTAATCTACTAGGTCAATTTTTGGCAGATCAAACTCCCTCACACTTAAGTCATTGCTTGTCCTCAAGCAAACAAAAGCAAAAAAATAACAAAAAGAACCTAAAAGCTTGAGCACATTTAATACAAGTACTTGGATTCGAAACATGTACCTTAGGCATTTCATATCTTCTAATAATTTTAGCATGATAAACAAGTAATCTTACCTCTTTTGATTAAGACATCTAAGTTCAGTAAGTTACAAGAGATACAAATGTAAACATTTTATTTGTAAAGCTCTATCAATGACTAATACAAGTATTTTAATTATCCTAGTACAATACAAATAGCTATAGTGAGATTGTTTAATGCAACATTCATTTATGCATAGATTTATTTAGGTCACATAGGTCTTTTGGGCTTGTAACGTTCTGAGACTTAGGACATGTATGAATTTCAAAAGAATGGTAAGCATCAAGAGGTTACAACACGAAAATAGTTAGACACATTGCATTGTTTCCTATTCTTCCCTTTTAGTATCCCTTTTCTCGCTCATCGCCTTATTTCTCCTTCTCTCGTATTCCTTACCTCTCCAATTAGGAAATCTCAACATGGTATAATCCCTTTAGCTAGCCTACGAGCATTCATGCATTCTTGAACGAGTTTTTCTTTTAATTTTGTGACTTTGTCACCTTTTATGCTTTTTCTCACTCAAGATTGTTTTTTCATTTTTTCCATTCATTTCTACTCATCTTTTTCTTCTTTTTGGATTTTTTCCCTTAATTCACAATTCTAGCTATTCTAAAGTTCACATGCCACATTGATTTTCCTATTTTGCTCTTATTTTACAAACTTCACCTTGATGTGTCTACTTACTCTCAATACATATGGTCATATGTCTATAATCATGCAATTTAGGACCAAAGAAAAGGATAAACACAAATTGACTTTTCTTCTCAGGTTTTATAGTTTGTAATGAGGTTCATCAAAAAGGATAATAGGCTCAAATATTGGCACTAATAGACAAAAATCAGAATAGGTTTGTTTTTTGGCTCTAAATGTTTCCAAACAATGCCTTAGGTCATCCCTAAATATCTCAATATGCATAAACTTCAATTTAATTACACAATCCCACAGGTATCATTTATCATATATACTTGCATGCTTGTTTCCTTATATTACTCATGTCATTTGGTACACATAATATCTTATAACCTATTTTTAGTGTAACCTATAGAACTTTAGTAGTCTCATGCTCAAAAATTTAAAAATTACTCATCGTCATGCCAAATTTATTCCAAAATAAAATCAACTTATGCAGATGCTCCTAACCAATCACTTGTATTTCTACAAGCTCAAGCACACGACAAAACAAAGCAAAAATAAAAAGCAAAAATTTTCATGTTGCCCCCACACTTTAGAAAACACATTGTCCTTAATATGTAGCTCCAAAAAAGTAAGGAAAAATGTTAACCGATTGACCGTGAATGCCTCAATGATTTATTGGTGGATGCTTCCTCCTTTTGGCGTGAATAGCTCTAAAATGTTGTCTTCATTATGTGGGGTTCCTACATAAAAACTAAAAATAGGCATTTGATAATGAGATCTACATTACTCCTACTCCTATTAGTAAATAAGTCCTCAAAAGAAATATATCCAAATATTACAAGTCTTAAAATAAAGTCTTTGAACTAAAAACAAAATGATTAATCCTCCTCTAAATCATATGAAGGATGCATCTGTTGTGGTTCCATTGAAGCCTTGCCCTTTCCCGAGCTATATTTGTGTTGGGAGCTCCCTCTTTTTGACCGTTGTTGTCTCGTCGGGCTTTTAATAACAGGTCCTTTGGGAGTGGAGTATTATGGCTGAAACATTGCCTCATATTCGTCATCTGTTCCCGAATATTGTTGGGCTTCTTTTTCTTCTTCTTCTTCTTCTTCTTCAATCTCATCATCTCCTTCTTCCTCTTGCACTGATTTTGATGGAAACATGTTTGGGGGGTAGTTTGGTGCGCGAAGTCCATGTATCTTCCCGAATTCTGTAAGCACTGGCCCAGTCTCCTACATCCAGTGAATCATGCCATCGAGTTTACCTTCCATGCTGCTAGTAAGTCCTCCCCAAGCTATTGCTTTGCCTTTCCGTTTCAGAGATGCCGTCATATCCATATTTTCTTTCCTCTTTTGGTTCCATTCAGTAATTTGCTTTCGTTGAAGTTTGACGTATTATTTATACAAGGAATCCCCAATTATATTCCTCTTCGGCTTCAAAAATTGCTCATTCTTAATCATCGACACTCTTGCCTTCTTGCATAGTGCCGTCACCAAGTGAGGAAAGAAAAGTCTGACTTTTTGGCTTTGTGTGCATTACTTCATTTCTCTGTAAATCCATCGCCCTACACAGATTTGTTTGTGCTGGAAAATACCATATGTAACATCCCTTACCCGGTCTGGTCATCGGACCTGAGCGAATGAATGTTACCGTAAATAAACACCTTCATGAAAAAATTTAAAGTCTTTAAATTGCTATATTATTTTTTATCATATATATTAGCAGAAATCAACTTTTAGAAATACCTTGAACTAACTCAATTTTTTTAAAGGAATTTTCGAAGGTTGAGGGACTTCTATCGATACTTGGGTCCAAACTATCGATACAAGTCATTTCAATTAAATAATCCTTATTAACCCTATTACATTCCATTTATAACCATTAATCCAAAACGATCATAAATACCAACATGATGAATGGATAGTGTGATGATGCTTCGACGAGATTCCAATCGGTCGAGCCTTCTGATGATCTAAAAATTGAAAGAAACAACCACATAATTAACTAATGCTTAGTAAGCTCGTATAAAGGATACTTAACTTACCAATCATATTATGTTAAACAACCTAGAATTATATCTTTAATCTTGAGCAAAACTTCCTTTCCTATACACACCACTTTACAAGTTTAGTAGGTCTATTAACGAATAAAAAATCCTTCCAAGGTCCATTCAACCTATTACCATAAGCATTCAATGTGTAAATCATTTAACATTTTTATTCCTAGTATAAAATTCAAATGTCACTCTTTTTACATCTCAACATTCATGTTAATATTACGAATAAATACTTCATATAACCATTTCATACATCTACTTTCATAATAACATTTCGTGTAACTATTTCATCTAAGTATTTCACTTTACTAATTAACACATAATCATCATTAAGTCTTGAACTTACATTTCTTTCTTCGCCAATACAACCTCACTAGGTTAGTGGATATCACGTATAACATATAATTCTAACAAATAAATAGAACATGTAATAATAAACCATCTTTTCCCTTTATTTTACACAGATCATTATAATCCATTTCATTATCTAAAATCATGATTCATTTCATATTTTTATATACTCATTTAAGCTTTATTACCACGATTATATCATAGAAAGAATTTCACCATATAAGTCATTCATTCACATAATCCAAATGTTACCCTTTAATGTCAATACCTGCATTACATTTTCGGTATATTTATCTAATTCAACATACC
Organism: Gossypioides kirkii; assembly: GCA_005610355.1. Taxonomy (NCBI): domain Eukaryota; kingdom Viridiplantae; phylum Streptophyta; class Magnoliopsida; order Malvales; family Malvaceae; genus Gossypioides; species Gossypioides kirkii. The sequence goes on along the minus strand of CP032254.1, from coordinate 22,144,444 downwards.
TGCAAGAAGCTTGTTAGGCATTAAGCTCGATAACCATTGACATGTAGCCTAGTAGACACTAAGCCTTAGAAACACCGCACATAGCCAGCTAGGCACAAAACCCAATAAACACCGTACAATTACTCAATTCTGTGATATACTTTACGATTTAACATTTAATTATATGATATAGAACTAAAAGATTAAATCATTAACAAATAATAGAAGATAACCACACATTTACCGTAACATTTCACTTGAACATTTTCATATCAGATAACTGTTATTATTTCGATGGATCCTTATAAAAGTACTCATTACGTAAGTCCAGAATGTATGACACTCGTAAGCTAAATCCATATAAAACAACAAGGAATAGCTACTCTTAGCTAAATTCGTGTTTTATATTAACTCGAGTCCATAACACATGCAAGAGTTCGATCCAGAACAGATAATTAGACAAAAATCTCTTGCATGAAACTTTTACTCGATCCATTGAAATCTTTTAGTAAAATTTGTTTATACATATTATAAATAGAATTATTTACCGTAATAACAACTCGATATGTATATAAATAAAATTGACAACATTAATATCAATCTTTAACCAAAGACATCAGTAGAAAACTTACTTCACATTATACCATTACGAGCACACATCCCTATAATCCTTATTTATCAAACATAACATAAATAATAACTAACATATCATATAATTAATTGAGTCTTTCTTTGTCACATTAATTCAATTATATCCTTTCTTTATTTCCAATCATGATCCTCAATTATAATTTCATTTCTATTATACCATTTCAAAGTCATATCCATATATTTCGCATTTTCTAATCATAATACTCAACTTATTCTAACTCATCACATACTTATCTCAAGCAGTCAAACTCAATTTCAACATAAATAGATTTGTTTTAAGTCACGAAAATAACATATAATTAATTCAATAAATTTACGAACTTACTTTAACAGCATTTGAAACATACTTTTGCTAGCATTTAAAGCATATCAAATGTTACAAAGATACGAAATGGTTCTGCTCAATTTCAATCTGATTAATACATATATAAATCAATTCCATATAACTACTTCAAGATAAATCAATTCTTTCTTAGCATTGGACTGTAGCAATAATGATATAAAATATCATAATATACAAAATTTAATAAACATCAAACTAAGAATTCGTTCACTGTAAACTTCGAGCTGTTCATATCATAATTATTTAATTCATATTTTTCAATTTAATTCTTTGATGCCAAAAACATTATATAATTAACAATTCAAATATTAAGCTAAACATTAGAATAAAAATTGTATCATTAATTAACAAAGTAAGTCCCATACGAAATTGATTAAACTGTAGCACGATAAGGATCAAAGACTGTTCTATAGCTTCTTTATACCTCGATTTCAACCCATACTCGATCTAGAATAATAATTTTTCTCAATTAACTAATTTAAACAGTAAAATTAACTCATTTTATGCAATTAAGTCTTTTTTACATTTTTACAAAATTAGCCTTAATATTTTACTTTTATGCAATTTAGTCCCTAACTCAAAACATGTAATTTAGCCATTTTTATTCAAATTTCAGCTTAGTTGAATAATCAAATACCTTTCTACAGCCCATTTTTGCAATTACTTCACATCAAGTAAAATCACTTTTATTGTTTTAACAATTTAATCCTTTAACGTTAAAATCATCAAAAATTACTTTACAAAATAGTCAAATCTAACAAAAAAAAAACTTCATATTCATTCATAAACTTCAAGAAATGACTCAACCCATAAATGAAAACATTTATAACATTTAAAATTTTTACAAATTAGTTCTCGAGTTAGCTAGATTAAGCTAATACAAGCTCAAAAACATAAAAATCATTAAAAACAGACGAGGTTTGGTTACCTAATCTCTAAGCCAAAGTTGGCCGAATGTATTTCTTTCACTCTTAGAGTTTCAATTCTCCAAGTCTTCGTGAAGAAGATAATGATTTTTTTTTATTTAAACATGTTTTATTAGTTTATATTATAACTTACTTAATTACAATTTTGCCTTAACACTTAATTCAAATTTCACTCAATTTTAGCATCTAGAACCGTCCGCCTCTTCTTTGAATGGTATATTTTCCATTCAAGACCCTTAATCTTCTTTCCTTTAGTTAATTAGCAACTTAAGCGATTAACACTAACTTTTGCTGCTTTAACGATTTAGTCCTTTTTATTTAATTAATTATCTAAACTATAAAATTTTATAACCAAATTTTAATAAGACACTGATGACCTCATAAATATTAAATAATTAATATTTACAACCTGACATATCAGAATTATGGCCTCGAACACACCATTTTCGATTATATTAAAAAATAAATTAATTAGTAAATCCTTATCTAATTAGGATTTAATTGCAATTTACCACAATCTAGAGAATTCCACATCATTTCTATTATTAGGCCATTTAAGGAGGGTCCAATTACAAATTGATCCTTCAATTATATTAAATTCCAATTTAATAAACTTTATTTCAATTTAACCTCAAACTAATTAAGACTTAATGCATAAATAACCCACAAGTTAGTGGATTTAAACATGTCACCACCGCTTGAAATTTTTTACCATGGTCTAATCACTATTTTGGTCCTTTTAGTATTTTAAATTTATAGCAATTAACTTTTACCCCTTTTACAATTTAATCATTTTACCTAAATTAAGCAATAAATCATCAAAATTACCAGACCAAACTTCAATTCATCTATAATACAACTTTGTAAATATTTAATAAAAACATTTACGACCATAAATTACGAAAATGAGGTCCTAATTTCTCATTTTCCAAAATCACCTGACTTTTTAATCGAACCACTTATATTAACTTTTAATTCCATAATTAAAATTCATCAATTCGAAATTCAATATAAAAATAATTATTAATTCATATAATTTAGATAATAATTATACGCACTTACTCGTCAGATTTGTATTCTCGAAACCACCATTTTCGACTCCACTGAATTGAACTACTTTTCACACTTAAAGAGCTTGAAACCAAGTATTTTCTTTATGTTTTCGTAGGATTTAACTTAGATTTCTCGTTTAAATAAATTGTGTAACCTAAGTGTTAAAATGTCGTTTTATTGTCTTTAAAGCCGATTGAAACCTAAAGGTTAGCTAATGAACTTGGTGAGTGTGCAGAAGACTATAAGAAGTTGTAACAATAAAAGATTGATCACTTTGTCACGACATAGGCTGAGCTACATCGCAACTAGAGGACCAGACTTGAAGATTTCGAGGACTAACTTCTTTGTCGCGACATACATGGGCTATGTCGCGATAACATCTGTAAGATAACACTTCACACGGAGACTGATGTCTTTGTCACGACACAGGTCTTGGTGTGTCGCGACATCGACCCCTGGATGAGGATTCTGCACCGAGTGAAGGGTGCTTCGGTCTTTAAAATGCCACTTAAACACGAAGGACGGTAGCAGACCTAGGGTTGATGAAAATGGTTGACGAAGGCTATAAATAGGGCATTTAGCATTAGGTCAAGAAACCCATAAACGTTTTTAGTTTTTAGTTTGAAACCAAGCTCTTCAAGTGTGAAAACTAGTTCAAGTGTGAAACCAAGTATTTTCACACTTGAAGGCCTAGAAACTCGAATGTTTAGCATTAGTTTTTAGTTTTATTTTGTGTTTTAGTTTGAAACAAGATTGCAAAACTGGCATAAATGTTCGAGGAATTTTTCTTGACAGATTTCCAATACAAATCGAGTTTCTTTTTCATTCTCTTTATTCAATTATATGTTCTTATATATTATTGTGTTTATGATGATCAAGAAACTCATGAGGAACTAATTCCATTTTAGGGAATTAGGGAGTGGAAGTATGAATATTTAATTGTTGTTTAATAGGGATTTTACCTTTTGTATCAGCTGTTTGAGAAAGGAAGAACATCAAACAAACACTAGGCCTGGCAACCCTAGAACATCATTTGGGTGGGAATGAACCCAAAATTGGTATTGCCCGTCCATGAACACCTTTTCCTTAAACCGGTTTAGATTGTGACATCTAGCGATAAGTAGCCTCTATCGACTTGCTATGCTGGTGAAAGATCGAGAGATCCAACTGGGGTAGTGACTAGTTGATTGGAGGAAAATCCCCTAAACTCAATGATTGAAGAACTCATACAGAAACAACCTAATCTCCCCAAAGCCGTTTATAAGATTTTTTACATCTTAATTCTTTTATTTTATTTTCTCTTTTATTTTATGCTTTGCAAAATCAACTACTTTACTATTCTTCGCACTATAAACCCTAAAGTAAGTACTAATTAATTTTATTCTTTGCAAGGATCTAATTTACTATCGCTTTACGCCTCCTTTGGGTACGATCCTCGGAATTCTCCGAAGTGTTTCATTGTACACACTATATTTACAACTTGACCCGTATACTTGAGGAAAGCCTAAAATCTACACCGAATGAGAGTACTTTCAGGGGATGTAAAAAACGAGCTATTACACCATATAACAAAACAACTTGGAAAATATTAACATTAGAAACATTCAAAGTAGGTGTAATTCGAGTTCTAATAAACTGCAACTACATCTTAGCAATTAGAAACATTATGGCTTGATTAAAATTAGAAGGAGACCCAGTATCTGGCCTATTGTTCCAACTACCTCTACCTTGTGTCAAAAATTTAATAATTTCCTCCATGTTTATGTTCCTAAACATTTCTAGATCCACACTATTTATATAGTCTTTCTCATAATATGGAACATTATAAAACTCACGAATTTCATTGGGAGAAATAGGGACCTCTTCCCCTCTTACTACCACTTTTTCAATTGTTTTACCATACCCGTTTTGACTATATCGTCTTTAAGAGATGCATAAAATTCCTAGACTACTGGTATAACAGCATTACCTATCGAGGTAACACAAAACTATTCTTACTGATGATATCTTACTAAAGTCCAAATCTCTTTGCAATGTATCATAGAGGGTTTAAACCTACATTCTTGAATCAGAGGCCAACATTGTATAGCTAGGAAATATCTCATAATTTCTATGTTCCCAATCCGCTCAGGGTCTGAAACATCTTGAGATTGTTGAACCATAGTTTTCTTGCTCTTTCTCGAAGGCATTCTAGATTTTTAAATAATGAATAGTAATCAATGTAACAGTAAAAGTCTTAGAGATACCTGATCCTTTTTCCTTCCTATTTTGGATTCCCCGAGTGTATCATTTCGATGCTTGAAATTGTTCCTTTACCTCCCTTCGCTTTGAAGATGAGGCTGAAGACTTAGGGTTTTGTTGGGGGAAAAGAGGTTGGAAGCTAAAGGTTTGAAGAAAATTTTAAGGTTTTGAGACACTTATGGTGTTAAAAATGAGTTAAAACGTTAGAAGTGTGTTAAATATATATAGGAAATGTAAATATTAGGCTTTTAGGTTTTAAAAATTGAGTAAAATGTGTTTTAAGCTGTCAAGTTGCACAGTAAGGTTGGGTCGACCCTAAAGAAATTACAGATGATTTCGTGACACGGGAATTTGGTATCATGACATACTTCTCGGTGTGCCTTTTTCACGACACAGGTACCTTCATGTCGCGACATATCTTCCAGTTCTAAAATCTTTTGTGATGTTAGTATTCTAGCCTTTGTGTCACAATTTTATGCACTCGTGTTGCACCATTTACGTGTTTTGGCTGATTTAAGTCTTATAGATGCCCTATCACGACACCAGCAAGGCATGTCATGACATCCACGTCATTGTCTATCAATGTCTTCTTGGATATTAACATGAAATGAAATTTCTCAACGTTAGTATGTTCGTATAGATATGAAGTAAAAATATTTTATTAATGGCTGCTAGAACTATCTGGCAGTTCAATCAGTTTGCATTCTGGCATTTTGAAGAGATTAGTTCACTCACTTTTGGTCTAACATCCATCATGCCACACTATCCGTTGGCATTTATCTCTTTTTGTTTGAACTTGCCTTTTCAACCAACATTAATTAAGGATACTTCTTTTTGTCGATCATATCCATTAATTATTGGTATAAATTGGCACCACCACTCTGTTCTGTGTTAACTTTTTCTGTCACACCAATAGTAAAGAAGATATGTTTGATCATCGTGCCTTAACAGTTGCTCAACTATTTCACTTAGCAAAAATGCTCTTTTTAGCATATCTTCGTGTGATTGAACTAATATTGGCTCAACTATGATATTCCCATTCCAACCGTCGTCATGCATCTCCAATGGATTAAACATGATTTTTGTGCATTATTCTTAAAACCATTGAATGCTTTAAATTTTCCATTGATGTATTTCCTTATTTTGTGATGGCATAATCATTTTAACATGATGGTTTATAGATGTATATCCTTCCCATTATCTAAAGTTTACGCAAAATCTGATATTGTTGATCTCTTGGGGAATTTGATTCAAAAGTAGGATGTTGCATGATATTGCTAATTCCCATTCAAACCTTAATCTTATATCCAAGGTTTTTTCAAATTTTGAGGCTCCTTTTGCACATTTATTTGTAACAGTTGTTACTTGGAGATCCATGCTTTGTAGGTGAAGGTTATCCATATGCCCGGGATTACTTGACGAAATTAATTCATCACCGTGTTGAGGCTTACATTCACGTTCAATTCTTTGAATATGTTCCATTTCTTCCTCCGATTATGTCTCTTCTATATGCTCGATAGATTCACATATATGTTCCCAAGAAGATTCTATCTCTTCGTCCTTAACAATAAATAAGCTCTCCTCTTGTTGTATTTTTTTATCGGGTTCCTCTTGTTGTTTTTCAAGATATTCATCATAGTTATGATCGGGCATTGAGATTTCTCCTCAAAGTTGACTCAAATCAAGCATGAGTAATCTATGATTTTCCTATATTTCCCAATCCACATAAGCTCCATCCTCGTAAATATCGACATCATAATCATATTCATCATCCGACCACATGTAGTAGTAATCATACATTGCACGAAGTTATCGTGGGAATACTTTTGTCAGTGATTAACCTAAAAATAAATAAATTTTAGTATTGTTAATTGAATTGTAACTATATCCTAAAAATTTCCCAATTACTCCTCTATAAGTGCAATAAATTAAAATTACTAAAGACATTGCCTCCCCGAAAACGGTGCAAACAACTTGACCACCTTCGAACGTACTCCCGTTCAGAGTATATTTTGGGCTTCTGCAAGTATACCGGTCGAGTTGTAATATAGTGTTACAACGAAGTACCGAATACTCCGAGGATCGTACGCAAGGGAGTCGAAACGCTAATAGTCTTAATTCCTGCACAAAGAAAAGGTTTAATTAGTACTCTTTTTAGAATTATAGTATGAAAGGAAAATAAAAGATTGGGTTTTTATAAAAATAATAAAAATCATAAAAGTAAAGTAAAAGAAGGGAAATGAGATAAGAGATTTCGATAAATTGATTTATGAGGATTAGCTCGCTTTGATATGATTTCTTCAACCGTTGCTTTGGAGGTTTTCATCAATCAACTAGTCACTTCCCTAGCAGGATCTTTCGATCTTCCACTAACATAACGAGTCAACAAGAACTACTTATCTTCTGACCTCACAGTTCAGATTCGTTTGGGGTAAAGGTGTTCATAAATGGGTGATACCAATTTTGGGTTAATTCCCATCTAAATTACTTCTTTAGGTTGTTAGGCTTAGGGTTTGTTTCACGTTCTTCCTTTTGCAAATAGTTGATTCGTTGAAGATCCCTATACAATAATTAAATGATCATACCTCAACTCCCTAATCCCTCAAAAAGGGATTAGTTCCTCATGGTTTCTTGAAACATCATAAATTCAATACAAAGATTAAACATAAGAAATAAAATTGAAAATATAATTGAAGAAACTCAAGAATTTGTATTGTAATATGTTGGGACGAATCCACAATCGTTTATGGGAACATACAAATCTCATTTCCGTAAAACAAGAATGAAAATAAATAAAACCTAAAGAAAAGAAAATAACTAAACATAAATTATAAGAAGGAATTAAACTAAGAAAAGAGTGTGTAAAACTAAGTGATAAATGGGCTTATTTATAACATTTGGACAACTGTTTTCCTTAGCCCTAAGTTAGTTGCCGTTCTTCGAGTTTAGGTTGTGTTGTGAAGTCCAAAATGGCCCTCACTTGGTATAGTTCCATGTTTAGGAGTCGATGTCGCGACAAACAAGATTCGTTTCGCGACATGGCAGGCAGTCTGCTCATTTGGTGTAATTTTCCAAGCGTTGTCGCGACATGCTATGCTCTTGTCGCGACATTGAAGATAGCTTCAGGATTCTTTGGTTCTGGTCCATATGTTGCGACATCGCTTGTCCCATGCCATGACATAGTATCAGTTTCGATATAGTTCATCTTTTAAGGGTCTCCTACACACTCACAAAGTTCATTAGCCAACCTTTAGGCCTCAATCAACCATAAAGTCAATAAAAGACTCCTTTTTACAATTTTTTTACATTTTATTCATTATGCTAAAACTAAAATAAAGCCTAAGTAAACCTAACAAAAATGCCTAATTTCAAGCTTTTAAAGTGCAAAAACTAGTTTAATTGCTAGGTCGAATTTTGATAGATCACGTTTGAAAGAGAAGGTAAACAATTCATAGGTTGAGTGAGTTTGAAGTGCAATCATGCTTGATATTTATAGGAGTTTTACTGGCTAAAACTATTAAAGTGAATTGAATTAGCTAAAATAGTTTGAAAATGGTTCAATAAATCTAGACTTGTTTAAAAATAGCTTCAATTGGTTGCACTATTTTTAGCTTTGCTAAATATATATGTTACTAGTTAAGAAGTTTACTTTTCTTGAACTCTAAAAAATTTAGTAAAAGATGTGCACAAACAAAATGCCTCAGATGTATATTACACTAGCTTTTTGGGCTCAATGAACGAGTCCACCCTTCCAAAATTTTCTTACTAACCCAATCAAGTACAATGGCTTATGAACAAGGGTCTCTAGGTATTTCTTTAGGAATGTGAGATTTGGTTCCTTTTAAATATCTCAAATTTTCCAATAACCCTCACATTTCAAAAGAACTAACGATAAAATTTTATCTAAGTAGTTCGATATAATGCAATAATCCTGGTGTCTTTTGAACAATGAACTAGAACTTTTGACAAATGAGACATAATTTACTAAATAATTGGTAAAACAAGTTTCTATAAACCAATTATTCAATATGCAAATTAACATTCTCATTTATCCCATAATATCTATATTCGTTCTTCAAAACAATTATGTGCTAATAGGTCATGCGCACACCTAGTTTTCATGAGTGCTCTAGAGACTGTCAAAAATCTCATAGAAGGGACTCCACTTCACATTCATATAGGTGAATTCATCAACTGTATTTTGCAGATCAATACACCACCTATAAATTATATAAATTTGATTAAAAGTTTTTACTCATCCTCACCATTCATGCAGTTTATTGTTTTAGCACTATTTACACCATAAGAGGACATAATCTTATAGTGCTTAATAAGTCAACCAATGATTTCGTTCTTACCCATATGAATTGAAATTCATGGAATCTCCAATCACATACGTTAGGTTTTGATCATTGATGATCTCATCCTTTGGATGTTTCATTTATTAGTTTCTTCCCCTAGGGTTTAGTCAGAGGATCGACCAAATTCAACGCAGATTTTACATAATTAATTGATATTACTTCATTGTTTTACAGTTGCTTAATCACATCATGTCTTAGATGAATATATCCATTTTTGCCATTGAAAGTTTTATTCTTTGCAATGTGTATTTTTTTTATTGGCAATCACAATGCATGGACACAGAAGTTGTTGGCTTCGTGTCCAATAGAATATTTGCTGAGAATTTTTTCAACCATTTAACCTCATTATTAGCCAACTCTAGAGCAATAAACTCAAACTCCATAATAGATTTTGCTATAATTGTTTGGTTGATCTCCATGATATAGCACCACTACCTAAGGTGAATATGTAATCACTAGTGAATTTTGTCTGATCTGAATCTAAGATCCAATTAGCATCACTGTATCCTTCTAATACAATGAGAAATCTATTAAATAAGATACCATAATTCATGACACTCTCCAAATATTTCACAACTTTAACTATAATAGCCCATTGTTTATGGTTTAGTTATGCTTAGTCGACATACATCCATTATATGAACTAGACTTCTAATAGTCTATGCATACTTTGATTGAGCAATAGGATCACATTTATTTTTCCTCAATTGAGAGCTAACATAATAAGGAGTACTCATTAGTTTGAAAACAAAGTGTCCAAACTTCTTTAGAAGTTTCTAACAATATATCATTTTTTTCTTATGATTTTAACACCTAATATACCATTTGCTTCTCCCATGTATTTCATGTCAAATTTGAAAGGAGGATATCTCTTTGTCACAAGAACTAACTCATCATTAGTACTGAAAATCATCATAACATCGACATATAAACAAATAATCATTAATTCACCATTAACAAGTTTTGTGTATGCCCATTTATCTACTTTAAGGAAAAGAAAAATCATCATTTACTAGTTTTTTTTATCAAATTTCTCATACAACTATTTGGGTGCATATTTTAAGTCATATAAGGATTTGAAAATTTCACAAACTTTTGATTCTTGGCCTAAAACGACATAACCTTCAAGTTGCTTCATATAAATTTCTTCTTTTAAATCTTCAGTTTTTTTTTTTTTTGCTTTAACATCCATTTATGGATAAAAAGTTTATGTAAGACCTTGTATAACCAATCCAACTTCATAATAAAATCATCAGGTTTAAGTTTCTTTTAAAAATCCATTTGCAATCACTAGGTTTTGCTCCAGAAGGTAAATAAACTAATTTCCAAATTTGTTTTATAAAATGAAATTAAGTTTTATTTTAATTGCCTCTTTCCAAAAAGGAGCATCAAAAGAAGAAATTGTTTCAGTTTCAAGTCTTTGAAACCTTCTCAAATCCTCATACCCATAGTCATTTTGTATAAAAATAGAAACATTATCAATTTTTAAAGGAAAAATATGCTAAAAATTCAACATTTTTATCTCAAGTATAGTATTTTGATCAAACACATCACTATTTATAACAATAAATATATAAGCAACACTAAGTTCAACATAGTCAATGAACATGCAATCAGAATTCATATTCATTTTTCTTATGATCAAAAGATATAATCTTTAGACTGCCCGACATATTTATACATTTTAAGTTAAAAATAATAATCTTCAAAATGTAAGGTGTCTTATAATTTTCGTATGAGAAATCTAACACATAAAAGTAATATGAAAATAATTTTCAATTATATTTGAATTAACAATTACACATTTTAGTAAGTATTTTAATACCTTAATTTTGTTTCAGTTACACAATAACATATATTTGTTGGAAAATAGGGTTTGAAAAATGAAACACAAAGTAGGTTTAAGGGACAACCAGAGTTTTAATTTTTTTCCAAAAACAAGAACTTAGTTGTGTTATCTAAAGTAATCAACACTTAATCAAAATCGTACCTCTATGATTTGTCTAGGATGAACGCTTCGATCGAATAGTTTTTTTTGCTATCCTCAAGCTCACGTCTGCTGAGTGTGGGCTCGCTTCGAATCAATTTTTTTTCACAAAATTACCACTAGGGTAATTTCATAATATCTATGAACTTTTAAGGTCAAGTTGTAAATAAAAAGAATATCTCTAGAATTTTTTTGAAATAATTTGTTTAGAGAATTTTCGAAATTTTTTTAAGGTCAAATTTTCTCTCTTTGTATGGGGAGAGTTTAGAGAGAGTTCAACTAAAATTAGAATTAATCACATTAATATTAAATTAATAAAATATTATCTAGATAAATATTATATTAAATTTAATATCTCATATTAATATCTAGATAAACATTAAATTAAATTTAATATCTCATATTAATATTTAGATAAATATTAAATTCATTAAAAAAATATTATCTTTGGAAAAGTTAATTTGAAATCAAGTTATCCGGTAGAGTCCCACTAGGAATCTAATTTTTCCATTGCTCTACCATCGAAGAATAGTCATCGTTTTGCTTGAATGGGCCTAGCCGGTTCGGTTGCTATTGGTTCGATCTGGGCTAGTGACGGTCCAACTGGTTCGGTCCATTTACTGGTTGGACCATCGACCCAGTTTCATACAAATCTCGGGTTTTGGTTCTCAAGTTCAATTTTTTATCTCGGGTCTAATTTTCAAGTTTAATTACCCACTGGACTAATTGTCTGACTTAAAAATTAATTTCTAAAATATCATATTTATTTTGATTAAATTGATTAATTTAATTTTACTTGAAAAAAATTAATTTTCCAAAAATCACTGGGATTTTCCAAATTAAATTTTCAAGAAAATTCTTTAATCAAATTCTGTAGTTAAATAATTATCATGACTGTTTAATTTAATTCCACATCGAATAAATCGGCTCAATTAAATTATTTTTAAAGTCGTAAAATTTTCTTTTGATTCAAATGTAATTTAATCGAAGTTTTGTTGAACTAGCGAAAGGACCAATCAGACATATACAATTAGGCTCGAGTTAATTGCAATTATGTCGAGAAGCATCGTTCTGATAATTCGTAATTTACTTAATCATGGAGTCAGTTCATAAGAAGTACCATGATTGAAAACTCCTTTTCGTGTACTCTTTACGAAATCAAATCATCCAACTGCTTTGTCCAATCTCCTCACCATGTGTGTGTTACCCTCATATGATATCTTTGGTTCCTTTGAGTTAAATCCATTCACTCAATACAATCCTATTTTATCTCGTTGTCACCATTATGTCTTCTTAGTGATTAAATTGATCACTATTAACTAATAATTGTGATAAATTGCTAATTTGAGAACAAGCAACTGATCACTCTAGTATAAAGTTATTTTTAGTACTTTTAAGCTTACAATTCATTCGAGTTTAGAGTGGTAGATAACGTTTTAGTAGTATTTTTGTCATATTCTTATTAGGTATTTAATAATGAAAGATTTCAGTTGACTGAGGGGTTTTGATTAATTTCAATGCTAAAATGTGAATGATTTCCTTCAAAGTGTGCTCACTAACTAGTTGGCTAGGACATACTGTTGGCAACCTGAGAAAGGAAGCAAAGGGATAACAGAGTCAACACACACTAGTGTTAAAACTACATCTCGCCACTTGCGAAGTCATCTTACATTTTGTCAATTATAGAGATTTCTTGCATTCACAGTTTGCAGTACACATCTCGCATTCACAGCTCCTAAGCAGTTTTGGTTGACGGGGAGCTCGCAACTGTCACAACTCACCTACATGGAGCTCTCACCTCACCACTCGCATGCATTATTCGTAGTTAGAATTTTGCTCACATGAATAGCTCGCACTTCATCAGTTCACAAGCTCTATATTTGTAGCTCGCATGTAGTGCTTGGAGATAGCTCGCACTTTACTAGTTTGTAAGCTCTCTATTCATAGCCTACACTTCACCAGTTAGTGACTCTCCTATTTGCACTTCAGCTGCTCGCATGCATAGCTCAGACTCCACTAGCTCGCATGCATTGCTTACCTAACTAGAGCTAGAACTTCACCACTCGCATGCATTGTTCACAGTTTACCAACTCGTAGCTCTCTATTTACAGCTCGTACACATCGCAACACACTGTCCAAAACTTGCAATGTCAGCTCGCCGTTTTCTAGCACCATATGTGCGAGCTATTGCACAGTTAGCTATCTCCAACATGCATGAGAAAGACTCAGTCAACTATCAAACTACAGGAATCATAAATCAAGGAAACACTTCAACAGAAGCAAAAATCAAGGAACCACTACAACAGAAGAGAATCAAGGAATTGTTATGCCTAAAAATTAAAAAGTGAAGGGCACTCAAACAATATAAATAGGGAGTGGATTTCAATAAAGAGGGGGATCAAATGGTATACAATAAGGACATAATGAGTTACACATAACGAGCTATAATAATAAGTTGTGAAGAAAAGCGCAGAGAAGAGGAGGAAAGCATTATGAGCTAGCTGCGGAGAACCACCGACATTCAGCTAATCACCCTTACTTTCTCTATTTTGTTACTTTGTTCTATGTTTACAATTATAACTACAACTTACTTGTTTGTTTTCAGTTTAATGATTATGACTTAAAATTGTTATGCTAGAATAATTATGGAATCTTAGCTTGGAATTATTGATGCTTGCTAATAATGTTTTGAGCAAATGATTGTTTATTCATTCAAGTATTTTTCACGTATAACACTTGCTAGTGCATAGATAACATTGGTAAGTAATGGAGTTAATTATTCGATCTGAGAAGATGGTAATTAATAGACACACAACTCGAATGGTGCATGCTTATTTCTTCCAGTAATAAAATTTTTAACGATATAGACATTTATTGTTACCTTGCATAATCCTTAGGAACGATGCTTGGAAATGTGATCTTGAGATTACTTGGCATAGATATATGTTAGAGTGATTAAAAGATTAAACATAGGACTTTGAAAGAAGCTTACAACTTGTGTAAAGGTAGTGACTTCGAGAGAAGCCTATCGCATTCATGTTGATTTTGGATTAGTAGACTACCATGTTGCCACGACATCACCGTAACATTGTTACCAATAATTGCATGTTTTGAGGAAATAATTGTTCTAGCCTTTCATGTCATTATTAATTAAATTTCTGTATCATTTTTTCAATCGCTAATACTTTATCACTGTTTAATTTATTTTTCATTTCTAAGTTAGATTCAAGTAACATAGTTAGTTAAATTCAAACTTCTTTTTATTCACTTCCATTTTGCCATTAGTTAATTTTGCAATTATTGAATTAAATTCAGTCCTTGTGGAGATGATACTATACTTACTACTTTATCACTTGTTGAAGACTGTGTACACTTGCACATATTTATTAAATTTCACGATAACAACCCGTGACCACATTCCATATTTATCAATCTAGATAATGTTAATGAGAGGATATCATTAACTCTTTAATTGAGCTATGAATTCCATTATTGCTAGTAAAACCATGCCATACACAAGTCATGTACCCAACATACCGGCTATCGACTCAATAATCTTTAGAGCATAAGCCTCTATTTATATCAAAGCACATGAGTTACATATGCATGGTTAGTGACTAACTCAGAATTTAGGTAAGTCACACCATAAACGTCACAAGTGAACTAATTCAAAAATGGATTCAAAATTAACTCAACTTGGGTCCAGTCCAATGTATCATTCTTTTAATGAGTACATATATGTCTTTACCCATGGAGTTGGCTGCTCCGGTAGCCAAGACTAGCCATCTTTCCAATTGAAATTGTAGACGACATAGTAATCCTTCTAAGTATTTTAATCAAATGCTCACATTGATTCTTTTATGGGATTACAAACTCATTTAGATTATATACTGAAATAAATTGTCTTTCTCGCAATGTAAATGTTCTTATAGTGGCACTTATCATCAATTCGAACTTAGACAATCAATGAGCCAATATTTGTTTGTCACAATTTCACTATTTATGCAAAACATGAAAGACAAAAACACAAAAGATATAATAGTGACATGTAAAATTAACTTTATTCATCATTCAAATACATAGAAAAGAGTTATATGTTTACTACAATATGAGCACATATCCCAACAATATTCACAAATCTCATTATTAACATGCCACATAAATCATGATATTTTAATCAAGCAAGAAGATAGAATAGCATTATCCTTAACAATTTCTAAATTAAACAACAAATAATATATGGTTGCAAATACCTTTTCTCACAAAAGTATATTTTCAGCAATTATGACCTTGCCACATTTGAAGGAAACTTCACTTTAACTTTTCCTTATAATCTAGTGGAAACCAAATTGATTGAAACATTAGGATTATGGAGTACCTCACTTAGGCTAAGGTCTTTCTAAATATAAGTTTGAACAAAACCTTGAATTTTCCAAACATGTTGTGCAGTTTCAAGAGTCTCTAAGTTAACAACATTTTCTCTTTCTTCACTTGAGAGTAGGACACAAAAGCATTTTAATTACCATTAATGTGTCGAGTGACACTGTTGTCTATCACTTACTCTTTCACATTAGTAGAATATTGACTTGAAATTTGACCACACAATTATATCATGTACTTCAACCAAATTGACTTTTGGCTTAACTAGATTATCCTTTCTCCATTATTTATTACTGTATAAAGTCATATAGTGGCCCAATTTGTTATCTAAATTGGATACTAAAATAGTGAGCATAGTTAATGAATGAAGCACCAAGTAGGTTCCTAAGAAAGAGAGGTGGTGTATATGACACTCTTAAATATGAAGTCATTCATAACCAAGATCGCTCCTAGACATGCACTTTCGCACCATCACACCTATTTTTAGCAACCAACTATGAATTTGCCACACAAAATAATTTTCTTTTTTTTTTCTTTTCTTAAAATTTTATTTTGGGCTCTGATGGGTGTCGTATCCACCAAATATAAATATTCCTACGACAAATAATACAAAATAGTAGTATAAGGCAGTAGGGTCGATTCCACAGGGACTGGTTGTTGTAATCTACTTTCGTGTCTTCCTCTTAAACGTCGCGTCAAAGAGCGTGCCCACGACTCATGACTGTCTCCTAACAAAAATAAAAATAAAAGAGTGGGGGTTTAGAGATAAAACGTCAAACTAAAATAAAACAAAAATAAAATAAATAAGTGAAATAAATCTTAATGCTAAATAATTAATCGAGATAAATAAATGAGAAAAACGATATTTAATAAGCTTAGCCTCAGCCTCGGTTTCCTCCGATCTTGAATCAATCCTTGAAAATTAATCTTCCCTTTTTAATCGATAAGCTGGTTATAGCGCTCGAGAACATCCCAACCGCCAACTTTTCCTCTAGTAGCCGGTTTCGATACGACCTGGAAATCGACACTTGTCAAATGTCTAACCACGTCGCACGTGCTCGCGATTTAAGATTTCAACAGCCTTGCGTTTTGAAAAGCCCAACTCGAATTAACGGCCTCAACCGCGTGGGTCGTTTACATCCGATCTCTACCACCCTTGACAGAATCCAACTAGCTTCTTCCCACTTGGATACGCCAATTTGTTCATGGGAACTCGAATACAGCACGGTCGATTTGACTTCCCAACTGTACACCAACCTATCTCGATCCAACGTGCACTTTTCGAATCGAAAGTAAAATTAACTTTAAGGGGCGAATTTGTACTACCCCATAAACCGGAGTGACAGCGAGTACCGATAAAAAGGTTTTCAGCATGGTTTCGTAACTCACGATTATTTCTTGACGGAGTGAGATAACCGGACTAAGGCTAAAGAGAATTTAGTGACGCATGATTTTAATCATGCTTGGTGGATGGATATGGTGATGGATTGCTTGTGAATATGAAAGATGGAAAGTGGAGGGGTTAATGTATCAATTGGACAAATTTATAAAAGGGAATAAAATGGAAATGGAAATGGCAGACTAATCTGATGCAAAAAAAACAATAAGAATAGAAAAGGGATAATTTCTTAATTGCTTCAAAGGATATTCAAGTACATTTCAATTGAATCAAAGTAACCTTATTTATACACAATTGGTTACTAAAAATAGCTTAAGTCTTATTAAACTAAATTACCCTATTTACTTAAAATAAATAATTTTAGTCAAAATGAAATTAGGAAAATAACAAATTTAATGAAAATTAATAAAATAAATAACTTTGACTAAGCTTATTTGACCATTTCAACTAGGAGTTGCTTTTGCAATTAAGCTCTCAATGTCCCTCAAATTCAAATATAGCCCATTTCTTCACACATGTCTTCAATTTAATCCACTTTTGCTTTTTTTTAGGTAGAGAAACATCAAATTGTGTACCTGATAAGAAATTGTAGGAAATTAGAAGTACTTTCCTCATAATTAATCCAAAATACACAAATAAATTGCTTAAATAATTCACTTATCAAGCTCTTAAAAATAATTTCAACATATATTCAAACACACAAAAAAAGCATGCAATTCAAAGTAAATAAATTAAATTTACATACTCAATCAAATCTAATAACATGGTAAACCATAAATTCTCATCTTAGTTACAATTTAATATCTTATTATTAAAACCTTAATTTTTTTAGAACTAAAGGTTTGGTCCAACCATATTAAAGGTAAAATTAGTAAATTCACATTAATAATAGAAACAATTAATAATAGAAATAACATACTTTACATGCGATTAAAATTTTATTTTTCCAAATTAGATCCATTCCATCCTTTCAAAAATATTTAGATCTCACCCCCTTTTTATACCAATTACTGATGCACGGGAATCTCAAACAATAAGAATATCAATATTATTGGGACATGTGCAGCAAGATGGTAATAAAAGGAGACACATGGTACCTTTATGGAAGTATGACAAGGGAAACATCATAAAAATAACGACAATAACAAAAATCAGTATAGACAATTTATACAGTATCAAAGTATGAAATATCATTAAGATTGTTGGCAAATACTCATAAATGTAATGAACAAAGAACAAAAGTTCAATAGCTTGAAGCATGTTGGATACTGTCCTTAAGAATATTTTGCCGCATAGAATATCCCGGAGATTCAACAAGCTCTTCTATTAACCGAAGGATAACAAGGAACCAGTTAAAAACTTAGCTAAAATTGGAGAAGAAAACTTGTGAAAAATGAGAAAGCAGAGTATTTGAAAGAGAAGGTAAATAATTCATAGATTGAATGAGTTTGAAGTGTAGTCATGCATGATATTCATATAAGTTTTACTGGTTAAAAATAACAAAGGTAAGTGGATTGAATTTTCAAAAAATAGTTTGAAAATGGTTTAATGAATTTGGAATTGACTAAAAACAACTTCAATTAGTTATGCTATTTTTACTTTGAAATGATAGCTGAAACTTTTATTAGAGAAACTACAAACCAAAGAAACAAATTACAAAGCAAAACACAATCTAGGGACCAAGATTCAAAAGTAAAAACATACCTCAATCGAAATAAACCAAAATATAACAATACAAGCCCAAAAGACCTCTAAAACAAAAAACCAAAGCTAAAAGATTCGGCCCTTTAAACTGAAACACCAAAGAAATAGGAAAAGCCTAAAAGTAAACACCTAAAAACAAGAACCAGCCAACAAAAGAAGGATACTCTAGAGACTTTCAAGCCTCAGCAGAGAGTAGTAAATGTAAACTCCAATAAAAAACGACACTAGTGGGAAAAAAACAAATATATTTCCATAAAAACCCCATTCAATGCGCTAGTCTAAATCCTTCTAGAAACCTTTCCCCTTCCCCGAAATGTTTTCTTATCCCTATCCCCAACCTTCTCTACAGATTAACAAAACTAAAACCCTCCTTCACCGTTGTCTCTTTCTACTGCTTCTCAGGCACACTCCATGATTCCATCTCCCATGCACCATTTTTCCCTAGACTTTAAACCCTCGGTGGCCAAAACATGAGCGTCGATCTGGGCATGTGACTGAAAAACATGTATTGAAATGTTGACCTATCTCTTTGTAATCCCTAATATATTATCCTATTAAGGATTTATCTTCACACTTGCTTCGTTGTTTTTGAATAACTGACAAAGAGTCTCCTTCCACTACAACATTTGGAAATCCTAAATGTTGCCCCCATTGAAGACTTTGAACACAAGCTATGGCCTCTGCTGCAAATGAGGAAGGTACATTATTCTTGATTAACACTTTCGACCCCAAAACTTATCCTTTTCTATCTCTAATCACTATCCTAGAACCTGATTTGTGCTCAGACTCCTTGAACGTTGCATCAAAATTTACTTTCACATGTGGGTGAGCCAGTGGGCTCTAATTAACCAAACTCCCCTCACAAATAGTTAAGACTTTTTGCAACACTTTGAGTTCCCTAATGTAAGAGCATATTGAATTAACAATATCTAACCCTTTTCGTTTTTGACCTTCATGTACCCACTTATTGTGTTCTGACCAGATAGTCCACATCATACAGACATACACCTTACACAGAGAACTGGAGTTATGCTCAAAGAACTAGGTAATCCACTCCATAAATCACATCTGTAATTCCCTATCTATCCATACCCAATTCATGTGTTGCAATATTTCATTCGATATAGGACAATCTTTCAGTGCATGTATAGTAGTTTCAACCCCACCATTGCATCTTGGGCAAAAGCTTGCATGTGAAATTTTCTTAATCTGTAGGTTGCATAGATTAGGAATGAAATTCTTTGTAAACCGCCAGAATGTAATTTTTTGTTTGGATGGAATTCCAAAATCCATAATTTTCGGTAAAAGCTTTGTAATCTATATGGGTTTGTAAAAAATTAGACATAGGAGATTTTTGTAGAATAATTATGTAATCACTTCGAATTGTAAACTCCCCAAACACCTCTCCAACCGAAGATTGATAATCCTCATGTAGAAATCTTGATAGAGGAATGTCAAAAATCCTTCGAGCATCAACATCACTAAAGGTAGCTCAAATAGCATCCTCTTTCCAGATTCTGTTTGTATTTTCAATTAAATCACATACCTTTAGAGATTCATGACACCTCTCACCATCTTGTATTCTTCCATTTGCAGCTCTTGGAATCCACGAGGAATCAATAACAAAGTTCTTAGTGCCATTTCCTACCCGCCAATATAGTCCATCCTTAAGCACACCTTTTGAAGCCCAAATACTCTTCTAGGTAAATGAAGGTAAATATCCCAACTTTTCTCTTAAAAATTTAGTTTCTGGATAATATTTTACCTTCAAAGTATGCACAGTAACGAATTTGGATAATTTAACAATTGCTAATCCTGTTTGGTGAGTAAACCCAACCCTCCGCTTTCCTTTGGAACACACAAATATTTCCATTCACACCAATGCATTCCTTTCTTTCTCGGACTCTTCCCCTACCAATACTTCACACAAATACCTTCCAATTCAGAACAAAGAGATTTTGGTAATAGAAAACATGCCATCGAATAATTCAAAAGTGCTTGAAGAACTGACGTAATAAACACCTCTTTCCCACCTTGCAATAAATAACGAGAACTCCAACTATTAATTTTCTGGTGCATTTGATCCTTCAACGTTTGAAAGGCTAACTTTTTACCTCTACCAACCAAATTGGGCAACCCAATATATTTCTCTGCATTCACAGATTTCTAACATTCAAGGTTTGCGACACAACATTTTTAACCTGATCAGATGTGTTTGAACTATAAAAATTGTAGACTTTTTCAAAATAGAATACTATCATCAGCAAATAGCATAAGTGAAATTCGAGGTCCCCTCCTACTAACCTTAGCCCTAACTATTAAACCCTCCCTTTCAGTTTGATGAATCAGAGTTGGCAAGTCTTCACTACATATTAGAAAAAGATAAGGACTTAATGGATCCCTCTGTCTCAATCCTCTAGAAGCTTGGAATTTTGGCCCTTCCTTACCATTTATTGTAATTGAATATTGAATCGTTGATAAGTAATGCATAATGAAATTCACCCATTCTCTATCAAAGCCCATTTTCAACATCATCTCTCTTAAAAAAGGGTCATTCCACCTGATCATAGGCTTTACACATGTAAAATTTTAAGGCCATACAACCTTTCCTGCCTGTCCTCTTTTGCTTAAACGAGTGCAATATTTCATAAACAAGCAAGATACTATTATAAATTAGTCTGCTAGGGACAAAAGAACTCTGAGCCTCATTAACACAATAATCTAAAACTTTTTGAAATCGATTTGTAACAGTTTTAAATATGTTTTTATAAAGAATCGTATAGGGGTTAATAAGTCTAAAATTTGACAGATTTGTTAGCTGAGGAATATTTGGTATGAGAACAATATTTGTAACATTGCTAAGTTCCAAAGACATACCTTCATTTAAGACATTCAAGCAGAAATTGCTCATATCTTGTAATAGCTCGATTTTTAGTGATGTTAGAAATAGTGATTTCGAGATCACAACCCCGACTAGTCGAGTCATAAATTTATTTATTTGACATTTATGATTCACTAGCATCATATTAAATTTTGGTTAAAAGATTTTTATTGTTTAGATAGTTAATTAAGTAAAAACGATTAAATCATAAAAGGTGTAAAAGTAGAATTTATAGCTTAAATACTAATTGTGGCGTAGGTTAAAGTCCTAAAAGGGTAAATAGACCCTTCAAGGGTTAAATGGACGGTTTGGGGTATTTAGAGGGTGGAAATTTCAATTATTTCATTAAGGGAAATTTAGGAATTTGATAACAAAGTAATTAAAATGAAAGAAAAGTAAATTAAAGATTTCCATTCATCTTCCTCAATAAGAAAAGCAAGGAAACCCTAGAAGAAGAGAAGGGATATTCGACCATACTTGGTCCTTTGATTTGGAAGGTGATTTTTCATTCGGTTTAGTAATTTTTATATTTTTGAGTCATTATTAGCTTGATCTAGTTGATGCAAGGACTAATTTGTGATTCTGTCAAATGTTCTAACTTTTTCCATTGATGAATGAGCTTGTCTTTGAATGTTTATGGAAGATTTGAAAGCTTGAAGATTGGGTTTAACATGTTTGAAAAGTGATTTTTGATGAATTTAGGGTTTAAGGACTAGATTGTGAAAATGGTAAAAGTACATGCCCTTGATGTGAAATAGATGTATGAATGTGTTGAGATTTTATCCTAGAATATTCGATTGGTAATGGGTAAACTTAGAAATGGTTATTTTACATGTTTAGGGGTAAGTCTGTAATTTTTTTGAAAAAGAACTTAGATGTTTAAATTGATTAAATTATATGATTTAATGGGAGAATTAATTTATTTTGTGATAGATCAAGATCGGGCCACAGATCGCAGGAAGTGGAAAATTATAAAATAGTCCCTGAAGTTTCACCTGAACTGCAATTTAGTTTGGTAAGTTCGTTTGTTACATTTTATTCTTGAACTTCTAAATGTTATCTATAGGCGAAGTATTTGAATTTCCTGATGTTTAAAAGGAAGACTCATGTCTCGAGATGAGAATGAGAATGTGATAAAGGAAGACCCATGACTCGAAAGGAGCGTGAGAATTAAAAAGGAAGACTTATGACTCGGTAGAGCATAAGATTGTTAAAAAGGAATACTTATGACTCGGTAGAGCATAAGATTGTTAAAAGGAAGACACATGAACCTATGCAGTATGAGATCGATTAAAGAGGAAGTTTTATGACTCTAATATTAATTGTCATCTCTATGCTTAATGATGAGCTATGACATCCTATTTGAAGCTTACTTATGTATTATTGTTGTTTTATAGATTATGTTTTGGCTGGTTGAAGATCGGATTACCTCGAAGATATCACACTATCCGCGAGCTGGTTCGGTAGTACTTACATCACTTGGTTATATGGCATGTACTAGGATGATGTTATTTTGTGAATGTTTATATCAAAATTGAATTATACTTGTAATGCTTCGGCTGATGTTGAAAACTTGAATGCTTAAATAATATTATATGTGTGTATCTAGTATTTAAATGTAATGTTAGGTGTTGTCCTTGAATATGCTATGTTGTCCAATTTCAACTTATGTTTATGAAATGAAAATTTTGAATGAACTTGCATAAATTTCGAAATTCTGCATACTTGTTTTGGTAGAACCCATGCTTGTATTGGTACAAGTATAGAGTAGGAGAGAGGTTGCTTACTGACTTGGGTTGTATCGGTAGTTGTTTCTGTGTCGGTAGTTAGGATGCTTGTATCGGTAGAAGTTGCAGGGTAAGACTTTTTAGCTCTCTAGGGTTTTTAGTATCTGTAGAAGTAAGACATGTATCGGTAGAACTGTCACTCGTATCGGTAGAACTGTTACTTGTATCAGTAGAAATTTGCACATTTCATTAACTATTTTTCGACTTAACGACTACCGATACTTGTCCATCAAGTACTGATAGAAATCTCCAAAAATCTTGGAATGACCTCTTTGTCCTTGTTGAATTGTGATTATAATTAAATGATGATATATGATGTGTTGGGTACATTTCCATGATAAAATAAGATTGAATGACATGATACTTAAAAGATGAACAATGATAAATGATTAGTATGACATCGAAACCCTAACCGATGACAGTTTTTGGGTTTTAAGTGTTACATATGCTGCCTAATGATATCCCAAAATAATTGGAAGAAAATGGTCGGAAAACCATCTTGCCAGCAGCTTTGGTAGGACCTATCCCTTTTAAAGCCTCAAACACCTCCTCAGTTGAATATTTGGCCA
This sequence comes from Gossypioides kirkii, assembly GCA_005610355.1. Classification (NCBI taxonomy): domain Eukaryota; kingdom Viridiplantae; phylum Streptophyta; class Magnoliopsida; order Malvales; family Malvaceae; genus Gossypioides; species Gossypioides kirkii. The sequence goes on along the minus strand of CP032254.1, from coordinate 22,120,183 downwards.
TAAGTTCGATACATCTCATATGTGATACACTGATTCACCCTTGATAAGATATAGCCTATATCTCCAACCCTCCATTGGTAAATAGTTTGGAAAAATATTCACGAGCAATATCTGCCATCGAATCCTTTTCAATTGGAAGTACCCCCAAATCATTTTCTAACCCTCTAATATGATCCATGTGTCTCTATTGGAAAGCAAATTTATGGAAAAAGCTATGCTTTTATCCCGCAATTTTAGCCAACTAGTTTGAGCTCATTGTTCCCAGTAAACTTCCTATTTCTCCATCTCTCAATTCAATTGTAGTTTGACATCCTTAATTTCTGCCATTACCACACCATCCTTTACCCTTTCGATTAGTGTCGCCAATCTGCACTTCAACTTCTTGGAAGTGTCTCCCCGTTTTTTCCTCATTATTTTTTACTTTCTTACAAGGGCATACCTTACAACCTCTAAATTTTGTAGTACATCACCTTTAGTAGTCTCTCACGCATCACGAATGACCCGTTCTCAAGATTCTTCCAACACCCAACATGCCTCAAATCTAAAATGTTGTTTTGAAATACCATTCACACCCTTATCTATCTGGACCAACAAAGGACAATGATACGAAAAAGAATGGGGAAGGTGTTCTATTGAAAAATTTGGAAAAAAGGTTCAACCACTCAAGATTAACCACCCTTCTATCAAGTCTCTCGAGAATATTTGTCTCCGATAAATTTCCTATTTCCCAAGTGAACCAGGATCCTAAATAGCCTCCATCCGCCAAATTACAATCCTTCAATACTTGTCGAAAATTCTCCATTCGTTGTTCATACTTAGGGATACCACCTTTTTTCTCATACGCATACAAAATTTCATTAAAATCACCACAAATAATCCAGGGCATGGTATATTCCCCTTTTAGTCTCCGAATCTACTCCCAACTCCTCTCTTTATCCCTCGCATCAAGGGTTCCATAAAATCCAGTAAAATTTTACGTCAAGCTATTTTCACTGAAAATAATATCAACATCAGTATGGTTTTTTTTAAAAGTTACGAATACTATCCAAATCATTACCATTCCATGCCAGACTAAGTCCTCATCGTAACCCTTTTACCGAAACATCAATGCTATGAATAAAGCCACACCTTTTTCGTACCCTTTACATTCGTCGACCATCAAGTTTTGTCTCCATTAAGAAGACAATTTGAGGATTATGAGACTTCAAATTAAATCAAAGCCTTCTACACGCCCGCGAACTCCCCAAACTGCAGACATTCCAACTTAATAGCTTTATTGCTTCCAGTCGACTTGCCTTTTGGTAGTCGCCAATCCTTAATGAAGTGGAGTATTATCATGCTCTAAAATAAGACTTAATGAATCCGATAAAATAGAAAAATCTAAGGCCCTAAAATCAAACCTAAACCTCTTTGGGCCATCCCTATGAATGCCAGATAGATTTGTTTCCTCAATCAAATCCATACCACCCTTCCTTTTACCCCTCACCTATTCATCCATACATATATCAAAATCCCCTTTTTTCAACTTCTTCCAACTCTTTTTTTTTGTGATTATTAGACTTCATATCCATTAAAATTAGGAGCCCACCAAAATGAAAACCATTTCCCTCATTCTTGAACTCATTAATTTCATCTTGACTTTTTCCACTGTCTCATCTAAATCAGTATCCTTATTTTTTGGAGAGAAACTAACCACTAAATCCCTTGAATTGTGCCCCAATTTATTAGTTTCAAAAACTGCAAATGACATCACCACTTACAATCTTCCTTTTGTTTTTAGATCAGATTTCGATGCCCCCTTAGAGGAGTCACCACTTCTGCTAACATCGTCATCCCTTATGTAATAGCGTTATTTCATTGATTTCCATGTAAAGAAACCAATCGTTTAACTTTCTTTACCTAACAGGTTCGATTATGCTTTGAGCGCTATAGAATATGGATGATCATCCTCCATTTTTTCGGTCCTCAAGCGAAATTTTCGTACAATCCTTAGCCCCATGTCCCAATCGCCCACATCTAAAGAAAAAAAATTGGTATGTTCTCATATTTGAAAGAAAGCCAAACTTTTTTCTGATGACCCGTAGAGATAAAGATCCCTCTCCTCAATGGTCTTTGTGCATCCAACTAGACTTTTAAATGACAAAACTCCCCTTTTACCACCGATCAGATTACACCCACAAAATTGGATCCAACAACATGCATAAAGTTTTTCTTATCACACTCCGGTGGACACAACCAAATCTTAAGCCAAAATGGTGAAAGAACAAGTCGAATCTTACTCCTCTCAACAAGCAGTGTCAACTTATCGAAAATAATCATCTATCTTCGAAAAAACCATGGGCAACTTTCTAAAATCAATTCCAAATCCTCTTCATCCTCAAATGAAATCAAAATTAAATTTTGGCCTTTCACCTAGATCTCAAACTTCTTCTTCGTTTTCACCTAAATCTCAAATAAACGATGGATTTTCACTCGAAACAACCCGTGAGCTCTTCATCGAAAGTTGCACCAGTTCTTCTTCAAGAAGGGAAATCTCATTCCCCACATTCTCAAAAGTCACCAGTCATCTCCAACCCAACCACAGTAGACACCGTTTCTTCAGGAAACTAAGAAAGAGCACTCTTGACTTTTAATAGTTTAATACAATATAATAATAGTTATGCTATTTTTAACTTAGCTAAATATATATGTTACTAGTTAAAAATTTTACTTTCCTTGGACTCTAAAAAATATAGTAAAAAGGAAGTCTGGGAACAAAAAGCCTCAAATATACAATACACAAACCATTTAAGTCTAATGCACAGGTCCACCCTTTCAACTTTTTTCATACTAGTCTAATGAAGTACAATGACTTATAAATAAAAGTCTCAATATCTTTTATACGGATGTGAGATTTGATTCTTTTAATATCAATTTTTTCAACATGATCCATATCTCTAAATCCCCTCTCTCCCATCCACCCTTCTTTTTCTTCAAACCCTCCGACTTCATCTCTAGCCAAACCTATTGTTTTCTTATTACTTTTTGAATTCCGAATAATATGATATTTAAATAAGTTTATTTTTTTTTATTTTTAAAAGTAAAAAAATAAGCATAAGACAAATTTTCATTTCAATGAATTTTAAAATTGAGAAAAAAAGGAAAATAATTATGTTTTGATGTGAAATGTGTTGTCCATTTGTTTATTTATTCGACTGGAAGCCCTACAAGGATTATGAGATATTTTTGTGAGCTTTTAAAGATACTTCGATTGATTTTAGGGATTTGATGTTAATTAAAAGTTTAATATAATATTTGATACTTTTTAATTTGGTACTTAAATTTAACATTTTTTTAGTGATATAAATATAGTAACTAGTTAATTATAGTAACAAATTCTGAAAAGGTAAAAAGCCTCTCATCTTGTCCATGTCAAGGAGCCTTCGGACCACATCAGAAGGATTTGACACTTTTCTTTTAAGTTGGTACTTAAAATTTTTTGGGGTCCAATTTGATACCTGAATCTGATTTTTTTTTCTAATTTGATTTTTTTAATATGAATTCATTAAACATAGTGCAATACCTATTTTTAACATGAATTTTCTCTAAAACTGACAATATTTTTGTAGTATAACAGAAAAAAATTCAACGCCGTTGTAATTTTTATAATATTTAATAAAATTAGGTACCAAATTGAATCTAAAAAAGCTTAGGTATCAAATTACGAAAAAATGTCAACTTCAAGTATCAAATTGGGTCCAAAAAAAGTTTAGGTATCAAATTAGGAAAAAGTGTTAAGTTTATGTACCAAATTAAGTAAAAAAATTTAAGTACCAAATTAGAAAAAAAATGTCAAGTTGTATTAAAATTTAATTAAAATATGTTTGTTTTACGCATAATTATAAATATTATACATAAATAAATTCAAGCAAAAAGTGGGGATAACTACGAATGCGGCTATCAAATATACGCAAGTTTGATAAGTGGTAGTACGTACGATGTGATATTTTAACTAGAATATTTAAAACTTCAACCAAGCAAAGTTTATTTTTGGGTGAATTATAATAATAGGACACAATGCCTGAACAATAAACGCGATTAGCGCGACTCGAATTCAAATTATAATCTGATACGGTAAATATTTTTGATCATCAGGTCATCACATAAAATTCAACCAAGATAAAGTCTTTTAACTCCCTGTTAATGTACAATCACCCAATGTTATAAAGGATTTTAATTCAATATTTGCAGAGAAGGCAACTCAAATATGTTATTCAAGTGTATGATAAAGATCTGTTAATACAAGAAAAAAATTACTCTATTTTTTGTTCATCTTTCAGGCATCTTATGCAGGAGAATGATGAGCAAGGAGATTGAATTTTTAAAGAGAATATGGTGCATGTTTGAATGAATAATAGAGAATATATTTTGATTCCCCATGGATGCTGATTATGTAAATAATTTCAGTATATTCAATTATTGTTGTCTGCAATTGTTTATTTGTCTTCTTCAATAAATTACCAGAAAGTACTTTTGTTTGATTCCTCTTTGGAGATGCTTTCTCATCATTTAGGTTTATATCACTACATTTTCTTTCAACGTATTTAATATTTATATTTGAGGCATATCTGAATCTTGGTATAGAATATAATCTTTGAAGGACAAGTATTTTTTGAAAATATTGTTAAATTTTTTTTTAGCAACGTTCAATCTGTTTTGAAAACAAAACAGAGGCAAAAGGTTTACATATGCAGAGACTATCGTTAGATTTTTTTCAATAGAAGAAACTTTGTTGGAACATTGATTGTTTGACTTGCTATTCTAATATGAGTTTAGATAGAAATAAATCAAACATAATGTTTATCTGAAGAGTAAACGACACTCATGGTGACTTTTGTTTATTTTTAGTTATATTTTAATCACTTATGTTTGAAATGTTACGTTTTAATTATTTATTTATCGTGTTGTAACATTTTAGTCATTGAGTCATTAATTGTCATTAACGATGTAACTGTAAGTTGACGTGACACATTAAATCATTATTTCAAATAAAATTTTAGGTTAAATTATACAATTGATCCTCATGTTTTTCTGTTTTGAGTAATTCAATTTTTTTCTTTTATGTTCTTTAAACTTTTTTTTTCATTCTCTTCTATTTCTCCCTCTGTTTTCATACATTCTCCATTTCTTTTAACATATTAGAAAGTCTAATTGGCAGTGAAAAAAGAAGCAGCAAGTCGAAAGCCATCATTGCCTATAACATGGGTTTATTAATTGTTGTTTACTTAGATTCTTGATTGACTTGAACGTGGGTTTATTTGGTAAGGAGATGATATTATTGGGTTTGTCATGAATGAGGTGATGGTTGTGGTGAAGGTGTTAGTGGATGAAATGAAGATGATGGGTGGTGGTGGAAGGTTTTGATAGTTAGCAGGTGGTATGGGTTTATGGGTTTTGATGGCTTTCAATTTCCTGCTTTTTTTCTTCACTGCCAATTTGACTTCCTGATACGTTAAAAGAAATGGAGAAGGTAGGAAAATAGAAGGAAAAGCAGAAGAGAATGGAAAATAAAGAACAAAATTAAAAGAACTAAAAAGAAAAAATTAAATTGTTTAAAACGAAAAAATATGAGGAGCAATTGTAAAATTTAACCTAAAATTTTTGTTTGAAATTATGATTTAACGTGTCACATCAGCTTACCGTTATATTGTTAACGACTCAGTGACTAAAACATTACAACACGATAACGTAAGTGGCTAAAACGTAAAATTTCAAACATAAGTGACTAAAATGTAACTAGAGGTAAACAAAAGTGACCATGGATGTAGTTTACCCTTATCTAAATTTATTGTCCCAAGAGTTTTGACACGAAAATATGATAATTAAAGTGTTTTTGTTTCATAAAAATAATTTACGAAAAATATTTTCTACTTTTTCTTGTATTTATTTTGTGGAAAATAACTTAATCAATGAAAAATAAACTCATCCTTTTGGAAAATGACTTTGCTTTTGTGAAGCGTAAGTTATTTTTTGAAAAACAGTTCCTTATAAGTAAATTGATTTTTATATAAAAATTAACATAATTAAAGTCAAATATTATTATATTAATAATAATATTTATTTTTTAAAATATTTTAAAATATTAAAATATTTGTAACACGTTAATCTGATTCGATAATTGGATTCGAGTATGATATGTTAAAACTTAAAATCGAATTAACTTATAGAAACAATTTGGCAAAAGCTTTGTAAAATTAGATATAAAACGTATAATAGCTGTTGTTTTACTAAAGTTTTATATGTCATCATTTGCAGATTAAAATAACATTCAAAACAATTGGTATATAAGTTTAAATAAATAGCTTTGCTGAACAAATAAAAATAAGTCAAGACAAAACATTCAAATTCGATATAGTTTTCATAAAAACATCGTTTACCATAGAAGTAGTTCTTTGTAGAAATCATTTCCAAAATATATATCTATACGCTACCCTCAAGGTTCATGCATGATACAGAACAAATAGTCAACTCACAAAAACAACAACACTTTGGTGTAGTCCTTCAAACAAAGTCTTCCTTCAGTCAGCAAGCCTGAGAAGGAAAATATAATGGAGTAAGTTCAACAAACTTAGTGAGTCATGCGTGAACAACCACAAAGGCTTCTACATATAACAGAACTACCAAAAAGGCTTCAAAATATCAGTAAACTGATGTTTACGATTATAAGGATTCGCCTAAATTCATCGTCATGAGATTTGCCCCTCGTCACTTGGTACTCACCCAACCATCCTTTACATATCTCCACATGACGTTGTAGTCCCAGACTAAGTCCTGCATGATGTGGTTTTTATTTTCCATGTGATAGCAATACGATTAGGCCTTACACTATATAGTCTTCATTTGCCATGTGATAGCAATACGACTAGGCCTTACACTATATAGTCTTCTCTCGCCATGGCCATGGTCTTTCATATCATAATTTATGTTTATTATCCCTACGGACTTTCACGCGCAAGCAGACTCGATATGCAAACTCATGTTTGATTGACTCTTTACAACAAACTTCAACATGCAGCTGCATCTACTCTTTCATTCATGTGACACACTTCTCTTATCTTCACGCATGACTCTTCATGCAAAGACTTGTGACAGACACATGACCATATACATATACATCAATCTCATGGCAAAGGTATCATACGTGCGACATGCTCAAGCTCGTCAAGCATACATTCATCAAGCACATACTTCATAACAGAACAAAGGTTTATCATTCATCTCATGCTTTCTTTTCATAGCAAAGACATATTTTCATTTTAGCATCAAGCTATACATTCAAGCATATCATATACACATTTCCACATAATCATCGTATCACACATAGTTCACTTTTCCATCATAAGAATAACCACATAGCATAGAAGAACAATCTTATAGATATACATGCAATAACAGTTAGAATACTCAAAGAGTTTATAGGATTACTCACCGAACCCTCACAAGATATACACACAACTTTCTCACCTTATGTTACCACTTACAAGATATATCCTTAAAGAATAGGCACAAGATCCTCACCATAACTCACCTTCAACAACTTTAGACGTTAGATTTGTGCTTCCCTCAAGTAGATCAACAACCACTAAACATCATTCCATAGAAAACTCATCAAGGTATTCTCATCTAACTCATTTCTCCTTTTAATTAATCACTAAAATCACGTAGTAAATCTCTACCAAGCTAAACATAATTGCTCTTCGGCAGCTTAGCATGCAAGGCTGGAAGACTTACCTTATAGAGGGCATCTCATGGCTGATCCTTCCATTCCAGGCTCATCCTAAAGGATGAGAGGATTCTTCCCCTCAACTCACCCTTATATAGCCAGAGAATAGTTCTTGGGGAAGAAAGGAATAGTTCTCTTCTCTTACCCGGTCAACTAGATATTTTCTTTGGTTCTAGTAGATGTTCTACACATGTATTAATCCATGTGATCACCGGTTAGATGCACGACAGTTGTAAAGATAAGTGTATGAAAACACATTCGTGATTTAACCTTGGGTCTCTACTCGTCCACGGTCCTTAGTCATTTCATCATAGCATATTTGGTGGTGTAGCAATTAACTCTTTGGTACATAATACCTCATTGATGGTGACTACTTTATCTGAGTCTCCTCTTTACCTTGTTAGGTGTCCTTTCCTTTTTTTACTTCCCTAAAGGAAATCTTGCCTTCTATGAACTTAAGTGCCTATGTACATGCCAAGTGTCTTAGTAGGGCGCTTAACGTTTTACTCAATATTAATCTACAGATCTCGCCAGTAATCAGGCCTTATACTTAACTTAAGGGAAGTCTCCTTATCTTCCTTTAATCTTGCTCTCCTGGGGATATATATTTTCTTGTCTTAAAATCTTTGACCAAACCTATGCCTTTATTGGGACTTGATAAACGTCACGTCAACCATTCGATGGTTTTATTCAAATCTCTCCAATTCTAAGAATACTAATCAAGTACTTTCCATTGGTTCTTAATTATTTTAGTTCACATTTAGTTAAGTTTTAATCATTGTTTCCTTGCTGGCTCACAGCTATCGTTACTAAGTGCACTTATCATCAACTTAGACTTTTCAGCACACGATTTATTTCCTCATTATGTATAACAGATTCCACGCATCCTATTTATTCCAGTCCAGGGCTTTTGGGGCGAATCTTTCCTTATTAGACTTAACTCTTAATTGCTATGTGCTAACCTAATGTCTGCCAACATCAAGAAGCCACAGGCGCACCTACGTGGTTCTTATCTTTTAAACTAGCTTTAGCTCTATTCACTTCTAGACTTATCCCATCCGTCTTATCCTTTCGAATAGTATTCAAATCCAAAGGTTTCGTCAGACGGGATGTTGCAATTACGGTTATTGCTTTGGAAAGTTCCTTGATGCCTAGTGTTACAACTCTTGCTTTGTCTAAGGCTTTAGCCTATCCATGAAGGATAAAAATGCCTTTTTCTCACCCAAATCGAAAATCTAGAGCAACATCTAATTAAACTCCTTCGCATACTCCCTAACTGTGCGTTGTTGCATAAGCTATCGCAACTTAGCCCGAGCCTCATCCTCGACATACTTAGAATAAAATTGTCCATTTAATTCATTATAAAACTCCTCCCAATTCCCAATAGTGGTACCACCACGTCTTTTATCTGTGGACCTACGACACCACCAATAACAAAGTGAAATTAGTAAAATACATGGTAGCATCATCCATGATGCCTTTGGCACGGAGGTATTACTCCATTCTCCACAAGAAGTTGTCCACATACATTGTAGACCTCATCCCATTGAACTCGTTCAGCCTGAAGACGTCCACATTAAGCTTGTGTACCACAACTAACACCCCATTTCCCAAAGCAACTTTACAAATATTGAGCTCCCTCTTGAGCTTCTCAATCTTTTCCTTCAATACCAACATCATACCCTCGAGAGCATTGTCCTTCATTGTCAGCTTATCCATAGTGAAATTGAGCAACCCTCGCATCTCTTCCACATTGGAACCAAGAGACTTGATAGCATTAGAAAAGACCATTAATTTCTCCTTACTTAGGTTGTAATTTGTTCCCATTTTATCATTTTTTTAGTATGCATTTTTAGCATTTTTAACTTAGTAACTGCATTTTCTAACTCAGTGATGCTAGGTTTAATTTCTTTAATTTTATCATGTTTTTGCTATTAATGTTGCCACAATTAATGTTCAGTATTGCATACAAAGATGTTAGTGCAGGAGTCTGTCCAAAAAGATCAATGCATGAAGATATCCAGGGTTGTCGCTGCAAAATAGAATCCAAATTTGTGCCTAGAAATGTCGCCACAACCGATAATTATCTGATGAACACACCAGATCTGCATGAGTGTACAACTAGTATAACCAACTTGTACAGCTAGAGGAAGTTGGATCTGAAAAAATGGACACCTGTACTTCGCAATGGTTGATAAATACTGATGAGGGAGGATCTTCTTCAAGCTTCATCTTCCAGATTTTTTAGGCATAAAAATTTTCTCTTCAATATTTTCTTAAGCTTGCTTCCATGGAAACTTAGCTTCCTTGAGGGCGACTTGACTGTGACAAGAAGGCAAATCTACTCCTGACGAGGAGCATGCTTAATTGCGATGCAAGAGGAGTTTAAAGGAATGGTTTTAGTAGACTAGGAATAGGATGCTTCAATTCATTCTTTTATTCTCTCTTTAAACGCCGTTGAATTTTTGATTAATTGAATTTGTATGGAAGTACAATTTAATTTCAGATCAAGTATGATATCTGTCGAAACGTTTTTTTTCGAAAAGAAAAAACAGTCTCGAAAATATTTTAAAAATCGAAGTATGGAGTCGCCAAGAATCATTTTATTCGGTGTGATTGGATCACCACAAAAAGTTAAAATACATTTTGAAAAATATTTGTCTTCAAATTCTAGAAAAGGGTTCGGGAATTGGTTACGTGTGAGGAAGGATTAGCACCCTCACACGCCAAAAATTGGTACCACATCGATTATTTTCGAGTCTTTGTTTGTTAAAACTTTGAAATCTCAAGCATAGTTTAAAATACGATCCTTTTACACAACTTATTTCGCATGATTTTCAAAAATAGGGTTTGAAGAAAGATGTCCGTGTATTTCAAATTTCTCGGAGAATTAAAGTCGTGTCCAACACGTTAGGGCACGACGTTCCCGAGATTTCGAAATTAAAGAACATTTTGAAAGGTCTTAAAGAGGATATTCGATTGTGCGAATTATACGAAAAATACACCCAGCACGTTAGGGCATAATTTTTGAAGTTTTCACACAAAAGGATATTGCCTCGGTTTTTTGAGATTTTAAGGCACTCGGTTATTTCGATTCGAAAAGGAAGAAACACACCTAGTAAGTTAAGGCATGAGTTTCTCAAATTCACGTAAATAACGAGAGTTCCTTCATTGTTGATTTCAAAACTTTAAAAGGGTATTCGATTATCCCGGTTTGAAGGAAAAAATCGCGCCTAGTAAGTTAAGGCATAATTTTTTCAAAATCTGAAATAAAAGAATATTGCATTGATTTTAGAATTATTTGCATCTTTTGAATAGAAAACAATTTTAATTTAAAAATGAGTGCATAAATTAAACACTAATAGGCAATTTATTGGCAAAATTAAATAATATAAAGACGGAACAATTAAGCAGATAAATAAATGCAAAAATAAACACAAGATAAAGTACGAAATATGATAGAATCGCGAATCAAAATAAAAAATAGGATTAATTAAAAAGGTGAAGAAAAATAATTAAATTTTATGTACAAAAATCGAAGAAAAAGGAAAAAAAGGGGTCGAAAATGAAGTTTCGGAGAATACGGAGTCAAAATGTAATTTTAGAAAAATTTAGGGGTAAAAATGTAAATTTGAGAAAGTTTAGGGTTAAAATGTGATTTTAGAGAAGTTTAGGGTTAAAATGTGATTTTGGAAAAGGTTTGAGGGGTCAAAATGTAATTTCAATAATGTTTAGGGGTCAAAATGTAATTTTAGTGATGTTTAGGGTTAAAATGTAAGTTTGAGAAAGTTTAAGGGTTAAAATGTGATTTTAGGAAAGTTTGGGAGTTAAAATGAAATTTTGGAAAAGTTTAGGGGTCAAAATGAAATTTTGGAAAAGTTTAGGGGTCAAAATGTAAATTTGGAAAAGTTTGGGGGTCAAAATGAAATTTTGGAAAAGTTTAGGGGTTAAAATGAAATTTTGGAAAAGTTTAGGGGTCAAACTGTGATTTTGAGAAAGTTTAGGGTTTTAAATGTAATTTTCAAAGAAAGTAGAGGCTTAATGTGCAAATAAACCAAAAAACATGCCACGTGGTAGCTTCTCATGCATTCTGAAGTCAAAGGACTAAATTGTAAAACTTTTTAAATTACTGGGCAAATTTTAAATTAATCAAAAATAAAAAAGGACGAGATTGTAAATTTAAAAAATGCGGAATGACTGAATGGGTAAATAACCCAAAACTCAAAAATACGCGGATCCGAAGGTCCAATGGGTCGGATCGGGTCGGGTCATGAGTCTTATGCCAAAGCGACGTTGTTTTAAAGGCCATGAGAAAGGCCTAAAACGACGCCGTTTCATGGGTACTATAAAACCCACATTTGCCTTCAAAAATTCATTTTTACACCTTGAAATAATAAAAAAAAAACTCTTTTCTATTATTTTTTTCTCTCAAAGACCAAGAACCTTTCCTCCTTTCTCTCAAAAAAAATCTTTTTGTTTTCCATTTTTCTTTGCTTTCAAATATGTTTTATTTTTAACTTTTTATTTAAAATCTGTTTGTATTTTTTTAAAACTTGTTTTGACTAGTTTTTTTGTTTCAAGTTTCGATTTTCTTCCTTTTTATTTGTTTTTCTTTTTATATATTTTTTTAAAAAATCTAGATTTGGTTCAAACTTTCAGATCTTCTAAAAAAAGTTTTGGTTTTTCCTTTAAAATCTGTTTCAATTACTAGTATTTTTCAGAATCTGTTTTTTATTCCCTTTTATTAACACTCTTTTTGACAGAAAATCGAGCAACGAAATCCCTTACGATCGGAAGAACTCCGTCCAAGTCGATGGCGGCGTTTTGGATTTTTGTATACTTTTCAAATTTCTTTTTTATTTAATATGTATTATATATTTAATATATTATTTAATGTATATTGAATACTGCTTTTGGAATAATAAATAAAACTAATAATGTATGTATATAAAATATAATTAACAAATATATATATAATACCTTGAGAACACTGCCAATTTGAATTCTTGGGAATTTGATCTCTTGTTTCTAATTCAATTGCTTTGTGTATTTTCTATTGATTTCGAAATGTTTCAAAAGTCCCTTACAACTGCTTTTGATTTTGGCTTTATATCCGATTACAACTTGCTTTATTTTGCTATATTTTTTGCTGTCTTTTCTTCTTTGCTTGTTGCAGGTCTGATCAATGGGTGGCGGTGCTAGTGGCGGTGGCAAGTGGAGCAAGTTGTTGCTGACGTGGCATGCTTTAAATGGGTGGTGAAGGTGGCTGGCAACAAAAGTTGTACATTGGGGATTTTTGATTTGGTTTAGGGTTTGGGCTACTTGGGCCTTTGTACATTGTTGGGCTATTTTGTAATCTTGGACATTGTAATTTGGACTTGGTGTTGAATATTTTAAATTAAGTAAATTTAATTTAAAAATCCAATTTCTTAAATGGTTAAATGCCAAGCCCGGTCGAAATTGGGCTTCAACAACTGCCCGTCTTTGCTCGTTACTGTGTAACAGGAACGGAGCAAAGACCAAAAGGAAACCCAATTTTGTCAGTCTTATTTCTTTGACGCTCTTTCTTCAATTGGCCTACCCTTCGCTTTATTGGTCGTTCAATTTCACTGCATCCGCTTCTCTACAATCGATTCACTTGCAACTTCAAAGAAATTGAGATTTGTCATTACAATCTTTGATTCAATCCACTAACACTTCAGGTGTGTCGTGGCTTCATCTCTTGGTCTGCTTCTCTGTATCTCATCAGGAAGATGATCGCTTTATTGCTTCGACCCACTTCTCAGTATCTCATCAGGAAGATGGGGGTTCAAAGTTTTACTCACATTGAGCTTCGCTTCATCGATTTGGTCTACTTCTTGTATCTCATCAAGAAGATGACCACCTCATTTGTTTTAATCCACTTCTCTATATCTTATTAGGAAGATAGATTTGGTCCACTTCTCAGTATCTCATCCAGAAGATAGGGGTACAAAATTTCACTCACATTGAGCTTCGCTTTATCGATTTGGTCTACTTCTCTGTATCTCATCAGGAAAATGACTGCCTCATTTGTTTTAATCAACTTATCTGTATCTCATCAAGAAGACAGATTTGGTCCACTTCTCTGTATCTCATCAGGAAGACGATTGCTTTAATGCTTTGACCCACTTCTCAGTATCTCATCAGGAAGATAGGGGTTCGAAGTTTCACTCACATTGAGCTTCGCTTCATCGATTTGGTCTACTTCTCTGTATCTCATCAGGAAGATTACCGCCTCATTTGTTTTAATCCACTTCTTTGTATCTCATCAGGAAGACAACCGCTTTATTGCTTTGATCCACTTCTCAGTATCTCATCAGGAAGACAAGGGTTCGAAGTTTCACTCACATTGAGCTTCGCTTCATCGATTTGGTCTAATTCTCTGTAGCTCATCAGGAAGATGACCGCTTCATTGATTTAATCCACTTCTCTATATCTCATCAGGAAGACGAATTTGGTCTACTTCTTTGTATCTTATGAGGAAGATGACCACTTTATTGCATCTTAGTATCTCATTAGGAATATGGGGTTTGATCTGCCTTTCTCGACTAGAACTAAAAGATCAGAATGTGGCTTCAATTTGCCCCATGACCTAGAGTATGAGATCGGATGATGACTTCAATCTGCCCCTCTTGACTTAGGGGTATGAGATTTGATGATGGCTTCGTTCTGTCCCTCTTAACTCAAGGGTATGAGATCGAATTTCAATCTACCCTTCTTGATTAAGGATAAAAGATCGAAATCTTCAATTCGCCTCTCTTGATTAGGGGTAAAAGATTAGAATCTTCAATCTGCCTTTCTTGATTAAGGGTAAATGGTTGGATGATGGTTTCAATCTGCCCCCTTGACTTAGGGGTAAAAGATCGGATTGTCTTCAATCTGCCTCTCTTGGATGGTCGTCAATCTGCGCCTCTTGACTTAGGGGTAAAAGATTGGATGATGGCTGCAATCGACCCTTCTTGATTAGGGGTAAAAGTTTGGAATGACTCAATCTGTCTTATGATCAGGGTAAAAGATCAGATGTCTGCAATCTACCTCAAGATTAGGGTAAGAGATTGGATGATGGCTGCAATCGGCCCTTCTTGATTAGGGGTAAAAGTTTGGAATGACTCAATCTGTCTTATGATCAGGGTAAAAGATCAGATGTCTGCAATCTGCCTCAAGATTGGGGTAAGAGATTGGATGGCTACAATCTACCCCATGATTAGGGTAAGAGATTGGATGATGATGTAACTTCACTTCATTCCACTGCAACTTCAGGGAGATTGAGATCCGCTACTGTAGTTTTAATCCAATTTCACTGCAACTTCAGGAAGATAGGATTTGATGTTGGAGCTTCATCTTGCTCTTACTACACCTTTAGAGAGATAAAGACTTGCTATTGTAGTTTTGATCTGCTTTACTGCAAATTTGAAGTAAAAGATTTACCGTTAAGGTTTCAGTCTTTCTCGTCATGTTCCTAAGGTATCAGGTTTGCTATTGCAGCCTCAACGTTTTCCATCACTTTTCACGGTATCGGATTGACCGTTGCGGCCTCAATCCATTCCATCTCGTCTTTTAAGGTACCAGGTTCGCCGTTGCGACCTCAACCTTTCCCTTTAAATTTTTACAATACCGGGTTCACCGTTGCAGCCTCAACCTTTCCCTTCAAATATTTATGGTATCAGGTTCGTTGTTGCGGCCTCAACCTTTCCCATCACACTTCATGATATCGGATTCGCCGTTGTAGCCTTAATCCTTCTTATCATGTCTTCCAAGGTACAGGGTTTGCCATTGCGGCCTCAACCTTTCCCTTCAAATCTCCATGGTACCGGATTCATTTCACTATTTCGTGGTAATGAAACCTTAGATATGCTGTAATGAACCTTTGTGTAGACTAGATTTTTAGGATGCCATGATCAGGATGAATTAAATGCTCCTAAACAGGTGAGTATGAATGATGAATGCAAAAAATGTCATCTTTGAGAATGATTTTATTTTTAGTTCTTAGCCGACATTGTTTGTCGTTTGACTAAGTCCTATCACTAACATGTTATCAAATTTCGTGCATGTGTATCTTTGTCGTGAAACCTAAAGAGGTAGTCGTAATTCGAACTTTTGTTTCAAGACCCTTCTAACCCTCGGGTTTGGTTATTTCCAACTAGTGATCCTATTTCAGGTCCCTGTACTATTTAGAAATTTTCCAGAATGATATGCAGAAATCCTTTTATTCCTTATGTCGTAGACCACTAACCGTTATTTCAAATGCAAAGATGCTTGAATCAAGGTTATAAGGTGGATGAAATTGAATTTCATTGCAAACAAAGGTCGCATGAATGAAAAGATTGTTGGCTCATTAATCGTTATTTTGATGCAGAATTGCTTGAACATGGTCGCAAGGCGAATGAAATTTTATTGGAGGCAATGCTCACATGAATGAAAAGATAAAAAAAATGACCCATATTGGTCAAAAAGTTTTCAAACATAAAGTGAGAAAAGAATAGGGTTAGGTGCCCCAGATATCAAAGTATGAGCTTCACCGAGCAAACTTGATGAGGACCATTCTGAGCTTGACATGTGTTCATGAAACTTGGAGTACTTCGTCAATGCTTCAAGGTGTAAAGTTTCTCCACCTTGCTACTTTTGAGAGAGAAGACCATTTCACGCTCCTTTCTTCAAAATTAAGCCACCCTTTCAGGTTTTCAACTCGAGTCTCCTTAGGTTTCAAGATGCCTTTTACGAGTTTTCACCTCGACTTCTCCTTTTCTTTTTACTTTTTTTATTTTTATTTTTATTCTTTTTTCTTTCTTTTTATTTATTTATTTTTCTTCATCGAACCCGAGTTCACGAAGTTGGGCAGGTCTTTCCCGTCCATTTCGATCAAAATCAAAGCTTCTCCAAAAAGATTTTCTTCACCTCATGGGGCTTTTCCAAATTTGACATCCATTTTCCTTGGAAGTCTTTTGTAAGCAAGATCCTTTTCAAAATCAGAGCTCTCTCATGGAATTCTTGAGAGGATCCTTCTTTATCGTAAACCCTATCATTTGAATTATGACGGATGACTTTTAGTACCGTTTCTTAAATCAAGTTTAGCTGATTGCATCTAGATTGAATCCATTCTACTTTAACAACTCTAACAAAATCTAGAGGGAAAGAAACTCGACTTCAATGGGTAGGACGACTTTCATTCCAGTGAGAAAGGTGTTACCCCGGTGGATGTTTTAATAGAAGCCCGATAAGCCTCGAAGGAAAATGGTGATTTTTCATGCCGAGCCTCTATAGGTCTCTACTATGAATCCTTTTGATGTTCTTATTGGTCACCTCTAACGCCCCATTCACTTTTTTTTACGATGTGGTGCTGAGTCGTGATACTTGTTCTTGGATTAGCTGTAGACTTTCGCTACCGTGCTATTGCTCAAATTCAAGTCATCATCATATATGATCCTTTTTGGTATTCCATATCGACATATAATCTCTCTTTTTCAATAATCTACTTAACCGCCGATTGGCATAGGAAGTAGTAATCTATGATCATGAGGATAAATTGATGCTCATTAGAAACTCTTTTGCAAAGTTGGCTCAATGGTGTCCATGCTTCACATAAAAAAGGCCATGACGTGGAAAGATGAAGAAGAATAAATTTTCAAGATGTCTTTTGTAGGTTTTTGTCTTGACTTTTTCTTTCTTTTTTTCTCCTTTTTTTTATTTGGTTTTAAAATGCCCTTTGCGGATTCTTCGACCCATCTTTTCTTCTTCTTTTTTTTGATAACATGTCGAGCCTCAAATTTTTGAAGTTTCTATTGAATCGGATAGCATTCTTCTTTATGGAAGCCTATGTGTCACGACATCAGTTCCTTAGACCTGACATGCTTTGATAGGACTATGCAAAGACTTTTGGGTTCTCGAGGCAGCTTGCCTTGTTTCTACGAAGACACATGTCTCGGTTCTCACTTAAAATCAAAACTCTTCGAGGTGATGTTCATTTCCAGTCTTGCTCAAACATCTGTAGCAAATCGGGAGACAAGTCACATCCTTGATCATTTTCAAAGTCTCAAAGTTTTTCTAGACACATGTCTTACTCAAAAGGGTCTAAGTCAACAGCAATGTTGCTCGTGTACTTGATATCAAGGGATCCGACATATGGGTAAGAGAATGAATTTAAGAATAAACAACCATTTGGTATGAGTATGGTTGAAAAAGAAATGCAAGATGTTTGCCAAGTGAGACACAAGAAATGCATCATTTTCATCGAAATAAAAGACAATGGTCATGTGTCCTTTATAAAAGGATCTCTATTACTCTCGGACTTAGAGTGATAAGTGTGTTCTGAATATTTTTCTGGAAAAGTCCTAAAAACTACAGGAAGCTCCTCCACAGCCTAGTTGTCTAAAACACTTCCAACGGTATAGGGACGAACTCTCCATAGGTTCCACTCTCCACATGATTTTTGCTCAAATTTTTAGCATTCCCTATCTTGATTTATCATGTTTCCTCTTAGTTTTCATTTAGGGTTAATGACTCTCTCTCACACGAGTGTTTCAAATATGAGGGATTTCATTGAAATTTAATGCATGAAGTGCAATGGTAAAATGCATGCAAAAAGGCGTTGATTCTAGTTCAATTCTGTTTAGAACAACTTTGCTAGAAAATAAATTCCTGTACATAAGGCAGATACATGTATGGTCGTGACTTGATGCTCAAAGTCTTAATCTTCCAACCTAATTTTTTGCTCCAATTTGAGCTTGATTTCAAATTCAAAGTGTCAATCTTGAATGACTAAAGTCTGCAAGTGGTTAGTTATTTCTTGCACTTGGGTAAAATCCTTGCTTGCGACATGATCCCTATCTAAGACTTGCCCCTAAGAGCGTTAGAGTCATTCCTCATTTATTTCCGATTTCTTTGGTGAAATCACCTTGTCTTTGGATAGCCATAAATTTCTTCGATGAAGAGTAGTCCTCAGAGAATACTCAATAAGAGATTTTTTTGACTTTCCAAAAAATGACTACGGAACCATACTAGCAAAAGTTGTGCACCAATACACCTCTTTTGTCTCTTCTTTGACAGGTGTTTAGTAGCTAAGGTTTGCTAGAACATGAGTGATTATTTTGCCAAGGTGATCTGCAATTACGTCCTTTACGTGTCCCAACATTAAGATGACTAATTCCTGTGTTTAAGGCGAAGATGTCAACACTCTTTCTTGCATCTGAGTGTACTATATCTCGTTATCCCTTTTTCCTTGATCAGGGTTATAACCTCATGCTTGCTCGTCTAGAATAGGCCTTATTATTCTGACTCCTTGGGCAATGGAGCAACGTATCTCATGTTTCTGAAAGTGAGGCAACTAAGCTTGAGCAGGTAAGGCAAATCACCATATTCAAATTAGACATCTGCTTCATTTTATCTTCCATACTTCTTTCAGCTCTTGCAAACTATTATGGGTTTCATTTATTTGGATGTAATCTCAAAACTCTGATATGTGCCCCTTTGACACACAATCACCCTTTTGTTGTTATTTTTCCTTGACCACATGTGCACGACCATGTTGACTTATACCTTACCAAGGAATCCATTTTCTAATGACCAGTTCTCTATTTGGCAATAGAACATGAATCAACACCTTTTTTTTGATGAAAATGAAATGCAAACAGATTCAAAATATATTGCAATTAAAAGCAAAAATATAACCGTGTATCTTACCTTATTTGATAACCACTAAAGGTTTGGCATAGTTCCACTTATGGAATTAAATACAAGTTAATAAAATGTGTAGCTTAGGAATGCATGTATGCATAAGAAAAGGCAGTGATTTTGAACTCAATTTCATTAGAATAACTTCTCTAGAAGACAAATTTCTTTACATAAAGCGAATGACATAAACGACTTTTCCTTACTGCCTAAAGCTTTGTTCTTCCTAAGAAGTTCTGCTAATTTTCTCCTCGCCCTGGTTTGGGTGAGTGCTTTCAACCTGTCTCCAAGCCTATCGAAAGTGGTGCACAACTGATGAACCTCCCTTCTCCTTTTCTTCGACAAACATTTAATGACCTACAAGTCTCACAAGTGTGTTCATCAGTTTTTTCAAAAAAAGGTTGGGATACATAAATCTTTCGAATAGCCTTGTCGACTTGAATCCTTGGGCAACAAATCAGTGCTGTGTATTCTTCCACTGTGGGCGTCATGTCGAAGTTTCCAAAGGTGAAACAGCTATATGCAGATTCCAATGTTGGGTGGGAGCTCGAAAGAGGTGTTTGTCTATCTTCACTTCGACTAAGTAGGGTAGGTCTTCGTATTCCCTATAAAACATTTGCTTCGTCTTATTATCCCACTGACCCCAAATGTCTCTCAATTCTTGCAAACTATTTTGAGTCACCTTAATCCGAGTATGATCCCAAAATTCTGATAAATGCCCCTCCTTCAAACTGTCTCCTTTCTCACTCTGTCGTTCCTCTGACCATAAGCACGCGGCCATGTTATCTTTCACTCTATCAAAAAGTCCGTCTTCCATGATGAAACTGCCTATTTGGTAATCGAGCTTAAATTAATATCTTTTCTTGTATGATGATGCAATGCAAGCAAAAGAGACAAAACAGAACAAGTTAGCAAAACACATTAATATACAGGTATAGAACAAAGAACCTAAGAATTTGTCTTGGATAGTTGCTTAGAGGTTTTGTATAACTCCTTCTACGACAAGTACATATGGCTCATTATATGTGGTGTAGGCTCTAGAGTAAAGGGTACCCAAACCAGCAGATTCCTTGATCCTCACCCATTAAAAGGCTCATACGGATGAGTTCGATTTAGGGGGACACATTTCCCACATGTTTGCACGAAAGTGAAAACTTCACGAAAACATGGGTATCGACATAATATAGCATCACATAAAAATGCAAAGGATCGTATATTAAACAAAAACGAGTGTTTAAAAATTTTAACAAAAAGACTCGAAAATAATCGATTTTTGGCTTGACTCTCTTTTATTTTAAAAAATGGTCCCCACCGGAGTCGCCAAGCTATCGAAACGTTTTTTTTCGAAAAGAAAAAATAGTCTCGAAAATATTTTAAAAATCGAAATATGGAGTCGCCACAAATCATTTTATTCGGTGTGATTGGATCACCACAAAATGTTAAAACCCGTTTTGAAAATATTTTGGTATTCGAAATCCAAAAAACGGGTTCAGGAGTCAGTTACATGTGAGGAAGGATTAGAACCCTCACACACCCAAAATTGGTACCACATCGATTATTTTCGGGTCTTTGTTTGTTAAAACTTTGAAATCTCGAGCAAAGTTTAAAATACGATCCTTTTACACATAACTCTAACACGTTAGAGCACGACGTTCCCGAGATTTCGAAATTAAAGGACATTTTGAAAGGTCTTAAAGAAGATATTCGATTGTGCGAATTATACGAAAAATCACACCCAGCACGTTAGGGCATAATTTTCGAAGTTTTCACACAAAAGGATATTGCCTCGATTTTTTTGAGATTTTAAGGCACTCGGTTATTTCGAGTCGAAAAGGAAGAAACACGCCTAGTAAGTTAAGTCATAAGTTTCTCAAATTCTCGTAAATAACGAGCGTTCCTTCATTTTCGATTTCAAAACTTTAAAAAGGTATTCGATTATCCCGGTTTAAAGGAAAAAATCGTGCATAATAAGTTAAGGCACAATTTTTTCAAAATCTGAAATAAAGGAATATTGCCTCGATTTTAGAATTATTTGCATCTTTTGAATAGAAAACAATTTTAATTTAAAAATGAGTGCGTAAATTAAACACGAATAGGCAATTTATTGGAATAATTAAATAATACGAAGATGGAACAATTAAGCAGATAAATAGATGCAAAAATAAACACAAGATAAAGTACGAAATATGATAGAATCACGAATCAAAATAAAAAATAAGATTAATTAAAAAGGCGAAGAAAAATAATTAAATTTTATGTACAAAAATTGATGAAAAAGGAAAAAACGAGGTTGAAAATGAAGTTTCGGATAATACGAGGTCAAAATGTAATTTTAAAAAAATTTAGAGGTAAAAATGTAATTTTGGGAAAGTTTGGGGTTAAAATATATTTTAGAGAAGTTTAGGGTTAAAATATGATTTTAGGAAGGTTTGAGGGTCAAAATGTATTTTAGGAAAGTTTGGGGGTCAAAATGAAATTTTGGAAAATTTTAAGGGTCAAAATGACACTTTGGAAAATTTAGGGGTTAAAATGTGAATTTGAGAAAGTTTGGGGTTCTAAATGTAATTTTCAAAGAAAATAAGGGCTTAATATGCAAATAAACCAAAAAAAGTACCACGTGGCAGCTTCTCATGCATTCTGAAATCAAAGGACTAAATTGTAAAGCTTTTAAAATTACTGGGCAAATTTTAAATTAATCAAAAATATAAAAAAGACGAGATTGTAAATTTAAAAAATACGGAAGGACTGAATGGGTAAATAATCCAAAACTCAAAAACACGCTGATCCAGGGTCCAATGGGTCGGATCGGGTTGGGTCATGGGTCTAATGTCAAAACGGTGTCATTTTGAAGGCCATGGGAAAGGCCTAAAACTGCGCCGTTTCATGGGTACTATAAAACCCACATTTGCCTTCAAAAATTCATTTTTACACCTTGAAATAAGAAAAACACTCTTTTCTCTTATTTTTTCTCTCAAAGACTAAGAACCTTTCCTCCTTGGCAGACCATGGGAGCCGCCATCGAGCTTCATCACTTTCGTCGCTAACTGTTGCCATTTGTTATCGTGCACGGTGGCCAGAAGGTAAAAAAAAAAATCTTTTTTTTTCATTTTTCTTTGCTTTCAAATTTGTTTTATTTTTTAATTTTTTATTTAAAATCTGTTTATATTTTTTAAAACATGTTTTGACTTCTCTTTTTTTGTTTCAAGTTTCGAATTTCTTCCCTTTTATTTGTTATTTTTTTTATTTTTTTTAAAAAAAAACCTAGATCTAGTTCAAACTTTCAAATCTTTACAAAAAAGTTTTGGTTTTTCCTTTAAAATATGTTTCGATTACTAGTATTTTTTAGAATCTGTTTTTTATTCCCTTTTTATTAACACTCTTTTTGATAGAAAATCGAGCAACGAAGTCCCTCACGATCGAAAGAACTCCGTCCGAGTCGACGGTTGCGTTTTGGATTTTGGTATGACTTTTCAAATTTCTTTTTTATTTAATATGTATTATATATTTAATATATTATTTAATGTACATTGAATACTGCTTTTGGAATAATAAATAAAACTAATAATGTATGTATATAAAAAATAATTAACAAATATATATATATATATAATACCTTCAGAACACTGTCGATTTGAATTCTTGGGAATTTGATCTCTTGTTTATGATTCAATTGCTTCGTGTATTTTCTATTAATTTCGAAATGTTTCAAAAGTCCTTTACAATTGCTTTTGATTTCGGCTTTATAGCCGATTACAACTTGCTTTATTTTGCTATATTTTTTGCTGTCTTTTCCTCTTTGCTTATTGCAGGTCCGATTAATGGGTGGCGGTGCTAGTGGCAAAGGCAAGTGGAGCAAGTTGTTGCTAGCATGGCATGCCTTGAATGGGTGGTGGAGGCGGTTGGCAACATAAGTTGCATATTAGGGATTTCTGATTTGGTTTAGGGTTTGGGCCACTTGGGCCTTTGTACACTGTTGGGCTATTTTGTAATCTTGGACATTGTAATTTGGACTTTGTGTTGAATATTTTAAATTAAGTAAATTTAATTTAAAAATCCAATTTCTTAAATGCTTAAATGCCAAGCTCGGTCAAAATTAGGCTCCAACAATATCTATTTCAATCTTCCTTCATGGTTTTTTATCTTTAGATTTAATTATTTGACCACGGAAGTGATTGCAATCACTGTCACTGGAAAGTGCAGTGACAAATTAAGTTAACAAGCAAGTCAACGAAAGTTGCTTGAGGATTGAAGGAATTTTGTCCACTTGTTCTTGAATATTTTGCATTGTCAGCACTGGAAGGTGTGGTTAGTGTAAGTATTTAAGACTTTTATAAATAGAGAAGTCGAGGTTGGTAAGATTCATTGAGCCTAATTACGGCGACAATTTATCTATCAATTACCTTGTGATCACATTTAGCTGTTTGCCAACTTTTCAAGTCAGGGAACCCCATCTCATTATCACTGCTTTTTAATTCTTAAATTTCTTAAATTGCTTCGACAAATTATTCTCAAACCTTTACTTCATTTTCTTATTAATTTGCTCTGACATTATTCATCACAATCTCTTTACTTTTAACTTTTTTTGCACCGACAATTATAAACATAAGCAGCCATCCCTGTGGGATCAATACCTGATAGATTTTAATCTATCTATTATACTTGCATCGACAGTGTACGCTTGCACATATTTGTTGTGACGTTCATAGCGCGATAAGGTTTTGGCACTGTTACCGGGGAAGGCCTTGTAATTATTTTTCATTTTGTTAATTTTACCTGTTACAGACTTGTTTTACTTTTTGTTGACTCTTTCTCAATTTTTTTTCTTTAGGTGTTTTATGACCAGGAGCAATTCTGAAATTGTTATTAGCTTAGATCCGGAAATTGAAAAAACTATTAGAAGGAGAAGACAAGATTAAAGGAATATGGCTTTGCCTGGAAATGATGCAGTCATACCTGCATTGCCACCATAAAATTCTATCCCTCCGATACAGCCACTGTAACACCCAAAACCCGAAACCATTACCGGTCAAGGTCCCGGTGTCTTACTGTTCATCTTTTTTTTTCATTCAATCTTATTTAATAAAGATATGCACCCAACACATCATAAATCATCAATCAATTATAATCACAATTCAACAAGGGAAAAAAGTCATTTCCATGATTTTTGGAGACCTCTATCGATACCTGTTAGACAAGTATAAGTAGTTTCCAGTCAAAAAACAGTTCAGAAACAGTGCAGAGTTCTACTTATACTCAAGATGGTTCTACCGATACATGTGACACTATTACCGAAACAAGTCATGCTTCTACCGATACCAAAAACTCCAGAGAGCTAAGAAGTTCTACCCTACCACTTCTACCGATACAAGTTCACAAGTAATCGATACTTCTATGAGTATAACTACCGATACCTGTCTTCCATCTACGATACAAATCAGGTCAGTGAACAACCTCTCTCCTACCCTGTACTTCTATCGATACAACCCTTGGTTCTACCGAAACAAGTATGCATATGTCAATTATATACATAAATTTCTAAGTTTGTACAATAGTCCACAGCATTTACCAATTTCTCAAAATCATACCTATACAGACATCTCATATTGGTATTTAATTCTTCACATAACAACAAAGAATAAATATCAAAACATTCATCAAAATGTTACCATTCTATTTAACCATTACCCTAAAACAATTCAAGTAACACAATCCTAATACATGCCATATAAGCCAAGTGATAAAAAGACTACCCAATGAGCTCCCAGGATAGTGTGATTTTTCTTAAGGATCCGATCTTCAACAGCAGATGAATCTACAAAACAGTAAATAGATACACATGTAAGCTTACAAAGCTTAGTAAGTTCGTAAAAACAATTAACTTACAGAATAACATATTCGGTTATGGAAAGAGTAATGAAATATCTTCGTATCTCGAGGGATAAACATCAGGTTGATCTCACTGAGTCTTTCAGAAATTTAGCTCATACGAGCCTAGACAAAATTAGCTCATACGAGCCCAGATAGGTTAGCTCTTACGAGCCCAGAATGGTTAGCTCTTACGAGCCCAGAATCAAAATAATGCTCTTTCGAGCCAGAATCAGAATAACCCTCTTTCGAGCCAGAATCAGAATAATGCTCTTTCGAGCCAAAATCAGATTACTCCTCAAGCCTTCAGTCTCGATCCGCCATTATAAATATATTCAAAATAAATATATAATTGCAAATATCAAATTTGAAAGTTAATAGTACGAACTTACCGGATGAAATTGCAGTTTGGCTAAACTTTAGGGACTATTCTACTAATTTCTCTTTTCCGCGATCCATGGCACGATCGTAATCTAAATCAACAATTAATCCAGATTTCACATTAAAACACAAAATCAAAGCATTTAACACAATTTGGTCCTTTTTGGGAAAATTATAATTTTACCCCTAATACTTTCCTTTTATTCAATTTAGTCCTTTAACATCAAACTTGGAAATTAACCATTTTTTAAACAAAAATCAAGTTTAGCCAAATACTATAGTATTTCAATACAGCCAACTTTTGTAATTGTTTCACCTTTAGTCCTTGCAAATTTATCACTTTAACATTTTAGTCCTTAAACATTAAAATTATCAAAAACTACTTTACAAAATAATCAAATATAACAACCAAGCTTATAAATCTTCCATAATATTTCAAGAACAAGCTTATTCATCAATGGAAAAATTTATAACATTTTACATAATCACAAATTAGTCCTTGAGCTAACTAGATTAAGCTAATACGAACTCAAAAACATAAAAATTACTAAAAACGAGCAATGTTTACCTATCCAATCTAAGGACTCAAGTGACCGAAGCTTGCTTCTCCCTTTGGCAATGGAGTTTCGTCAAAACAAGGTGTAAAGAAGAAGATAATGAATTTCATTTTCTTTTGTTTAATTAATAATAGCCTAATTTAAGTAATTACCAAATTGTCCTTTCTTAATAACACTTAAAATTTAGCCAAAAAGGAAGTCAAAACCGTCCACTCACCTTAATAATTGTCTAATTTCCCTTTAAGGACTTAACTATGCCTTTCCTTTATCAATTTACACATTTAATCAATGATAACCACATTTTGCAACCTTTTCAATATAATCCTTTTTACTTAATTAACTATCTATGCAATAAAATTTCATAACCAAATTTTAATACGATACTAATGACTTCATAAATATTAATTAATTAATATTTACGATCTGACACATCAAATTTGTGGCCTCGAAACCACCATTCCCGATCATACTAAATTAAACTAATTAGTAAATCCTCATTTTATAAGGATTTAATTGCAATTTACCAAAATCTAAAGAGTTTAATATCATTTCTATTATTAGGCCATTTAAAGAGAGTCCAATGTCATAATTGGTCCTTCAATTATATTAAATTCCAATTAAACCAACTTATTTAAAATTTAGCCTTAAACTAAAAAGGACTAAATGAATAAAAAATCCAAAAGTTAGTGGAAGGTAATCATATCCTCCACCGCTTAGACTTTTTGACCATGGTGTAATTACCACTTTGGTCCCTTTCATTTTTAATCAATAACAATTAACTTTTATCTCTTTTATAATTTACTCCCTTTTCCTTAATTAAGCAATTAATTATCAAAAGTACTCAACCAAACTTCAATTCACATATAATAAGACTCTGTAAATATTTAATAAAAATATTTACAGCTCTTAATTTCAGAAACAAGGTCCCAATACCTCATTTTCTAAAACCACTTGACTTTGTACCAAACCACTTATACTAACTTTCAATTCCATAATTAAAATTCTTCAATTCAAAATTCCATATAAAATTATTATTGACTTATTTAATTTAAACACTCATGATAAAAATTTTCTCGTCGAGTTTGTGGTCCTAAAACCACTGTTTTCGACACCACTGAAAAATGGGCTATTACAGCCACAAAATATAAATAATCCACCACTGCCACAAGAAGAACAAGTACAAAATAGACCGATTCGAGACTTTGTTGTTCTTGTATTAGATTATTTGCAGCCAGGGGTTGTTTGACCATCAACTCAAGCTGACAATTTTGAGTTAAAACTGGTTATGTTTCAAATGTTAAATTCGAATGGGCAGTATGTTGGTTTGCCTCATGAGGATGCAAGATAGCATCTTTAATCTTTTCTACTAATTTGTGCTTCTTTTAGTCAGCATGGAATTCTTGATGATGCCTTGAAGATGCAACTGTTTCCTTACTCATTGCAAGGACGGGCTTGTACCTGGTTCCTTGGATTGCTTGCTGGATCGATTACATCGTGGAATGCACTTGTGACTTAGTTTGTTTTGAGGTTTAATGCACTGACAATGAATGCTCGATTGAGGAATGATATCATTGCATATCATCAATTGGATGATGAGAACTTGCATACCACATGGAACCATTACAAAACTCTACTTCGACACTATCCCATGCATGGAATTCAACAGGAAACGCAGATCGAGATCTTTTATAATGGGTTGAATGCACAGACAAGAAATCTTATCGATGCATCTGCAAATGGTCCTTTGTTGGACTGCACCTATGGTGAAGCTGTGAGAATTTTAGAGAGGATCGCTCAGAATGACTACCAATATCTGATCTCTTGAGCTGCTCAAGTTGAAACAAACCCTGGAGTTATCAAGTTAGTCGCTATATCAGCTCTGAGTGCATAGGTATCTTCGTTAGCAAATATGATAAAGAACATGAAGGGGACAAGTGAAGTTTCTCCCATCCAAGTTACCCAACAAATGGATGTCTCGACATTTTATTGTGAAATTTACGGTGACAATCATAGCTATGAAGATTGTCCACAACATGCAGAGAATGCGTTTTATGTTAATAATATCAGAGGAAATTCATATGGTAATTCCTACAATAGCTCAGCTCGAAACCAACAGCCTTGAGGAAATCAAAATGCAACCACAATTAGATATGAAAATTCTTCGAGCCAAGGAAACTTTCAACAAGCGAATTATAATCAACAGCAGTAAAATTTCAGTCAAAGTCCTCAGATGCACGTACATCAAGATCAGTTGCAGCCACAAACTAGTGTGCAGCCACAACAATCTTCAATGTAAAATCTGCATATGCAAGGATAATAGCAGCAACAATAGTATTCCTAACCACGAGCTGATCCATTAGCAGCTCTTGAAGCCTTGATGCATGAACATATGACGAGGATAAAAGCTATTATGCAAGGAAATTCCTCTTCCATACGAGCGTTGGAAGCACAAGTAGGACAACTAGCTTGAAATATGAGCACAAGACCACCAGGTGCTTTACTCATTGACACTGAGAATCCAAATGAAAAGGGGAAGGAGCATTACAAAGCTATTACTCTTAGGAGTGGAAAGCAAATTGTCGAGCCAAGTAGCAGCTCTAGTACAGCATCTGTCGACGCAAGTGAAGTAGATCAAGAAGAAAAAGTTGTATCTGAAGAAGAAACAGATGAGCCAAATAAAGAGGAACCACTAGTTGTTACTCCCATGCCTACCATTAGACCAACAAAACTGTCAAAGCAATCACCGATGGCGACGCAACCAGGTTTGTCACGACAACCTGATGTGTCAATACCTTTTCCATTTCCACAAAGATTTAATGAGAAGGAGAACGATAAAGAATATCAAGAGTTTCTACCACGTTGAAACAATTGCATGTCAACATACCTCTTGTGGATGCTCTAATACAGATTCCTAGCTATGGGGAATTCATGAAGGAGCTCTTATCCATAAAGAAGAAGTTGACCAATATTGAGACAATTACGTTCACAAAGGGATGCAGCGCAGTCCTAACAACTAAAGTGCCACCGAAGATTAAGGATCTTGGCAGTTTTACAATTCCATGTTCCATTAGAAATGATTACTTGGAAAAAGCTCTCTGTGATTTAGGAGCAAGTATCAACCTCATACCATTATCAACATTTCAAAAATTGGGGATTGGTCACATGAAGCCCACTGCAGTGACATTGTAGTTGGCGGATAGATCTTTAGCGCAACCTGAATGGCAAATTAAAGACTTCTAGTTCGAGTAGATAAGTTTCTGTTCCCAGCGGATTTCATTATCCTTGATTGTGAAGCTAATAAGGAAGTTCCCATAATCTATGGGTGCCTATTTCTTGCCACTGGCCACACTCTTATAGACGTATTCAAAGGTGAATTGATAATGTGACATAACAACGAACATGTCACCTTCAGTGTTTTTGAAGCAATTCCCTGCAAAAATAAAGAGGAATGTCACCATGTTGATGTGTTGGATGAATTAATAGAGGAGGAATTTAATGAGAGTTACACAGCAATCTCAGAAGAATTTGTGGTGACAATTGAAGAAGAATTTCTAAGTGACTGTGACTATAAGGTTGATGTAAATAATGTTCAGCTTAGGCGCACCTGGATTTGACTAATAGAACGACTCCTATATTTAAGCCATCCCTTGAAGAAGCTCCTAATTTGGAGTTGAAATCATTACCTACACATTTGAAGTATATTTTCCCTGGTAAGAATGACACCTTACTACTAATTGTCTCTGCAATTCTCGACGCAAGTCAGGAAGAAAAATTAATCCAAAATTAAAGCAATATAAGCATGCTATTCCTAGAGTATTACGGATATTAGAGGCATTAGTCCTTCTTTTTGTATGCATAAGATCCGACTGGAAGATAAGGGAAAGTAGTCCATTGAACAGCAAAGAAGATTAAATGAAAAAATGAAGGAGGTTGTTAAAAAGGAGATCATTAAGTGGTTGGAAGCGGGCATCATCTACCCAATTTCTAATAGTAAGTGGGTGAGCCCAGTCCAATGTGTCCCAAAAAAGAGTGGTATCACAGTGGTAAGTAACGAAAAAGATGAATTAATCCCTACTCGCATTCCTACAGGTTGACGAGTATGCATGGATTATCGTCGTTTGAATGCAGGCACAAACAAGGATCATTTTCCACTTCCCTTCATTGATCAAATGTTGGACAAGCTTGCTGGTAAAGCTTATTATTATTTTCTCGATGGTTGTTTTGGCTAAAATCATATAGCAATTGCACTGGAGGACCAAGCAAAAACGACTTTCACTTGTCCTTTTGGTACATTTACCTTTCGTCGAATGCCATTTGGTCTATGTAATGCACCAACTACATTTCAAATATGCATGATGCCAATTTTATCATATATGATTGAAGACTCATTGGAGGTATTTATGGATGTTTTTCTGTATATGGTAATACTTTTGATAAATGCGTTGATAATTTAGCCAGAGTTCTAAAGCGATGTGAGGACACAAATCTAGTGCTGAATTGGGAGAAATGTCACTTGATGGCAACAGAAGGCATTGTCCTTGGTCATCGTATCTCTTGTCAGGGCATTGAATTGGACAAAGAAAAAGTTGAGATCATTGAGAAGTTACCTCAGCCCACAAATGTAAAAGGTATTAGGAGTTTTCTTGGCCATGCGAGCTTCTATCGATGATTCATCCGAGATTTCTCTAAGATCGCAAAACCTCTCTGCTCCTTGTTAGAACAAAATAAAAAAATTCTGTTTGATGCTGCACGTCTGGCCACATTTATGCAAATTAAGCAAAAACTAGTGAAGACACCTATTATCTTGCACCAGACTGGTCACAACCATTTGAGGTTATGTGTGATGTAAGTGACTATACAATGGGTGCCGTACTAGGTTAACGCAAAGAAAAGGTATTTCATGCAATATATTATGCTAGCAAAACTGTTACTGAAGCGCAAATCAATTATACAACCACAGAAAAGGAGCTGTTTGGCAGTAGTTTTTGCTTTCAAAAAATTTTGATCTTATCTTGTCGGCGCAAAAGTATAGTTTATACTGATCATTCTACATTGAGGTACCTCTTTTCTAAAAAAGATGCCAAACCAAGATTGATTCACTGGATCCTGTTATTACAAGAATTTGACATTGAGATTAAAGATCGCAAAGGATCCGAAAACCAAATAGCAGATCATTTATCTCGTCTGGAGGTAGGAAGTGAAGATGGAAATACATCACAAGTTGTCGACGCATTTTCGAATGTGAAACTTTTTGCTGCCGATGCATCCCCATGGTATGCGGATGTCGTAAACTACTTGGTGTGTGGAAGATTACGATTGAATGCAACAGGCTACAGAAAGGAAAGATTTCTTCGCGACATCAAAAAATATTATTAGAATGAGCCTTACCTATTCAAGGTATGCAACGACAATATTATTCGACCCTGTGTTCCAAAAGAAGAAATGCTTCCTATCCTGAAACATTGTCATAGTGCTCCCTATGAAGGTCATTTTAGTGGTGTAAGGATTGCTGCAAAGGTCCTTCAATCAGAATTCTACTGACCTTCATTGTTTAAAGATGCCAAAAATTTTGTTCAACAATGTGACAAATGTCAGCGCACTGGATCGATATCTCGACGCAACGAGAAGCTACAATAGCTTATTATGGAGGTTAAGCTCTTTGATGTTTGGGGTATGGATTTCATAGGGCCTTTTCCAAGTTCTTTTGGAAATGCTTACAGCATGGTCGCTGTAGATTATGTGTCCAAGTAGGTGGAAGTAATTGTTATTCCAAAAGACGATGCTAGGACAATGCTGAAATTTTTGCACACATACATACTCACTCGCTTCGGTACACCTAAAGCATTAATTAGTGATCAAGGAACTCACTTCCATTGCAATCAAGTTGCGGTCGCATTAAGGAGTTATGGTGTTAAGCATCGAATGGCGACTACATATCATCCACAAACAAATGGCCAAACTGAAGTTTCCAATCGCCAAATTAAGAATATCTTTGAAAAAGTGGTAAACCCATCAAGGAGAGATTGGTCTTCAAGGCTTAATGACATCTTGTGGGCGTTTCACACAGCATATAAAATACCATTGGGACTGTCGTCGTATCAACTTATGTTCGATAAATCATGTCACTTACCAATGGAACTTGAATATAAAGCCATGTGGGCAATCAAGCAAGTGAACATGGATTATGATGCTGCTGGGAAAGAGAGGTTATTGGACATTACTGAGTTGGAGAAGATTCAACGCAATGCATATGAGAATTCTGCAATATACAAGGAAAAAATCAAGAGTTGGCATGACAATATTATCTTGTAGGGACAATTTACTGCAGGTCAGCTGATGCTTTTATTTAAGTTGCAATTAAAACTGCATCCAGGTAAATTGCTCTCAAGATGGTCTTGTCCATTTGAGGTTGTTGAAGCATTTCCTCATGGTGCAGTCAGAATTAAAGACCTCAATGATGGGCACCAATTCAAGGTAAATGGGCAACGGTTGAAGAACTACATTAGTCCGGATGATCAAAATCATAAAGAGACCATTAACCTGGTTACATTTTTCTAACCTTTCTTTACATTCATATTATTTACTTTTCTTTGTTTTATTTATATTTCAGTTCTGTTTAATAGTCTTTTGCAGGAATAAAGTTCTTACTTTTTTCGACGCATGAAAATCTCCTTATCGATGCAATTTTTAGCTGACTCATCATATAGTGAAACGTTTTAGGAAAGAAATCACAATGTTTTATTCACTTTCTCCCCAACTGTCGGATCATTATGAAAAAGGACAATCCAAGTCATTGCATTTATTGGATGTAGAATCAGTGTATTATCTTTGTGGTGGCAAAGAACATGCCTTTTCACCTTCACGTTTCATTCCCTATAAAGAACCCTATTGTGCCGACAGTGCTCCTCACAAACAAGACCTCCATTGTTGCTGCAAATTTTTCTCTTCAAGCTCTCATTTTACAGTTATTTTTTATCTTTTGATCCCAAAGCCATGGCCAGAAAACGAGGTGCCAAAACTCCTCCCAAATCTCCTGCTGAATCCTCCGTTGTAATGGTACGTGATACAAAGTAGTCAACATCGAAGAAGCCAATGCTATTTTTTACTAAAGTTGCTAAAGATCACTTCTATGACAACATGTTGAAGCGTAATTGCCACCTAGAATAGGGCTTCTAGCTGTCGCCACATCTAAACTTGGGGAAGCAAGTTCATAAGACTATTGCAAGATTGAGGTGAGAAACCTTCTGTACTCATCCTAGGGGGTATTCATCATCCCTTGTGAGAGAATTTTATACCAATTTGATCGAAAAAGGCCAAGAATTTATCTTCATTCGAGAAAGGCTGGTACCATGGGATGCTTCCCATATCAACGCACTGTACAACATCGATATCGAGGAAGACGAGCACATCACTTTCGTTGAGCAACTCACTGAAGAAGCTGCTAACACCTTGCTACAGGACTTATGTATTGATGGAGCAGTTTGGATAGGTAATAATCCAAACAACTATACCATGCATCATTGTTTCTTCACTGTCCAGAGTAAGGTTTGGTTCCATTTCATAAACTGCCGTTTAACGCCTTCTACCCATAGTACCACAGTTACCTTGGATCAAATGTGTTTAATTCATTCGATAATTAAAGGGAGACATATTGATGTCGGTGTAATTTTGCACCAAGAAATTACTGAATGTACAGCAAAGCAAACAGGCATCCTGACATTCCCTTCACTTATTATGCAATTGTGTCGACAATGAGGCATGGTGCCTCGTGAAGGAGAAAATGTTGTTGGACAACAAAGGGCCAATTAATGATGTATCTATTGAGCTCATGTCTAAGTGGAAGGATACTCTTGTAGTGAAAGAAGCTGCAACTAAGAAAGGGAAAGGCAAAGAAAAGAAGGAGGAAAAGTGAACTCATGTCGCCACAGACCATCAGTTATGACGTAAGGTTAGGGAGGTGAAACAGATTGTTGATAAAATCAATGTTCGACAGATCAAAATTGTCAATGCAATTGAAGATATGGAGCGATCGTAGAACATGTTCTATGCCTATACAAGGGCATGGAATAGTGCTATTGTGACGACATTACGCAATCTCAGCAAAAAGCCTCTACTAGAGTTTTCGGTGTTCCCTCCAATTATCAGGGAAGCTACGCCTTCAACTGAGAGGGCTGCATCAGAGGAAAGGGATCATTCAGTCGTATCTTCGCAGATGGTCAATATCTCTAATGATGACCGCAAGGTGAACTCCAAGGATGTTGAAGACTGTTTACGAAATTTTGCCAGCCTATTCGAGGATGATTCTTCTACCAGCCTAGGGGCTAATATGGCTGCGAAGGAAGCTAATGTTGAAGGAGGAAACGCGTCTTTGGAGGCTGTGAAAACTAATGAGGAGAAAGAAAAAGGAAAATAAGAAAAGCTAGAGGAGGAAGGAAAAGAAGGAAGAAAGGAATAACCTACTGTCACAACAGATTTATCTGAGGAATTTATCGTCGCACCCGAAGTTGTGGGTGCAAATGTTGAAGACTTGGCACAACCTGAGGCGAGTCAAGCGAAGGCCATGACGATCAATAATGAGGATTCTAATTCTCTGGCTATAGTGCCTTATGTGGCACCATTTGCTGAGATACACCCTTCTGACGTAACGGTCAATAAAGCTGGAGCACAGCTTGATTTGGAGGAGCAATCTGAGGATCTAGCTAAACCAAAAGAATGGAAACGAAAGCATGCCAAGGATAAAACAAAAGTTTTAAATTATGATGAAACTCTTATTTTTCTCAACCGGAGTGAATTCGTTTTAAGTCGATGAGCTTCAAATAATTGTTTTATGATTTGGATGTACACCTATTAGTAATAAATTACCCAAATTGATTTATAATCATATTAATCTTTCTAAACTTTTTCAATTTGATTTAAAGAACACTAATATGTAGTGAAATGGTTGTTTTTATGAAATAATTTTTTTGGTTCAAGTCTAAAAGTTTTTTGTGGCAACTTCGAGAAGGGTGAGAGGTGTTATAAAAACCATTGTTACAACATCACTTTCAACAAAAAAGTTCAATAAATGCAAACTAGTGTGCTTTTTCAACTTCATTCGACAAAGAGGCAAAAACAAATGGTACCCATAAAATGATCCAATCTAGAATATAACCAAACATACAACAAAATTAAGCACCACACTCTATCAACTCTTATTTCAGCATGATCAGCATGCTCGCATCCAACCAAAGGGGTTATGCTGCCACAAGGGCCTTGATAGTAAGCTCTAGCAACCAACTTGAATGCCTAAAGCTCACCGAAAGGGAAAGAAGCAAGCCATCAAATGTGGTTTGAGCCATCAAATGTGGTTTGAGCCATCAAAAAGTAGATATGGTGCAATGACACCACACCTCCATCTCTTCCCACTTAGCAACAACCAAGGTGGTGAAGCGGACTTGGACGAACATTATAACTTGGGCAAGAAAATTGATATAAGGAAACGATGATAGAGGGCTCCAATCGAGATCTCTTCTAAGAAAACACCTTATCCTAATATCTAAATGTAAAAACAAATGTGACATCAAAAAATTATTATGTCGAAGTAGAATTAAGTGAGGGAAACGAAAAAAAAAGAGAGGATAAGAGAGTGAGAATCGACGAAAGAGAGTAGTTGGCAAAGGAAAAACAATAGACCATCCATGCAAATGGCGGCTGATTAATCAAGCAACAACAAGGTAGAGTTTACACTACAGGAAAACAGGTTTTTAGCAGCTTTTTTAGGCCTATGAGCGCCGCTAAAACATTTACAAAAAACGTCCTTAAAGATAACGTCGTTAAAAATTACGACGTTTATGTGGAAAAACACCGCTAAAGAACATGGTCTTTAGCGGCGCTTTCCACAAATGCCGCTAATATTAATAGATTTTAGCAGCTCATTTTAATTCATATAGAACTCGAATTTTCAATATTTCTTGTAAATTAAAATCCAACCAATTCAAATCCAAATGATACTATCACGAAAGAAATATATATGATTTAAATTAATAAATAAATGAAAAATATATTCAAAAGTACCATTTTGTGTATATTATTCTCACAATAAGAAAAAACAAAAGTCTAAGGTGGCGGATTCTGCGATTGATTTTGCTGAAACATTTTCATCATACTTTGAAGAAGTAGCTGCAGTTCGTCATACTTTCTTTGAGACTCTGCTTCCCTCACTTCAAATTGTAATTGAAGTTCATCATATTTTCTTTGAGCCTCTGATTCTCTCGTTGTTACCTCCGCTTTAAGTTGAGCAATTTGCTCAACTGTGCTAGCCACTTGATCTCTTAACCTCTGAACTTCAGCTTGATCTTGACTACCAGAAGGCATGTATCTCTATGAGCTAGATCCAAAATATTGGGATGGGCTAACAAAAGATCCTTGAAATCGAACCCCACCATACCTTTCAGGATCCAAAACTTCAATAATAACTCAATTATCAATGTCCTCTAGATTAACCGAACTATCAATTGAAGCCATCGCTTCATACTACGTCTTCTTATCATTTAATTTATCCTAATAAATCAATCAATGAGTTAGAAACGAAATATATAATTAAACCATTATAATTAAACATGATAAATATTTAATATAATTCAAATTTTATTAGGTAAATATACCATAATTTCTGCAGCTTCAGTACTCATAGGAGATTCATCTTTCTTTCTAAGTGTAATATCAAAAAGCTGAAAGCGTCCAACTTTTTTACCTGACGACTGTTCCTACATTATAGTAGGAAAAATATTATTTAGTAGAAAGTAATTAATATTTGACACAATTAATAAATTCAAAATACTTCATCATCAGCTACACAATCAAAACTTCTTGATCCAGCTGTGCGCGTGAATTTTTGTTTTTGCCTACTTGTAGTTCCAACACGCTCACGATCCTACATTATGAAATTATTATTACGTGTATAATAAATACTATAAACTGAAATAATTATAAGAGTTTGGTAGTACGTAATACCTCTCCTTTCTTTGAACTCCAAAATCTAACTTGATCTTCCCATTGGTACCTCAGCATTCCCGACGAGATATTTCGTAATTTCTCTTCGAGACTTATATTTTTCTTAAAATAATCTTTCTTTAAAGTACTTTTATGGTCTCTCCATTGCTTTCATAATACTTTCTTTACATGGTCGTCCGATACCTCTAAAACAAATCTCTCCTGCAAATAACACAAGTTTAAAAAGAAAATATAAATTAAAATTAAATCAAAGTATTATAAATTACATTCACCTTATTACCTTAATAATATTGAGAGCTTAATTTTTGTTACTATCAGGCATATGATGCCATGACTCGTAGTTGATTGGCAACAGATTGGCATTTCGTGCTACAATGCCCAAGTATCCTCCGAAAAGTCGACCTTCTGATCCAACAGGATGACCATGACTATTTGCAGATACTTTGACATGCTCCTCAAGATTTAGACTATATAAATCCTTTAATAGCGTATGTCCTCGAGTTCTGCGCCTCTCAAAATTTTCAGCTAGCAAAATTGTATATGATAATATTAGAATTTGAAACAAAAATAAAAAATAAAAGTGAACATGCATATAAATTAAAGTTAACATTACCTTGATTTTCTACAATTTCGGCAACTGTATTCGAAACATTCGAAGATCCAATGGTAGTTTGTTGATCACTATTTGTTTCTTTCGAATTTAGAGGATTTTGAATAATACTTAGATCTCGGAATCTTCTTCTAGGCATATTATTTGCAATACACATAAAATAGTTGAAATATTAGTAACTAATTACAACAATAATAGTAATGGATATATTTAACAAGATCAATATTTAAATTATAATATTACATATAATTAAAAAAAGGTAAAATCTTACTACATCATGATTCGTAAATATCTTCATTCACATCCTGGCGAACCCTTTGAAATTGTGTACTAGTACTAGAGATAGTTTCATTTAAGTTTTATTCTGAAAAAAGTAAAGTTTCTGATCTTTCGTCCATGTCATCTCTACTTCCATTGCCCATGTCAAACAAGTCTCTAGGGGTGTTACAGAGTACAACATACCAACCCTCATCAGTTAGACCTCTCGAGTCAAAAACTTGTTTGACTTGAGAAGAAAATACATACGGCTCGTCCATCAATTGTTGCCCAGTGTGAATTAATCGAGAGAAGTTCACCATTGTAAAACCAAATTGATCTTTTTTAATTC
Organism: Gossypioides kirkii; assembly: GCA_005610355.1. Lineage (NCBI taxonomy): Eukaryota > Viridiplantae > Streptophyta > Magnoliopsida > Malvales > Malvaceae > Gossypioides > Gossypioides kirkii. The sequence goes on along the minus strand of CP032254.1, from coordinate 22,081,724 downwards.
CGCGAGCAGTATTAACATCAACCTAATCACATCGAAATGAAACAACCTTCCCGTAAGAAGCCCGTAATACTTTACATTTTCCTCAACAGAATTATTGTCCCTAACACTAGCATTACTTGTAATTGAAGAATTAACAACTATTCCACAATTTTGAGTCCTCCTCAATCTTTCGCGAGATTTTGTATGAAACCTAAATCCATTAATCAGGAAGGCATTATATATTTTTACTACTATATTCGAACCTTGGGAAAGCCATTTAACTTTTTCACTGATGTCCTTTCCACTCCAAAACTATCGAATTAAAAGTAAATTGATTAATTATAATGTTATACGAGAACATTATTATTTTTCATTGAAAGCTTCAGTTGCATATCGTCTGCCCTAACCATTCATTAAAAGATTCTGTGAATAACTTATGAATCTCTCGATGTTGTAATCTTCGGGAGCGTGAACGAGATCTCAAGAGTTGTTTATACTCACTATGTTAAAAAGTGAATAAATTGGTTAGAAAATAAACAAATGAAAAGGATGAATATTTATCAAATTCTAAAACTTACTTGCGTAATGGTTAAATTGAATCGTGGTGAAAAAGAACATATCGATGTGCTAGTACCCAAGATATATTATCTAAGTGTGCAATTTAAACTTTCCCGATTGGTTGTCCGTAACTTCGAAATAGATAAGTTTCAGCTAAGCTATGATGTTATTGAGCCCAGCATTTCTACTTGGTCTATTTAGTCTTGTTTCAACATCTTTTAAATATTTAGAGCAGAAAGTCACACACTCCTCTGCTAAGTAACCTTCAGCAATTAATCCTTCTAGATAACACTTATTACGGCAAAAAGTCTTCAATTTGCATAGGAACCTAAACACGATATACAACATTATCAAAAGTTGTAACTAAAGGTAAATTAATAAATTAATGAAAACTTTGCAAATTAATTAGCACCTCTCTATAGGATACATCCACCGATAGAAAATCAGTCCACCAAGTTTTGCTTCATGAGGGTAATGGATTAACAAGTGCACCGTAATAGTGAAGAACGAAGGTAAAAAGATCTTCTCCAAGTTGCATAAAGTCAAGGCAACTCGATCCTATACTTTCTCAAGTTCTTCAACATACAAAACTTTGCCACAAATAACTTTCATTATATTGGATAGTTCAATTATACAAGACGTTACCTTTTTTGACATACAACACCACAAAGCAACTGGCAGTAAATCTTGCATCAAGATGTGATAATCATGTGATTTTAGGGAATATAGTATTCAATCTTTAAGACTCACACATCGGGATATATTTTATGCATACGCATCTGGGACCTTTATATCCTTCAACACCGTGCAGAACAATTCTTTTTCGTTTTTCGACATTGTAAAAATAGAAGGTAGCAATCGACATTTTCCATTCGGAAGTAATTAGGGATGAAGATCATGCTGAATTCTCATGTCAACTAGATCAAGTTGACTATTAAGATTGTCTTTTGATTTTCTATCGACATTAATAATTGTCTCGGTTATGTTCTCGCAAACATTCTTTTCAATATGCATGACATCAAGATTGTGTCGCAAAATATGATGCTCCCAATAAGGCAAATAAAAAAATATTTCTTTTTTTCCACAAGTCTGCCTCATTAGGATCATCCTCTTCATCAGATTCATCATCACTCTACCAGTTAACATCGCCAACATACGCCTCCCTTGGTCTTTTGTTTCTTTGTGTGTTGGAAGGTTGATTCATCTTCCCATAAATGAAATCTATATCTTTCAACATGAACAAGATTTCAGATCCAATAGTCTGCTCAGGAGCTTCTCTGAACTCTTCAGTACCATCAAATTGAGTTCTCTGAAATCTAAATCTATGAATTTCATCTAACCATCGACGATGCCCTATATAAGAGAACTTCTTCCCATTATATAACCACTTCGAACATGTTTGCGTTGCACAACAAGGATAAGCAAAATGTCCTTTGGTACTCTAACCAGATAAATTGGCATAAGCTGAGAAATCATTAATAGTCCACAACAGAGCTGCACGTAAATAAAAGTTCTCATTTCTAAAGACATCATATGTTTCAACACCCGCCCATAATTGTTTCAACTCTTTAATAAGTGGCTGCATATAAATGTCAATATCATTCCCGGGACCTTTCTCTCCAGGGATAATCATAGATAAGATAAAAGAAGATTGCTTCATGCAAATCCACGGAGGCAAATTGTAAGGAACAAGCACTATAGGTCAAGTACTATACGAAGTACTCATGAGTTTAAATGAATTAAATCCATTAGATGCTAGCCCAAGCCTCACATTTCGAGGATCTCTTGCAAAGCTTAGAAATTTACTGTCAAATGATTTCCAAGCTAAAGAATCCACGGGATGCCTTAATAATCCATCATCGATTCGTTCATCATGATGCCACCTCATAGACTCGGCAGTCTTCGACGACATGAAAAGCCTTTGAAGCATTGGTATTAGTGGAAAATATCGCAAAATCTTTACTGGCTTCTTTCTTGACTGTGCCTCACATTCATCCTCATTCACATTTTTTGCATTCGTATTCATCCAACGAGATGTACTGCAAACATGACAATACTGTTGGTTTCTCCGATCACCCCAATACAACATGCAATCATTTGGGCAACTATGAATTTTTTCGCACCCAAGGCCTAAATCCTTTATCAGTTTCTTCATATCTTTGCATGAATGAGGGATTTTTACAAACGGAAACATATCTCTCAAAAACACTAACAGCAGCGTAAAAAAGTTTCCAGTCCACCCTCCCAAATATTTTAAGTGAAAAGACGAATGCAGAAGGACAATTTTGAAAATTTTGATCCCTCATAAAGTTCTTCATTCATTTCATTAAGTAACTTGTAGAACTTCGCTGCTTCTCCAGTTGGTTCTTCATCAGGTGCACTTGTTCCCATTTCGGTAAAAGCATTTCCACTAATATCACAATCATCAGATGCAATAAATTCAGGTGGAAACGATTGCAAACCATGATTGTGCATATTAAATGCATCACACAACATACCTTCCATGTCATCTTCTCTAACATACTGATGATGAACATAATGAGGATAACCCGGATTAATCATTGAAGAGGTTCTACTAGGTGTACACTCTCCATGGAAAATCCATTTCTTATACCCTCGAATAAAGCCATCAACAATTAGATGTTCGTAGACAACTTCACGAATACGCCAATTGATGTTGTCGCACTTGTTACACAGGTAAAGAATCATATTCTCTTGGCTTGTATTTTGAAATGCAAAATTTAGAAAAGTTTGCACTCCATTTCGATAGTCGTTGCTTACCCTTGACAATTTCATCCAACTCTTATCCATTTCGTAGTTCTTGAAGTCTAAAGTTGACAATAAATTATGGTTACTTAAGTGTTGTAAATAGATTTAAATTTAAAAATATATATTAGTGACAACATTTTACTTAAATCTTATTAGGAAAAAATTTTAGGTTGTTTTTAATAATTAAATAATTAAATATTTTAAATTAAATTTTTGGGTTATTTTTAATAATTAAATTATTAAATAATTAAATATTTGGATTATTTTTAATAATTAAAATTTAATTTAATTAAATATAATTAAATAATTAAATATTTTAAATTAAATATTTGGGTTGTTTCTAAAAAAATAATAATTTTTAAAAACTTTTAAATTATTTTCACTATTTTTATTGATTCAATTCTAATATTTTTAATTTATTTTTCGCTTTAAATTATCTGAGTTGGACAAATTACATGTTTTGTATTTATTGCTTAAGTTTAAGTTTTAATCATAAATACCTTTATATAAAAAAATCATTTGGAAGAATCATTTTAAGTTGTAAAATTATAAATTTCATTGTGGTTATATATCTTGATTTTTAGTTTCATAATGTTCTTGTAATCAAAAAAATCATTTGTAAGTAGTCATTTACTTTGATTGAAGACATAAATGATTCAATCTCATTTTGTTTAATGCAATCTGACCATATCAAATCAAAGTAAATATGCTAAAGTAAAGGAAGAAACAGGAAGACAGAATGTTTTCAACCTCAGTATTACAGCATGATAGAAAAACTCCCACAATCCATGGAGAAAGTTACCACGAAAGTATCCCTCCCCTTCACTTTGTTTATATTTAGATTTTTCCTTTGGATATTATCGTCTAAAAACTAAAATCTAAAATAAATAATATAAGTCTAATACCACTCAATGATCATCCCAATGCAAAGATACCACTGAGCAGAAAATTATAAACCAATTGACTTACCAGGTTCTCTGCACCAGGAAGGTTTCCTCTTTTAGCTAGATTGACAGCAAGCTCCAAATTGTTCAACTGAAACAGAAAGAACCAATAATATTTTTAAGCCAGCATGTTGATCGTGTTATGAACGTCACAGCAGTTGTGCAAATGAACACTTGTCGATGCAAGTATAGTTGATAGATTTTAGCTATCAAATATCGATCCCACAGAGATAATTGTTTATGCTATAATTGTCGAAGCAATTAGAATTATAATAAAAGAAGTTGTAAAGAATAATGTTAGTGCAATTAAATCAAAGTCTGCAGAAATAAATGAATTTAAACTGTTGGAGCAAATGTTGTAAGACTGTAATACAATATGTCAAAGCAAATTAATAAGAACATGTAATGAAAGTTTGAAGATAATTTGTCGATGCAATAAAAGAAAATTAAAGAAGTAAAAACAATTATTATGCAATGGAGAGGATCCCTGATTTGATAAGTCCGCAATCACTAAATGTAACTACAAGGTAAATGATTGATAAATTATCGCTGCAATTAAGCTTAATGAGATCTTACTCACTTCGACTTCTCTGTTTATCCAAGACCCAAACACTCACATTAACCACACCTTCCAGTGCTGGCAAGGCTTTGCATTCGAGAACAAGTGACCAGAATTCCTTCGTGTCTCAAGCAACTTCCGTTGTCTTGCTTGTTAATTTAACTTGTCACTGCAGTTTCCAGTGTCAGCAACTGCAATAACACTTCTATGATCAAGCAATTAAATCCAAAGATAAACAGATAGGAGGAATTGAAAAGAAATCAATTTTAGATCTAAAATTAAAAGGTACTTCCATATACAATTAAGTTCATCAGAATTTATCAGCGTTTAAGAGGAAATAAAGAACAAGTTGAAGCATTTTATTCCTAGCCTACTAGAACGCTTCCTAATGCTCCTCTTGTGTCGCACTTAGAACACTCCTCGTCAGGACCAGATGGTGCCTTCTCATCGCAATCAGTTCACCCTCCAGGAAATTAAGCTGCCATGGAAGCAAGTTTAAGAAAAATAAGAAAAACAGAATTGATTTTTATCACGAGCTTGATGATCCCCCTCCTTTCTCTATCTCCTCAATATTTATCTTTAATGCCCAGTACAGGTGTCCTCCTTCTCTCAGATCTAACTTCCTTACATCTGTACAAGTTAGTTAATCCAGCTGTACACTCACGCAGATCTAGTATATGCAGCAAGCAGTTACAGGTTGTTGCGATAGATTTGGACGCAAATTTAGATTTTAATTTGCTGCGACAACCTTGATATCCTCATGCACTGATACTTTTGGATATGTTCATACATCAATATTCCTGAGTGCAATTTGAAAATTCTAATGCGGTGATAGATTTGGGCACAATTTGGATTCTGAATTACGATGACAACCTTGAACATTTTCCTGCTTTAATCTTTTAAGACAGATCCCTGCACTAACATCTTACTTGGGTATTTTATCCAAATGATCCAAAAAATTTTATTATTTATGAAAATGATCCAAGTTCAAAAATATACACCAGAATGACCTAAAATGAATAGTAAAGATTCTAAATGGCCATCCAATGGCCGACACCTCCTCAGATTCCACCCTAATGATTAGTGTCAAACATAAAAAAATGATATTTTTTAGTCTCGGCCATTCAATGGCCGACACCTATGTATTTTTTTTAATTCGGTATTATACTAATATACGAAAATATGAGATTTTGAAAAAAAAATTGGTGTTAGCCAATGCTTGGCTGACACCACCTTTTTGAGTAGATAAAAAAAATTTTGGTGTTGGCCATGCATTGGCCGACACCAGTATTTTTTATCAAATAAAAAAAATTTGGTGTTGGCCAATGCTTGGTCGACACTACATTTTTAATCAGATAAAAAAGTTTTGGTGTTGGCTATTATTTGCCGACACCAACCTTTTTATCTGATAAAAAACAAATTTGGTGTTGGTCGTGCATTAGTCGACACTACCCTTTTATCAGATAAAAAAAAATTTGATAAAAAATAATTTTTTTTGTGTTGGCCATGCATTAGTCGACACCACCTTTTTCATTTGATAAAAAAATAAATTTTTTTGGTGTTGACCATGCATTGGCCGACACCATATTTTTTATCTGATAAAAAAAATTGGTGTTAGTCAATGCTTGGCCGACACCACATTTTTTATCTGATAAAAAAATGATTTTTTTTGTATTGGCCATTCATTGATCAACACCATCTTTTTTATCAGATAAAAAAATAAATTTTTTGGTATTAGCCATGCATTGGTCGACACCACCTTTTTTAATCAGATAAAAAATAATTTTTTTGGTGTTGGCCATGTATTGGCCGACACCAACTTTCTCTCCTTTCTCTATATATAGAGTTTAGGTTTTGATTTTGAAATTTTATGTAAGAAATATTTTTCTTAAAATAACAATGAGAGTGTTTTTTATTTATCATTAGATGAGTGTTTTGTCTTGGGGGAGAGTTATGAAGTGTACAATCGAATTTCGGGGTTGAATTATATACTGTCATGTATTGCCGGAGTTGAATTATATACTGTCATGTGAAGCGACAAAGATATGTCTTCCGTGGTAAGATGATTTTCTGCACCATTGAAGACTATCCGAGATGTCCAACACAGATGGACATTATCTACGTTGGAAGAATTTGTTACCACGAGAAATACTATTGAATAGCTACGTAGATATATTGTTGTAGTATGCGGGCGTTGTGGTAAGCCCGTAAAGATTATGCTGTCAAAGGTTGGATGACTTTTTCTCCCATTTAACAGGTAATCGAGATCGACTGCATTGTGTCTTACAAACTGAAAAAAGCCATGTTTAACGGCAACCCGAATAAGTTTCTCGGTACTAACATTTGCAGCTTGGTATTCAAGCAGATGGACATTATCTATGTTTGTATTTTGTTATATCTGTAACTTTTTTTATTGTTGTTTGAATTTTTAAATTTCGTGTATTAATATTAACAAATATTTGATATTTATTGTATCTGTAAAATTAATTTGTTGCTTAGTAATATTCAACAATGTATGTATTTTCTTATATTAAAATAATTTCGAATCATATACATAAGTATTAAATATGTTGTTGTGAAAATGTAGGGAAATAAATATTATTGAAAAAGATTATATAAATTTTGAAAAATAATAATTAGAAATGAAATTTAAAATATAAACGAAATTAGAAATGAAATTTAAAATATAAACGAAATTAAAATATAAACGCAATTAGAAATTAAATTAAAATATAAATGAAATTACAAATTAAATTTAAAAAATAAACGAAAAAAATCAAAATTGCATATATCCCGGCGACGTCCCCGGTGCTAGCGTGTAACAGATCGGGTTCCTTCGGGCTCGATGAGGCCGAGGCCGTAGTGCACCTCGTTGAGGAGGTGTTACATAGGTGTTCATCGGTTCGACCTCGGTAGTGTCAACGTTCGGTGTCCCAATCGACGTACATAGAAAGGTGGTAAAATCGTACGTATCGTCATCGTCATCGGGAGTATGTTGAGTGATCGGAGGTGCCGAGCCAAAAATATCCTCCATTATCGGTGTATGTTCTTCCCGATGGATCTTCGGTTGATATGAGGATGAACCGGAGTAATATGAACATTGAGGGTTGAGGTTGACGCAAAATCTCCTCCATGAAACGATGATATTGGTCTTGCGGCAAAAAAGAAGAAGAGCTGGATTCTTGATATTAGGGCTCAGGTTATTGCTCGAGCTGGTTGTCAGGCTGGTCCGTGGCCTTATACTCGGGCTTTTCCTCGGGTTCATCCTCGGGTTCAAGATCTGAATCGGGGATTCGACCATGGCGTCGACGTGGGTTATTCCCCAGACGCCACTGGTTGCCTTCCGGAATAAGTCTCTTCGGGACCAACATGTTCTGCCCGATATGAACCAACGGCATCCCGTATGTCTTATACCATTGCTTGTACTGTGGAGTACCCAAAAAATCATCGTTACACGAATACAAGGTACAACACCTATTCCCCTGGTCATTCCAAAGCATGATATATGGTTCAAGATAATGGGCCCAATTTATTCTATTTCTACTCGTTCCCTTTTTATCGAGCTAGTGGACATCACCGAGTTGGAAGGGAGGGTTTAGGATATGTTGCATAGCGCCAAACTGTCGCAAGACCCGATTCCCAACGTGTCATTCCACCATATGAAAATTGAATACTAACACACTACACGAGAACAAGTGGTATTTGTGCTGGTAAACAAATGGTGGAATGAAAGGTGCAATTTTGTCCTAGATAAATGGCCTCCACATGAACTGTACAGTATAAACAACACGAGTTTAGTTAATATTAAAAATATTTCATGGCTAAAAAAATATTTCGAAAATGTCAAAAATATAAGATTTTTAATTTGTAAAAAGATATTTCGAAAATATAAAAAATATATGTAAAAAATTTCATTTCGAAGATATAAAAATAATTTTAAAAAATTCGAGAAACTAAATTTTTTTTTGAAAATATGAAAAATATATGTAAAAAAGTATTTCAAAAATGTTATTTTTAAAAAATTCGAAAATATAAAAAACATTTCGAAAGTAGAAAAAAATTATTTTAAAAAATTTGAAAATATATCTTACATCATTTGCTCCATGTTGGTCTATCCACATACGAAAACGGGGCAATCTCTTGAGTCACCCAATTCTCAGATATGAAGACTATCTAAAAAATTGAAAAATAGTTAGAATAAAAATAATATTTAATAAAAAATTTAAAAATATATAAAATCGATTTATCGAGTCACCTTAATCAGTGACATCTTATATGGCATGTGTTCGACGTTCGCGATAGAAGGCAGTCAGTATAATAATAACCATGATTGGAGCAGATACGTGCAACCGCCCATGGCATCTGCTTTGGCATCCGAGAACTTGATCGGATCTAATGAAATCGAAAATTTGTAAAATAGTCTCAACATTTGCTTCTAGCAACGAGTAGCTATCTGTGTACTGATCTTCTGTTTCAATTCCTCCAGCGAAATACGCTTTTTCAATCTCATTCCAATTTTTTCGTGGCTTTAAAATACACAACCTTCATCATCTGTATTAATAATTTTCCATCGAAATGAACATAAAGAAATAAAATATTGGAACTCATCTTGAAAAAACTTATGATTTTCTCTCAACAAACAAAACACAAATATTTTGTACTGATAATGAAAACAAAAAGCTCAAATATTTAGTACTGACAGTTATATATATATATCTACTACTGGCGTTAAAAGTGGGTGTCGACTATTGGATGGTAATCACCCAAAAATACTTTTGGGACCTACAAAAATGAGTCTCGACTATGGGATGGTAATTATCATAAAAAATATTCTTCCATATCTGAAAAGTGAGGTGTCGGCCATGGCTTGACAGACACCCAAAAACTAATTTTTTTTCCATTAACTAAATTCGTGTTCTTTTGATTTTTTTGTTTATTTCTTAACATTAATCTTAATTATTATTTTTTCAATATATTTTTAATTTGTCGATAATAATTATTTCTTAACATTTTCACAACAAAATATTTAATATTTTTTTAATAAATTGAAAATATATTAATACAATAAAATACAAACATTGTTGAATATTACAACGCAATAAATTAAATTTACAGATACAATAAATTATAAATAATAGTTAATATTAATACACGAAGTTTTAAATTTTGAACAACAATAATACAAAATTACCTATAAAACCCTAAACCTGCCCGACTTATCTCGGTTAGATAATGTCCATCTTATTGAACACCTGGCCAATTTCAATAAATTGTTCTAACCCTCAAGCAAAACGGGGCCATATTGCTTGAATACTTGGCCAAGTCATCTCGGTCGGCCATTCGATGACAGAGTTCAGTTAACCGACCTTTGATAGCATAACCTTTACGGTTATACCACATAGTTACATATAGCGGCAAATATATCATCTACGTTGGATCAATAACTCAATAGTTGTATTGTTGAATTGTAAGATAACAATTCTTCGAACGTAGATAATGTCCATCTTCTTTGGACATTTAGGATAGTCTTCAATAGCGCAGAAAATCGTCTTACCACTGAAGACATATATTTACCGTTTCACATGACAGTATATAATTCAACTTTGGTAATACATGACAGTATATAGCTCAACTCGAAATTTGATTGTACACTTCACAACTCTCCCCCAAAACAAAACACTCATCTAATGATAAATTAAAAAAACACTCATTTTGTTGTTATTTCAAGAAAAATATTTCTCACTTACAATTTCAAAATCAAAACCTAAATCCTATATATAGAGAAAGGAGAGAAAGTTGGTGTAGGCCAATGCATGGCCAACACCAAATTTTTTTTATCTAATAAAAAAACACTAGTGTCGACCAATGCATGGCCAGCACCAAAATTTTTTTTATCTGATTAAAAATGTGGTGTCGATCAAGCATTGGCCAATACCAAAATTTTTTTATCTGATCAAAAAGGTGGTGTCAACCAAGCATTGATCAACACCAAATTTTTTTTCAAAATCTCGTATTTTCGTATATCAGTATAATATCGGATTAAAAAAATACATAGGTATCGGTCATTGCATGACCGAGACGAAAAAAATACCATTTTTATGTCTGACACCAATCATTAGGGTGGAATCTGAGGAGGTGTTGGCCATTGGATGATCATTTAGAATATTTATTGTTCATTTTAGGTTATTTTGGTGTATATTTTTGAATTTGGGTCATTTTCATAAATAATAAAATTTTTTGGGTCATTTGGGTAAAATACCCCAAGATGTAATATTGAACACTAAATGTGGCAACATTAGTAGCAAAAGTAGGTTAAAATTAAAGAAAATTAAATCAAATATCACTGACTTAAAAAATGTAATTACTAAATATAAAATGCTAAAAATGCATACTACACATGATATAATGGGAACAAATTATACTTTAAATAAGGATAAATTAATGGTCTTTTCGAATGCTATCACACCCCCAAACTTGAGTTTTTACTTGTCCTCAAGTAAACAAAAGCTAGCAAGATCATAGAAAAAGTTTTGTCGAAGCAATAATCATTCTAGCAACTTGAATTTTCTGAGATCCTAATGTATAAATTACATTCACATGATAGAAATTGCATCGACAATTTATAGGTATGAATAATCAAAACTGCAACTTCACCAATGCTAACATCATGCTTTAAATCTTAAATTCTCTTGACCAACACAATATTTATTATATAAACTTATTTTTTTTTCTTTTCTTTTCCCTTTTTCTTTTTTTCTTTTTTTTTTCGACTGAGGGATGTCGTTGTATTACTATACCCTTATTCTTGAGAAGTAACGATGGGGTGCAACAAACCCCCAGGGCATATGTACTTGCGCTGACACACACTCTTGTAGTGACAGCTTTTGGCTAGATTACTTTTTCTAACACTTGCATTGAAATATTCCCCCTTGATAAGTCACAATACACCCACATTGGAGTGTCTTTTATTAATAGTTCTAATTATATATACATAGCTGCAGATGGCAAGTTATCCAAGATTCAAATAATGATACTACTCATTTATTACTAATGTAATTTCAACCATTCATCCAATAATAGAGGGATACAACATTCAATCACATTCATCCAAATCATGTATTAGCATCTCACATAATTCAAGAATTAAGCATCAAATAAAAAATTTGTAGCTTTCATAATCTTGCATACTTTCATTAAACTAAAAGGGACAAAAAAATTTTAGAAATGTGGGTGCAATTGCATTTTCAATCCATATACTTTCCTAATGAAATCCAACAGCTTGTAATTTTGGATGCTTATGATTAATGAGAATTGATTGCCTTCGGGCTTTTTTCCTTCCAAAAAAAAATTTATTTTTTATATAATATTATATTAATATAATTAAAAATAATTAAATTTTTTTCTTAATGTATCAATTAAAATTTGGGGGTTGATTGGGATTGAGTTTTTTTTGTTTAATTCGAGGGAGAAGAAACGGCGTCATTTCAATAAAAATAAGAGCATTAGTGGCGTTTATGGTAAAAACGCCGCTATTGCTTAACCTTTAGCGGCGTTTATGGAAAAAACGCTGCTAATGCTCTTTACCTATTGCGGCATTTTCCCATAAACGCCGCTATTGCTTAACCTTTAGCGGAGTTTATGGGTAAAACACCGCTAATGCTCTTTACCTATTGAGGTATTTTTCCCATAAACACCGCTAAAAGTTAAGAAATAACGCGTTTTTACCATAAACGCCGCTAATGTTATTTTTATATCAAATTTTAAAATAAATTTTTAAAATTGAAATATATTTTAAGTAGTAATATAATATTAATTATTAAAATAGATTTTTTTGTCATTTTTTCATCTATGAGTTGTTAATCAACCCACCTCATTTGTTGATTTTATTTGATCTAATCTTTCTATCAAGCATGCCTTTCATTATATTATAAAGTAAGGGCCCTTGGATTTTTTTTCTATTTTTTTTATTCAATGCTTAACCTTTCAATCTAATTGAATCTAAAAAAAATAAAGAATATAGAAAATAAGAATCCACTTTGAATTCGAATGAAATTTATATTATTGCTATATTGATATTGTTATTGTTCCAGATAACTCAATTGATTAAATTCAAAGCAATTATCCTCTTTTGATAAATTAATTATTGGTCTAAATCAAATTATTATGCTTTAAATAAAGACTTCATAAAATCGAGTTAGCCTAATTCATATTTCATGAAAAAAATTAAATTTATTTAAATTTAATTATAATATATATAATATTATCTACAACTAGTAATTTTATTTTTTTTATTTTTAAATTTAATGATGATTAGGTACTCACTAGTAAAATTTAGTTAATTTAAAAACTTCACAAATGTAAATTAATTATTATCTTATTTTATTTCTTAATTTTATTATTTTTTTAACTTAATACAAAGACGCGTTTTTTTTTTAACTTTTGTATTATATATTCTAATATTAATTATCATTATATGTATCAAAGTTATTTTTCATAAAACCTTTTTAGTTGGTAATTTGAAAAAAGAGAAAATTTCACATGTTAATTTTTAGTCGGTTGGTTTAGCATTCACTAACGTTTTTAACTCCAGGTACCATATAATCATACACAATGTAATCACACCAATATAAATCAAAAAATAAAAATGATTGATTTGATGAAAGTTAATTGTTAATATTATTAGTTAATTTAATTTAAGAAATTTGAGGTTTAGGGATTAGAAATAGGAGATAGAGGAGAAAGGGATTAGAAATTTGAGGTTTAATTTAGAGGAGAAAAAATAGCGTCGTTTTAATAAAAAGCAAAGAGCATTAACAGCGTTTATGGGAAAACGCTGCTATTGCTTCACCTTTAGCAGCATTTTTCCCATAAACGCCGCTGATGCTCTTATCTTTTTGCTTTTGCGACATTTTTTTCATAAACGCCGCTATTGCTTTACCTTTTGTGGCGTTTATGAGAAAACACCGTTATTTCTTTATCTTTTGTGGCGTTTATGAAAAAACACCATTATTACTTTACTTTTTTCGACGTTTTCTGTTCAAATGCAGCTAAAAAAGCTGCAAAAACCTGTTTTGCTATAGTGTTAGCTAAAGAGGAGAGGAATTTAGATATGCAAATTATATATATTATAGGTATTGCAAGGTGATTAATGAGTCTATAACATATATATTATATTGGTTTGTTTATAATGATTAATCCAAATATTTCTTTTATTACATAGGCTTGTCATTTAGAGCCATGTATCTTGAATCTTAAGGGGGTTTGATTCTTTGTATCTTCTTATAAAGCTCAAAAAAACTAAGGTGTGAATTAAAAGTGTTTATGGGTCGGGTCGGATCGGATTCGAGTCGAGTTCAACTAAAAATTTAGGTTCGAGTTCGGCTTAACCCAAAAAATGGGTTTAAAATTTTGCCAAAGCCAGGCCCGAATAAAAATGTTAAAACTCGAGCTCGACCCAACTCGCCCATATTAATTTTTTTATATAATTTTCAAATATTTATAATGCATTAAAATACTAAAAACATTAAAATAAATATTTCCTAACAAATTGATAATAAATTTTGAAAAATATATACTTAAATAACACTAAGATAGATACAACTTAACAAACAAATGTCTCTAAAATTATAACAAAATTAACAAATGCCTCTAAAATAATAACAAAATTAACAATAAAATAAGTTTTATACAATATCCAAAAAATAACAACAAAATAGTAGCAACATAATAGTGAAATTATAGCAAAATAGGGAGAAAACAACAAGAAAATAGCATTAAAAAACAAAAAAAAAGTAGTAGATTTTTTTGTCCTTTTGTGGATTCGGATCGGGTCGGGCCGAGTTCGGGCAAAAAAGTTTTACCCGAGGCTCAACCCGTTTTTAAACGGACTTTAGTTTTTGGCCAAACCCATTTTTCGAGCCTATATTTTTACTCAAATCCTTCTACTTCTCAAGTCCGAGCCATAAACAAGTCTAGTGTGAATGTTGATCTTTCTATTAACATCATTATAAGGTATAGAAATAATTATAGAACTCAGCTAGGCGTACGAGGGCTTGAAGCACCAACCTAAGGTTTATAGGGCCTTACCTACAACTATGGTACTACTTGATTGACACCTCTCTCTTAAAATTTGCAAGTCTATCGAAGCACTCTCAATTTTGTCCGAAAAAATCGATCCCTTAACAAAATTAAAAGATTATATATATATATAATTGAATATAAAATTACATAGATGAATGTAGCAAATTGAAACTCATATAATTTTTTTGATAAATTACAGTAACAGAGTAAAATCCGAACAATAAGTGAAATTAACACGATTCGAATTCAGACCATCAGACCATCACAAAGGGCCAAAATCTATATATAACTTAGAGAGGTGTATATATATTTTTAGGTTTAATGTTTTTATTGACCCACTATTGGGCTCATAGTGGAGCTTGATTAGGGAACCCAATTAAAACAGGAGGAAACGCACAATAACAAGCAATTTGTTTTTAAAAAATAAAATAATTTAAATAATATGAAAATGATGATAATGAGACAAGGTGGGGGTGGCGGCTAAGTGAAGCGTCAAAGAGAAGATCCACTTGATTTTAAGATAGTTAATGGGTTTAGTAGGATTTATCCCAGTGCAAAGAATTTGGTTGAAATTAAACATCATTCACTAATCTTTGATTTCTTTCTTTCATTTACTTTATCATTATCCTCATCACTATTTCTACTCAACTCTAAATCCTTGGACTTCTCACCTTCACTGCCTCTCAATTCATAGTACAATTTTTTAATTATTTTTATTTTTATTTTTATGAAAATTAAAAAAGAGAACTTTTTCTTTTTCAAATAAAAGATAGTTTTCTTTTTATGCAAAAAAGAGTGTTTTTTTTTATGAATTACAAGGGAATAATAAAAACTCTAATAATAACGTGATTGATGTGATTTGAATTCATAACATATCTGAGGTAATGAACGCCTTTAACTATCAAACTAACACACGAGATCTAAAAAAAAAGAGTTTTTATTATGTGATTCATTAATAAAATATTGGATTTTAGTTTTGATAATTAAATCTAAATCCTAATCCTAACCATCTCAATTGTGAATAATAATTTAAATAATAAAAATGAAATTTAACAGTAGTAATTAGTAAAAGGGATAAATCCCAAAACTAAACATGAATTATGGTTTAATATGTAATTGTATATATGAACTTTAATTTGGTGCAATTTTATAGATGAATATTCGATTTGATTCAATTCTTGTAAATTATTAACACAATTATTGATACAACATCACTTTATATTTATATATTGCAATAATATATAATTATATTTGTCCAACATAAAAATAAATTGATATATTTATTTTTTAAATTTATATGATTAAATCAAAATTAAAGTTTCAAGTATACATTTGAACCATAACTAGAGCTTCACGTGTATAGTTACACCAAATTAAAATTCATATATACAATTGTATATTAAATTAAAATTAATGTATAATTCTAAGATTTATCCCTTAATAAAAAGGATAATAAAACTTTTTTTTATATACTTTTTGTAAGTTGCAATAATAATTAGAAGTTTTTTTATAAAGAATTAGAAGTTATATGTTGATACATTGGTTAGTATATAAATTTATACATTGCTAACAAAAATAGAATTACCTGTATTCATTGACATTAATCAATTAAATATAAATTTATAATAATATGATAATAACCTAATTTTTTAAAAAAATTCTGAAATGAAATTTTACATGTACGAAGAGGATCAATGATGCACTTTAAAACTGTATTTTTTTAATTAAAAAAATTGTTAAATTGATTAATAAAAACTCTTACGATGTGATTTTTTTTGGTTTGTCTACTTGATAGAGTTGTGATTAATAATGGTGGAGATGGGCATATCTAAAAGTAGATAGTCCAATTTCCCGACTTCAAAACTGATGTGGTTTACTCGGATGTTGTTGATACTGTGATATAATAAGGGAGGAGTAGGGAAGAAGATGTAGTGATGTCAATGGAAGTCAGCTCACCTAGTGAAAGCGAAGAGTCAGGGGCAAAACTAAGGGTTGATAGGATCCTCTTAAAATGAAAAAAGTTTTATTTAAATATTTTTAAAATTTTAAATTAGTAAAAATAAAATTACACTTTGTTCCTTTAAAAATATAAAAATTTGATATAATCATTTAAAAATTATAAAAATATAAGCTATTAAAATGGTAAAATTACATTTTTGCTGTCATAAAAATTACAATTTAATTTCGACACCACTAAAATAAATTTTTGATTTTACCTCTGAAGAGAGTAACATTATCAAGAGTGCCGATGGAGAGAGTTTGAAGGTTATGTGTTGATTGTAAATTGGCAGGGTATAGTCTAGTATACTTGAGAGTTGATCCATTCTTCATTGTCTTTAGGGTATTTATAGGCGTGGGCCCATATAGGATAGTGTTAACGTGTTGGGCTCGTCATCAAGTCATCATTCCGTGATGCGTGGGACGGATATCTTCAATGAAATGAAGATGTCTGTGACAAGACAAATGTTATCATTCATTGTGATTCGATGAAGTAGAACAATTAAAAATACGTAAAGTTTAATGACAAAAAAAATCACGTTCTTAACAAAAAGTCGGATGCCTAGAAGAATGGATAGTTAACTTCCTCGAATGGTTACCTTTCTCTTTCCCAGGTGATTAAGACACACCTCCTCTTGGTGACATTACGATTTGTAGCAGGTAAGGTACGTTCCTCGAACGATCTTTTGATTTGCCACGTGTCCCATTCGTGAAGAGGTATAACAAGACTAATTTCTATAAATTGTGAAAGTAATTCAATTGACACCCACGATATTTCAAGATTAGCACATTTGATATTTTAGTAGACAAAAATTCATTTACCCAAAACTTTTGACATCTTTAAAGCATAAGGATCTGTGTGTGAGAAATTGCCACATATACTTTGAAGCTTTCGAATTCAATTCAAATCTCATTGAGTGGTTCTCTTAGTTCTTCTCTCTCTTCAGTTTTTGTTCACTCTATAAAAGCCATACGATTAAGATGGGTTTGAAAAATCTGTGGCGGGTCGTAAGGGTCTGAGGTTGCTCATTTTGGGTTAAAAGTGATGGCTTTGGGTTGATGGATCCAATAGAGGTGAAGCTTAGATGAGGTGATGTTGTAGATTAGACACATACATACATAGAATTAGAAAACTAAAATACAAATAAAAAATTTTGTAGATTAGACACATACATACATAAATAATGGGTTTTGTTATGTATTCTTTTCTCTTTTTTGAATTTTGGGCTTTGGTTCCTATTCTTTTTCTTTTTTGTGTTTTTGGATAGATTTAAAATAGCCCTTACAATTTGAATATAGGTGAATGTATATGACCTTCTATTTTTTTTATTAAATTTTGTTTTATGTTCTCGTGTCTAAATTTGGACTCGATTTGGTCGAGGATCTTGACTTTATTATCTCTTTGTATTTGTTTGTTGTGAATTAATTGCTACGTATGAGTGATTCCTTCAAGAGCAAAATCAAACAGATCTAAGTGAAGATAACAATTTATTTTCTTTCGAATTACAAGTTCTTAAGCCATTAAATCTATCTTAGTGGTGGGACTAAATTCCCTCTTCATTTTTTTTGAACTACAAATTTGTATACAGTTTATCATGATTTAGTAAATATTGTATATTAGATTTACATTTCCATGTTATATAGTTACTATATTACTATAAATTATATGCATCATGTACACCTTTTGTTATAGTTGTACACTAGCAATACGCTCGTATGTTTTTCTCGAATGTAAGAGTAATGACATCTATAGGTATTTTGTTGAGGCAAAATAAGTTAAGAGTTGCTAAGTGATACTATAACAGTCTATTTTTAGTAGTGTCTGAAATAATGATTTTGTAACACCTCTAACACGTCTTTGTCGTCGAATTAAAGTTACAGAGCATTATTGAAAAAACCGAACAATTAACTTCAAAATATAACAATAACTCAATTTAAACATACAACTAAATATCTCATATCAACCACATATATTTGGACCTTAAATCGAGCCTTCGAGACCTTAAAAACATTTTGGAATCAAATCGTGGCTAATTTAAAACAAATCAGAAAGTTCGGGAAAAAGTTGAAAAAGTTGAGAAACATGGGCCACACGGTCGTGTGGCCAAGACGTGTGACTTAACCCAGACTGTGTGGGTATTCGAAGTAGAGACATACGGCCGTGTCTTAGCCCGTGTGTCAAACCCTGTAACTCACTGACTTGAGACACACGATCGTGTCTCAAATCGTGTCTTAGACTGTGTGAAACTTGCATCTATCCAAATAGAACAAACACGACCGTGTGACAGCCCGTGTCCCAGACTGTGTATGTTATAATATACCTTAAAACACAAGTTTACCAAAAATTAATTCTTAAGCCACAAGCATACCATTTGCCAACTTTAAAACCTATTCAATACACCTCTAACCAAAACATGCCAAAAACTCATGTTTATACAACACAATCTCAACAATGTACCCTCATTGGTGCCATAATATACACATTCAATTAATTCAACTAAACAACATGGAATTATAACTTTAACCTACAACAACCACTTCAGATTTATCCAAAATAACTTCATCTAATTATAGTTCAAAACTTAAACTTACTTTATACATAAAAGTAGCCAAAATGATCCATATTTCTTTTGTTATTAATAGTCTAACACCAATTTTCACAAAAGGTATGAACACATCAAGATAATCAAACAACATACACAAATGCCCTACACATGCCATTTTATACCAACCAAAACAATTCAAAATCTACCAAAATGATTGTTGGATAGAGTGATAGGTCTCCGACAAGATTTCCAACCAAGCAAGTCTCTGATAATCTACAAAACAAGGACAAAAAAACAAGTGCATAAGTAACAATGTCTAGTAAGTTCGTTTAATAAAACTCAACTTACCAAAAACAGAATCTCATGATTAATCTTTCAAGTATTTTGATCACTATGTGCACAATTCTTCCATAATCCTTTTCGTATGTTAATTTGTTTAGGATAACAACCTTTTCAATTGATATCCATTTCAGATATGACCTTTTCATATATTAACCCTTATAGGGTAAATACCTTTTTAACCTTTCAAGAATTCGATAATATCGAATGTAGTGCCAAAGTGTCTTTCAATCATGGTCTTTTTCCTTTTCAAGTGTAATACCGTAAGGTATTTCAGTATCGATTCTTTCCTTTTCAAAATTCAAAGCAATCTCACGCATCAACATATTTAATTATACAAGAAAACCATTAAATAATTTTATCAATTCAATTGTAATAATTTGAAAGAATATACAAACTTACCTCGATAAAACAGTTGTAAAACGAGACCGTTGATCAATCCACACTTTAGCTTTTCCTCGATCTAAATCCGATTGATTTGCACTTTGATCTAAATATGAATTCCATTTAATTAAATATTTCCAATAGCTTAAAACAACCAAAACTAGCTTATAACTCCTTCACCATTAATTATAATTTTATCCCTAACATTTAACATTTAACTATTTAGTCCTTAAACCCTTAACTTGCAATTTCACCATTTTTAAACCAAAACCATGCTAACCGATTTTTACTAGGGGTTCATACAACCCATTTTTACCAAAATTTCAAAATAGCACAAATGGATTTTTACACTCTCTAACAATTTAATCCTTAATACTCAAAATCACTAAAAATCTCTTAACAAAACAAGTTTATTTAACAATCAAATTTATTAATCTACCAATTAACATCTAAACACATTCAAACACAATCATAGCAAGTTCCTCAACCTTAAACCATTTTGCAAATTAACCCCCGGAATAAATAGATTAAGTTAAAACAAGTTCAAAAACATAAAAATTATTAAAAATGGAACAATTTTACATACCATGCAATGAAACCAAAGCTAGCCGATTCTTTCTTCCTTCTCTAATGGTGTAATCGGTTTTTATGAGAAAAATGAAGAAGATGATATCCACTTTCTTTTACTTTTTGTTTTATTGTACTTATCATTTAATTATTAAATTACACAATTAACCTTTAAAAACCATTCAAACCACACAAAAACCTTTCCATCAAAATCCACTATCCTAAAATATGTTTTTATTTCCCTCTAAGTCCATTAATTAAGCATTTCATAGTTATTTAATCCTTTTAGCTAATGGAACTTAACTTTTGCATCATTTACAACTTAATTTTTTTTACATAATTAACTAGTTAAATATTAAATTTATTAACGAAGTTTAATACGATCTTAAAATAATCATATAGACATTAACTAACATTAAAATATTAATTCGCTAGTCAGAATCGTGGTCCCGAAACCATTGTTTTCGATGCTATTGAAAATGGGTTGTTATAGGTTTCGATATCACAAATCTGACGAATGAGTCCGTAAATATTAATATTTAATATTTACGAATCTAATATAATATTATATTGGATTTTAATTTGATAAATTTTACTAATTGGACAAATAGTTAAGTTCAAGTGATTTATCCTTAAAGTTAAGTGATTTTAGAAAATAAAGTATTGGAACCTTGTTTCTGTAAATCGAGCCTATAGGTGTATTGAAATTCAATTAGAAAATTTTAAATTTCAGATAATTAATTAAATAAAAAAGATTGAATCGTAAAAAATATAAAAATTAATCACTGTTAATTAATTTAGTAAAATAGCTATGAAACAATGATTTGAGGGATTTATAAGGCAATTCAACATTAATTAAACTTAGTGGTCGGTTTATGGTAAGGAAAATGTTTCATTAATGTTAAAAAAATTAAATAAATTAAAAGTAAATATGTTTTATGATTAAAGAAATGAAAAGAAAACATTAGCACTTTTCCATCATCTTCCACCTTAAACCGAATCCTCCATGAACAAGAAACCAAAGCTTTCAGTCAAGTTGTTTTCTTTGGTATGTATTTTTAATCAGTTTTTAGTAATTTTTATGTTTTTGAGTTTTTTGTAGCTTAATTTAGTTAACCTCGAATTTATTCGTAAAATTGTTAAATATTTTGATTTATTTCGTTGATGAATTTGTGATATTTTTGAGGTTTGATGATAGATTATTAAGTTTGATAATTAAATAGGATTATTTTGTAAAGTGATTGTGGTTAGTTTTAAGTTTAAGGACTAAATTGATAAAATAATAAACTTGGTATGAAATTCTTGGGATATTTTAATAAATATGGGCTGTAATTGCATAGGGAAAACTTCGGCTTGCATGGAGTTGGTTTAATTGTGATAAATATGAAAGTTTCGGGTTTAGGAACTAAATTAAATAAAACGTAAAAATTTAGGGTAAAATTATAAAATATTGATTAAAGGGTCAATTACATGAATTTTAGTATTTAAAAGTATTTGAATTGGATAATTTAATAAAATTATTATATTTAGATCAAGAAACGAGTCAACTGGACAATAATCGTAAGAAAGGAAAGTTAGTGGTGTAATCATCGTTGTTGTGTCCGTTGTTGTTTTTGGATTGGATTTGGTAAGTTCGTATAATGAATGAATTAATTTAGTTTTTGTTTTGTGAATTAATAAATATCTAAGTATGTTGTATTTAAATTTGCTTGCATAGTAAATATTAAGTTGTTGAAATGGATCAAATTGAAATGAAATTATAATTGAGGGTCATGATTGAAAATGGAGAAATTATATAGTTGAATTCATGGGACAAATAAATGCTTAAGTAATTATACGATAAGAATGTGAATCATGACCCATATGGACCTCGTGAATGCATAGGATACAAATGACATGTCATTAGGGTTATTTATCGTTTCGAGTTCTGGTCTTAGATGTCCTACCGATGGCTGAGGTTCTAGATTTTTTGTGGATTCTCCATAGCTTATGTGAGCACCATCGTGTAGCTTAACATTGATCTGTCGTAATTCGACCTAGCAGATTAAACTAGTTTTTGCACTTTAGGAGCTTGAAATCAAGCATTTTCCTTAGGTTTATTTAAGGTTTATTCCAGTTTTTAGATGTTGAATAAAATGTGTAAAATAAGTAAAAAGGTGTCTTTTTTTGACTTTAGGGCTGAGTGAGGCCTAAAGGTTGGCTAACGGATTTTGTGACTGTGCAGGAGACCTCTAGAAGGTGAACAATGATGAAGTTGATCACTATGTCACGACACAGACTGATCTATGTCGCAACATAGGGACCAGATTTACAGAATTTCGAAGCTGTCTTCTATGTCGTGACACGAGCATTATGTGTCGCGACAACGCTTGGAAAACCCACCAAGGAGTAGATTGTCATCTCTGTCATGACACGACTCTTGTGTGTCACGACATCAACTCATCAAACATATTAGTATTTTGGGCTACCAAGTAAACTCGAATCTCACAGTTAAACCTAAAACGGAACCTCTTACAACAGTCCCTCTAAAAAAAACCATCTCTGATGCATACTGACTAAGTCATACGAACTCAGCCTCATACTCTGTCACTTATAAATCACCTTGCACAAGATTAATAAACTCTCATTTACGAGCTTCCATATACTGCTCACCCATAAACTTCATCTTAAAAACTTCAAGGAAGTAATTCCAAGTCAAACGGTCAGCAATAGTACCTCTTCTCAAAGTATTCCACCAACGGTGCATCTCACCTTCGAGTAAGGACACAGTGTAAGTGTCAAAACAGGACATTTGCTCGAGGATCCTTTCAACTCCTTCCAACTAGTACTCAGCTACAGTCGGATCAGTCCCTTTCACTCTAGAAAATTCTTTACCACCTAACGCCCGAAGAAGTTCAAGCAACAACCCACGATTCATAGGTGTAGGATTGACAGGTGCATGAGTAGGGTTAGCACCAGCAATCCATTGAAACGCTCCTATCATAGCTTCCATCAGAGGGCCTACACCCTCATCAAGTACATTCCTTTCACGAGGCAACACAAGAGGTACAGAGGATGTATCATCCCCTTGAGCATTAGCTCCAACATTCACATTCACACGCTGGTAGGCATATCGAATACTATCTAACATACACTAAAACAAATAAAGGTTGAGTGGCAGAGGAAATGATCCAAGTCTTATTCCTGCAAAATAACTTTAGGATTTAAAGGCAATGTCTTCCCATTCCTACCCCACATGCATAGCAAACAAACAAACATCAACAATTTCAATAAAAAATCAGCATAATTTATTCATTTGGGTTTGAAACCCCACTACACACAACAATATCCTAGGTCCGAGTGTTATTAAACCTAGGCTCTAATACCACCAAATGTAATACCCTATACCCGACCCGATTTTCGAGCTCGAATACTAGGACGCCACACCATCGTCTCACATCATGCTTATCTTATTTTAGCGTTTGCACATGTAATTTATTTTCTTTTTATTATCTCACTATGGTGTTCATATTCATACATAATATAAGTCTTACATGCTCAAATTAATTTTAAAACATGCCAACACACATCGAATATTCATCTATTAAACATTAATCATGCTTTAGGACCATTTAGCAAAATTTCTCAAAATTGTTACGTAGGTATCGGTAGATTCATAAGGGAGTATTGATACAATTTGGAAAATCGATACCAAAACAGCTCATTGTTTTCGAATTAAAAACCAAATGGTCAGAAAATATTAGTACTTCAACAAATGAATCGATAATTTCCCCTTAAATATCGATACTCGTATTAAGGTATAAATACCGACAAGCATAACTAACTTCTTGTACTTCAAAAATTTTAGAGGTATCATTTTTAAAACCCGATTATCGATACCTCTATTCCAAACTTGAAAAATACATCATATATCAGCATATAAGTCATTCTAACAAATCCCTAAAGAGCATGCAACATTTACCTCATAAAATAAACCTCAAAACTTCTCAAATATCATATTTTCAAGTCCATAATATCATGCAAATAACTAAAAAGAACAAAACAAAAACCAATAAAAATCCACCATATTGCCTAACATGTTTCCTTTGGTTCCTAAACATAAATAACTTATAAAACCTACTAATAAGAAGTAAAGAGTCAACTAGGCTTGGATCACCCTCGAGACCACGCCGCTCACACTCGCACTAAATATCTACAATGGTTAAAAAGGAGTATGTGAGCTTAACAATCTTAGTGAGTGTCCAGAATAACCACTACATAAACAATCATCATGCATCAACCCAATCATACAACATATTCATAGCATCTTTCTTTTATTTATTTACACATTAATTACATAGTTTTCAACATACTTTATTCACATACAAGCATTTTCAGTCATATATATGTAATCATATTTAAACAAAATTTATGATAATTTGACTCTTAACACTATGAAACATAAAGTGAGCTCTATCATCATACATAGGATACGCGGATCTACAAACACACCACACATATTACTAATAGAGTTGAAATATATCCCATAAGTGAAGCATATAGCTAACACTCTCCAAACACACCACACATATATATCCTGCAAGTGAAGCATATAGCTAACACTCGCTTTCCCTTATCTCTCCAAACACGGTCTCAGTGCCCCACATATATCATAACACAAAGTGAGTACTCACAATCCTATGACATGCCAACTATGTCCAACAGTCTCATAAGGTCACAAAGCCAAAATATCCATATTATTATCACATGTTTTCTTACACATATTCACTGCATATTCACTTTATTAGCATAACATAATCAGTCACATAGCATGAAAAACATACCCACATATTTACTGTCACATGACATGAATATCATACTCTCTTTTCACTTTCATAATAGTCATCATAACATATTCATATAACATACCATCTTAGTTCTCTATATCACAATTTCATAAGCACATTTATCACATATTAAACATAGGTATGAGAACACTTAAACTAGAAATTTAAAGTAGGGGTTTAGGCTATCTCAAAATTCCTAAATACACAATGAATCGTCTACGAGCAGTGATTTCAAAACACTCACCAAATATGTCTTTTGCTGAAAACCCAAAAGCCTAAATAAGCTTTCCTTTGCCTTTATCTTTACTTGTTGAAGGTCCTATTGACTTCGATGCTTCAACCACACATATCACACAAATACACAACAAAAATCAGTCATTCACACATATCATACAGTCACAAACAATAGCCTAAGCTATGTTCTCTTAAATTGAAACCTTTAACCTAGTAAATTTTAAACTCTAACATCTCGATCTACACTTAATCTTTTCACATGAAACGAATTCTGTTCATCTACATATTTACTCACGACTAATTCTCAGCCTTTAAATAACTCAAAACTAAACGTTTTAAGATAACGAATATTTTCGATATATAATGGCTATAATGATGAAAATTCATTAAAACTCGAGAAATACTTAACGGAACTTCAAAGTAATTTTAGAAACTGATCGACCTGTAAATGTCACAGCATTTAAGTGCAAGCGGACACTCGTCGATGCAAGGATAGTTAATAGAATTGCTCTATCGGATATCAATCCCACGAGGATAGAGTTTTTGATGTTAAATTGTCGAAGCAACTAAAGTTTAAATTAGAGAAAATGCTAGTAAGAATGTCAATGCAATTAAATCAGATCTGCACAACTAAGTTAGTCAAAGTTGTCAATGTAATGAAAAATGTTAGAGCAACTGAAAGTAAAATAAGTTCTTGTTGATATGTTGAGGATTTAAATGCTGAGAAAGTAAAAGAATGATCAAGTGTGAAGAATGGGATGGATCACTGACTTCACTAAGTAGCAATGCTAGATGTGATGACAAGGTATTTTATAGATGAAATGTCGCAACACTAAGGTTCCAATGAAATCATACCACTAATAACTCTCTGTTTAACCAAGACTCAAGCACCCACATTTACCCCACCTTCCAGTGTTGGAAATGCCTTGCACTTAAGAACAAGTGACTAGAATTCCTCCTAGCCTCAAGCAACTTTCGTTGACTTGCTTGTTAACCTAACTTGTCACCGTACTTTACAATGTCGGTAGACTGCAATTACACTTCCATGGTTAAAACAGTTAAATCTAAGGGAAAACAGATGAGAAGAAGTGAATAGGAATCAAAGTAATCTAACATTGAAAGATATTTCCATATACAATCAATTGTCAATGAAAATTCATCAACATTAAAAGAGGGATTAACAAATAAATTGAAGCATACTATTCCTAGGCTACTAGGATTATCCCTTAACCGCTTCTCTTGTATCGCATCAAGCACTCCTCGTCAGAAGTTGTTGCAAACTTGCTCGATCAGCTCACCGGACTCCCGAACCAAGCTTTAAAGCTTTAGAAAATTTGCAGAATTAATCTCTTCACCTCTTGATATCTCTTTCCTTCTTTTCTCCTCATTTATAAGCTTTGAGAATTGTAGATCTCATCTTTTCTCAGGTCCAACTCCTTCTACAGCTGTCAAAGTTTGTTAAAATCCAGCTGTGCACTCACGTATAACTGGTGTGTTCTTCATGAAACTGTAGGTTATCGCGACATCGCTGGGCGCAATCTATAATCTTTAATTGTGACGACAACGTGTTATTTTCCTACACTGGTGCTTCCAGATGTGTTTGTAGCATGAATTCACACATACAAATTAGATGTTTCCATGCGGTGACATTTCTGGCTGCAATTCCATGCTAAACTTGTGGATGCATCTTCGAATTTTTCCTAGCATCAATTTTCTGAGATGGATCCCTACGCTGACAATTTCAGACGCAATACATATGCTGCATATGACGACATTAGTGCAGAAAAGAGATAAAATAATGAGAATTTAAGCCACAACATTGAGTTAGAAAATGTAAATACTAAGTATGAAATGACTATCATTCATGCTAAATATAATGCAAAAGGGACAGTCAATACATAAATTTAGGGAGAAAATAAGTGTTATTTCCAATGCTATCAGAAACCTTCTAATCATGTTAAAACAATTTGAAAAACACTTTAATATCAAGTTTTCATACACAAATCCGAAGTTCACCATTAAAGACCCTATTTTTGGCTTTTATTTAAAACTTACGTTTTAATGGCTAAAAACTTAGTTTAAGGGACCAAATATCATTTAAAACTCATAAAAATTTGATTGGTTACCTTTTCTTGAAGAAAAACGAGCTTTGACATGAATCTAAAAAAACTCACGTTTGGGGAATATGATAAAGAAGATAAAGGTTTTTGGGTGTTTGTCTTGGTTTTAATGGATATTTAAGGTTTTAGGGTTATTAGAAATCAATGAAAATTAGGAGTTGGTGTTTAAAAGAGATTGAGAGGTTTGGGAGAGTGAAAATCGACTGAACATGAGGGAGGGAAGAGTTTGACGTGAATTGTTGTTGAAATAAAGAGTTTTTAAGTTGATTTGGACATTTGGTCAAATTATTTCATAAAACTCTTAGTTTTCACTCTTTTACAAATTAGTCCTATTTTAAAATTGAAACTTTATAAACTCATTTTCAAAAAATAATTTAACATCCTAATAGCTGATAACTCTTGAAAAAGAGTTATATTTCACACTTTTGCTAGAACATTTTGTTTGCTCTTTAGTAAATTTGTTATAACATTAGTAGTATTTTTATGAATTTTTGTCTTCGGAGCTGTAGTGCACTTAATTGGCAAAATCTATGCATTTTTGCTCTTTTATTGTAGCAAACTACGCTTGTTGGTATGTGTTTTCATGATGAAAGAATAGGTGAAGGAGAAAAGAGTCTGAGGCCCAATAACGAAGGACTATTGGGGAGCGAAAGCAGCAAAAGTTTGAAGTTGTTAACGCTCTGGTAGTACCAGGCTCACAGGATTCTGTTGTAGTAAGCCAAATTTATGTGGTCTGCACTAGAAAGCTCAATGAGAGCACTAGAACCGCTCGAAATCCGGATTTGACAAACGTGTATTTTATGGCCAAGCTCCTATAAAAGCAGCATTCTGATGAAGAAATCAATATCAAAGAATTAAATAAAGCTAAGGCTATAGTGTTGTTGCAGTATACTCCGAAAGGAGGAGAATAGGGAGAGTCACATGGCAGATCGAAAGTGTAGAAGGTAGAGTTGTCAACCATCGTTGGGAGCGGAGCTCGACGTTGCTGTAGCAAAATCACCAAAGCAAAGAGACGTTGTTATGGTAGAGCAAACCATAATGGGGAATGTGAGCATGATGTTCTTTTTGGGTCTCAACAAGGAGTACTCTTGATCTTTTAAGTCTGAATGTCATTTTGTTTAAACAACATTTTGCACCCTTATTCTGATCAATTAAGGATTGAATATTTATGATACTTTGTTTACTTTTATGAATGATTACCAATATCTTTCTAATGAATCTCTTCACTTGATTTATGACTCAATCGTTGCTAATTCTACATGCTAGCAATCTTAGGAATGAGCTCTTGTTTTACATGTGCATAATCTCGACTAAAAGCAGGACAGATTTGCTGGAGCATAAATCGGTGTAATTAGCATGTATCAGAAGATATGTGTAGTGTTTGTAAAAGATGAGTTGCATTCATTAAGGGTGAGATAAGTCTTTGTTGGGAAAATAAATTTTATAGGAATATAATGTGGAATTACTGTAAAAGTTGCTGCATGAAACGACACGTCATTGCTTAGTCATTCTGGGAAATTCGTAGAACAGATATTTGTTATGACATTGTAGATCTAGACTTAGATCTAAAATATTCCAGATTTAGTGATCACAACTTAGTCTTGTACTGAAGATTTTGCCAATCATTTTTGGTAAGAGTGATGAGTACTTAGTAGATCTGATGCTTGGCATGGCTGATTCTTGATCATTTTATTGTTTTTGCATTTTGTTATGACATGAAAGTTGCAATCACAATTATCATTTTTATCACATTTACTTTGTTTGAAAATTCTTTTGTCAATAATTTAAGGAATTTAAGGAATAGGAAAATAATTGCATTTTCAAAGCATCATCAGGAACGTCTTGTTGACTAAAGGAAGCACAAATCAATAAAAATGATTCAAGATGTTCTTGTGCATCTTCATCTGGTAGTCCAGCATATTGCCTATTAGAGTTGAACATTTGAAAGCAAAATTCCCAGCTTGGATTTCTGGCCTAATAACTCCCGGTTGTAAGTCATCGAAGATAGGTACTACAAAATCCCGTATAGTCCTGTTTTGTATTTGATCGTCTTACGACAACGGTGGGTCTTCAGCATTTTGTGGCGGTACCAGGGGTATGGCTGCATTGTTTCTTAGTAAAGCCATATTCCTTTGTTCTTGAAGTCTCCTCCGAACGGTTCTTTCAATTTTTGGATCAAAATCAGTAATAAACTTTGAATTGCTTTGGGTCATAAAACACCTAAAATAAAATGTGCAAATAGCGACAAGAAAACAAGTTAGTAACAACTAAATATTATATAATAAAAATAAATTAAAACAAAAATAAACATCAAACGAACGCCATCTCTGGCAATGACGCCAAAACTTGATCGGTTGTTTAATGTTTGATCGGCCTGTAACATCACAGTAGTTGTGCAAGCGGACACACGTCGATGCAAGTATAGTTGATAGATTAATTCTATCGGATATCGATCCCACAAGGAATAGGTTCTTGATGTCTATATGTCGAGGCAATTAAAACTAAGATTAGCGACAATGTGAGTAAAGATGTTAGCGCAATTAAATCTGATCTGCACACTAAGTTAAAATTGTCAATGTAATTATAAAAGTTAAATGTCAGTGCAACTGAAAGTAAATCAAATAGTTGTGGAAGTTTTGAAAATTTAAATGTAGAAAAGTAAAATGATGATCAAGTGTGAAGAACTGGAATGGATCGCTAACTTCACTAAGTCGCAACGCTGGATGCATCGACAAGGTACTATATAGATGAATTGTCGCAATAATAAAGCTCCAATGAAATGTTACCAATAATAGCTCTCTGCTTAATTGAGACTCAAGTACCCACAATTACCCCATCTTTCGATGTAGGTAAGTTGTGCACTTAAGAACAAGTGATAGAATCTCTTCTAATCCTAAGCAACTCTTATTGACTTGCTTGTTAATCTAGCTTGTCACGCATCTCTCGATGTCGATAGACTATAATTCCACTCTCGTGTTTAAAGTAATTAAATCCAAGAATAAATATATAAGAAGATCTAAGTAAGAATCAAAGTGATATAACAATGAAAGATATTCTCATATTCTTTCAATTGTCAAGAGTAATTCATCAGCATAAAAGAAGGGTTAACAAATACATCGAAGCTTACTATCTCTAGACTACTAGGACTATTCCTTAACCGTTCCTCTTGTGCCTACACCAAGCACTCCTCGTCAAGAGTTGTTGCTCGTCTGCTCAGTCAACTCATCGATCTCCAATAAAACTTCAAAAACTCAAAGTAATTGCAGATTTAATTCCTTCCCTCTTGATATCTTTCTTCATCTTTTCTCCACTATTTATTGGCTTCAAGAATGGTAAATCTTCTCTCTTCTCAGATCCAGATCCAATTGCAGCTGTAAAAGTTTGTTACAGTCCACCTGTGCACTCACGCAGATCTAGTGTGATCTTCATGGATCTGCAGATTGTCGCAGCATTTCTGGTCGCGATCTGAAATCTTTAATTGCGGCGACAACGTTTGAAATTCCTGCGTTAGTGCTTCCAGATGTATTTGTAGCTTAAATTCACTCATGCAAAATAAAGATTTCTATGCGTCGACATCTCTGGCTGTATATCCAAGCTATACTTGTGGCTGCATCTTTCACTTCTTTCTAGCATCGATCTATTGAGATGGATCCTTTGCGCTGACATTTTTAAGACGCAATATATATATGTTGCATGTGGCGATATTAGTGCACAAAAAAGAGATAAAATAACAAGAAAGGAAACCAAAGAATAATGATTTAGAAAACATAAAAACTAAGTATGAAATGCCTAATATGCATACTAAATATGACACAAAAGAGACAATTAATACACAAATTTAGGGAGAAAATAAGTGTCGTTTGTGATGTTATTACACCCCCAAACTTGAGTTTTTACTTGTCCTCAAGTACACAAAAATTAGCAAACTCACAATCAAATATGTCACCGCAATCATTATTTTAACAACTTAAATTTTCTGGATCCTAATGTACAAATTGCATTCATATGATAGAATAATGCATCGACAATTTAGAAGAATGAACAATTAAAACTGCAACATCACTCATGTTAGTAACATGCTTTGAATCTTATCCTTTCTTAAACTAATATAGCATTTATGACAATATTTCTTTTTCTTTTCTCTTTTCTCTTTTTTTCTCAAATTTTTTTTTTATACATGACTGAGAGATGTCATTGCATTACTCTACCTTGGTTCCTGGGAAGTACCGATAGGATGCAACAAACCTCTAGGAGGTAGGTAATTGTGTTGACACACACTGTTGCAGTGACAGCCTTTGGCTAGATGATTTTTCTAACACATGCAGCGGAGTGTTCTCCCTTGGTAAGCCACAATGCACTCACATTAGAGTGTTCTTTCTTTATTTAATGTCGTTGCAATCGACAAGTTAGTTCAAGATTCAAAGATTGCTACTAACCATTCATTTTGAAGCAATTCAATTATTCATTCAAAAAAATAGAAGAGCTCAATATTCATTCAGATTCATCCAATTCGTATGTCAGCATCCCAATCAATTCAAGATTTACGCATCAAATAAAAATTTGTGGTCACATTGTTGCTAAAATTCTGCATACTTTCATTAACTAAAGAAACAAATAAAATTCAAATATGTGGGTGCAATTGCATTTCCATTCACACAAGATTCCCCCAAACTTAATGTCTGCATTGTCCCTAATGCACTGACAATATTATATAGATAAGAATGGAAATTCAACTACAATGCAACTAAATTAACAAAAGAAATGCAATGACAAAATAAAATGCGATGACAATAAAATGTATGCAATCTACCTACAGAAAAGTAAACTAACTCATTAATGCGCAGCCGATGTAGAGGCTGCTTTGGTTTTCTTTTTCCTCTTCCTTGGGCGCTCACCTTCCTCTTTGTGTTTTCTTTTCTTGTCCTTGCACCTTTTCTTTTTGTCTTTTGAACCAACCGGATCGGCGGATTGCTCCTCTTCAGCTGGTTGGGTGGTGGCCTCATCGATAGTCATATTTGATGGATGGACCTCAACAAGCAGGGCTACATAAGGCACGATAGTTAAAGGATTAAACTCTTCCGCACTACTGGTAACTACCTCAGCTTGGCTCGCATCATGTGTAGCCATGTCGTCACTAGATGCCCCCACACTTATGAGTGTGCTGACAATATCCTCAACAATATTTGTCGGGACATCTTCCTTCTTTTCTTCCTGCTCCTCTACAGGTTCTTTCATCACACGCTCTTCTTCTTCTTCTTCTTCTTCCTTCTCTTGGCCTTCAGCCTGTTCTACACCTTTATCCCTAAGCTTCTTTGGTTCAGTTGTGGCAATGTCAGCTCCATCCTCTAAGTCCACACCCCCAGATACAATCAGGGCATGCACCTCCTCAACCATAGTCGCCCTCTTTGTCATAATTGCGTTAAGGCTACTCGAGAACTCGTCGCCAAACAGATAGCTATCGTTCGGTAGCAATCCCCTATATCATTAGAGTGCCCCTCGCGTTCCTCATCATCTGAGATATGGATTCTCGTTGGAGAGGGAGCATTTTATGGAATACTATCAAGATTAGGTTGGTCAGAGGATAATGACATTGGGCAAAAAATGGTTAGGAAGATAGGGAAATTTGGCAGTAGACTTGAGCTCTTACTGCGCAATGCAACGACAATTGCCTTATTCCATGCTTTTATATATGCATAGAAGATATGTTGTTTGTAGCCCATATCCTCCAATACGCCAACAATACGTATACTGCATATGTTGATGCGGTCAATATTTGCTTCCATAGTAGGCAACTGGTTTCCCAATTACGCATCTGTGGGCGCATCGTCCTGCTTCTCCTTCTTGTTGCCCTTCCCCTTGTCATTCTTCTTTAATACTTCCTTTACCACCGGAGTCTCTTGGCCTCGAGTCATTCTCTCTACGGAGATATCATTGATGGGGCCCTTATTCTTTAATCCCTCCTCCCCATCTCGGGGTACAATGTCCCTTTATTTGTAAAGTAGCATGATTAAGGAAGGAAAATGTAATATACCTGTTTGCTTGGAGGCGGCCTCAACAATTTGATCGTGGAGGATTGCGTCGACGTCAATATGATAGCTTTTTAAAATTGAATACAAAATACACATACAGTTTAACGTTACCGTGGTGCTGTGTGTAAAAGACAGAATATGGTTATTCGCGAAATGAAACCACACTTGCTGGAAGTTGTCAGAAACCGACGACGCATGGTGTAGTTGTGTGAGCCATTGCCCGTCCAAACCGCACCCTTAACACAATGGTCCTTCATGACCTGGTCAGTTCCTTCATCATCCAGTTTTTCCAAAAATGAAGTATGGTCATCTACCTTCTTAGGAATCCGAAGCAAAATGTTGATAAGGGAAACACTCTAGGGTATTAAACTCTCTCTTACAAAAACAAACTCCTGCTCAAAATTGACAAGATTTGCGTAAAATTCCCTTACCATTGTAGGGGAATATCCAATTGGATGGTCGCAAAAGAATTCCCAACCTAGCTGACTGATGGTTCGTGCAATCTGCTTCCCCAATATTTATTGTGGGGACAACTACAATCCTTGCTTCGGATGGCAGTTTCATTTCAGCATCACAGTATGATAATGGTCTTTGGCTGCTTTTGACAAAAATAAAACCGACTCTATTGGTGAAAGTTGATTTATGGACCTAACCACAGTGGCAGAAGTTTCAGGGGTGGCTTTAGAAGGCGTCTTTGTACCTCTTGTTCTGGCCATAATAACTCAAGAAAAGGGTGAAAAGAGATTTGCAGAGAAAATAGTAAACTGGTGAGATTAAGAGTAAAAATAACAAGGAAGATACGTTGCAGCAACAATGGTGATTGTGAGTGGAAAAAGAAAACGTCAGAGAAGGGTTTTATAACCTCTTAATGGCAAAAGTCGTGATTATTGCAAAAAGCTAGGAGAAACGTTACGTCTACAACCAATAAATGCTAGGCTACAGATCGTACCTTTTCTTTTGATCGAACAGCTGGGAGAATATGAAGATCAATCAGTGCGATTCTTGTTGAAAAATTTTTGCTGACTCATCACAAAATGCACCGACAAGTTGTGCTCTGGGATGCATCAACAAAAAGATGATTTTTATTCTTGCCTAAAACTGAAAAGAAACAAGTAAAAGTGAAACAAATACAAAGAAATATAAAAATGCGTTAACATTATTTAAATGTGATTAGATCTATGGTCTCGCTTGGTTCTTTGACTTCTGGGCTTGTATAATGCTTTAGACATTGGCCATTCACTTTGAACTATTGCCCATCATTCAAATACTCAATTGTCATCGCATTGTTTTGGAATGCTTCGGTAACCTTAAAAGGGCCTTACCATCTTAAATGCAATTTACCTGGATGCAGTTTTAAATGTGAATTAAACAAAAGTACTAACTGACCAGGGCTAAATTATCGATGCAAGATGATATTGTCGTGCCATCTCTTGGTCTTTTCTTTGTATATTGTGGCATTCTCATAGGCATTGCGACGAATTTCTTCTAGTTCATCTATGTCTAACAATTGTTTTCTTCCAAAAACATCATAGTCCAAATTTACCTACTTGATTGCCCACATGGCTTTGTGCTCAAACTCAACTGGCAGGTGACATGACTTACCAAATACTAGTTGATATGGCAACATCCCCAACGGGGTTTTATATGCGATGCAAAGTGCCTACAATGCGTCATGTAACCGCGAAGACCAATCCCTCCTAGATGGATTAACCACCTTCTTAAGGATGCTCTTAATTTGCCGATTAGACACCTTCGCTTGACCATTTTTCTATGGATGATACGTTGTGGCCATCCGATGCTTCACACCATATCTTTTCAATGTTATCACAACTTGATTATTCTGGAAGTGAGTACCTTGATCACTTATTAAGGTTCTAGGTGTTCCAAATCTCGTAAGGATGTAAGAACTTCAACACCATTCGAGCATAATCTTTTGGCATCGCAATTGGTTTGATCCACTTCGATACATAGTCAACAGCAGCTAAAATGTACATATTCCCAACAGAGTTTGGGAATGGCCCCATAAAATCTATACCCTAAACATCGAATAACTCCACCTCTATAATAGGCTGTTAGAGCATCTTATGTCTTCGAGATATTGAGCTAGTGCGTTGACATCGATCACATTGTTGTGCAAAGTTGTGGGCATCTGGAAACAATGTAGGCCAATAGAATCCTGACTGGAGGACCTTTACAGCAGTCCTTACACCACCAAAATGGCCTCCATAGGGAGCATCATGGCAATGTCGCAGGATAGAAGTCATTTCTTCTTCAGGAACGCAACGATGGATGATGTTGTTAGCGCATACCTTGAATAGGTATGGCTCATTCCAATGATACTTTGCAGCGTCGCGCAAAAATTTGACTTTCTTGTGACCAATAGCACTCAAGGGTAACTTCCCACACACAAGATAGTTGGCAACATCAGCATACCAGGGTGATGCGTCAACAAAGCACAACTGTTCGTCTGAAAATGCATCAACAATTTGGACTTTATTTCCATCTTCACTTCCAACTTCTAGTCGAGACAAGTGGTCAGCTATTTAATTCTTGAATCCTTTTTTATCCTTGATTTTAACATCAAACTCTTGTAGTAACAGGATCCATCTAATCAACCTTGGTTTGGCATCTTTCTTCGTAAAAAGGTACCTCAATGCAGAATGGTTTGTGTACATTGTAATTTTTACGCCGACAAGGTATGAATGAAACTTGTCGAATGCAAAAACTACTGCTAGTAATTCCTTTTTGTAGTTGTATAATATACCTGCGCTTCAGTCAAAGTTTTACTAGCATAATAAATAGAATGAAATACCTTTTCTTTATATTGACCCAACACAGCTCCTACAGCAAAGTCACTTGCGTCACATGTTAAATCAAACTGTTGCATCCAGTTCGGTGCGACGACAATCGAAGCATGTACTAGCTGCTTCTTAATTGTGATGAATGCGTCCAGATAGGAGTCATCAAACACAAACTTTTTATTTTGCTCCAGTAATGAGCATAACGGTTTAGCAATCTTGGAAAAATCACGAATAAATCTCCTATAGAAACCAGCATGTCCAAGAAAGCTTCTTATTCCCTTAACATTTATTGGTGGTGGCAATTTATCGATGATTTTGACCTTTTCTTTATCTACTTCAATGCCTTGACATGATATGCGATAGTCAAGGACAATGCCTTCAGTTGCCATGAAGTGGCATTTCTCCCAATTCAGAACTAGATTTGTGTCCTCGTATCTCTTCAGAACTTTCGTCAGGTTGTCAACGCATTGGTCAAAAGTTTACCCATAAACCGAGAAATCATCCATGAATACCTTTAAAAAATCCTCAATCATGTCCGAAAAGATAACCATCACACACCTTTGGATTGTGACTGGTGCGTTGCACAATCTAAAAGGCATACGTCGGAAGGCAAAGGTTCCAAATGGGCATGTAAACGTGGTCTTTGCTTGATCCTCTGACATAATGGAAATTTGGTTGTATCTAGAGTACCCATCTAGGAAGCAATAATAGGCTTTACCAACTAGCCTATCCAGCATTTGGTCAATGAAAGGTAGTGGAAAGTGGTCCTTCTTTGTAGCCGTATTCAGTCGATGATAATCCATGCATACTCGCCAGCCAGTCGCAATGCGAGTAGGGATCAACTCGTTCTTGTCATTTCTCACAATTGTGAAGCCACTCTTTTTGGGCACACATTGGACAGGGCTCACCCAATTGCTATCAAAAATAGGGTAGATGATGTCCGCGTCTAGCTACTTCATAATTTCCTTCTTCACTACTTTCATCTTCTCATTAAGTCATTGCTGTTGCTTAATAGATTGCTTCCCTTCATCTTCCAATCTGATCTTGTGCATGCAAAAAGAGGGATTGATGCCTCTGATATCTGCAATGCTCTAGCCGATGGCTCTTTTGTGTTTCTTTAAAATTGCGACAAGCTTTCTTCTTGTGTTGCGTCGAGGGTTATGTTGACAATTAGAAGTAACGTATCATTGTCACCGAGAAAGACATATTTCAAATGCATCGATAATGGCTTTAACTCCAAGGTAAGAGCTTGTTCAATGGATGGTTTAAACACGGGGATCGTCCTATTAGATAAATCCAAAGATTTCAATTGCCAATTTTGTCTCAACTCACAACTATTAACCTCAACATTATGGTCACATTCAGTTAGGATTTCATGAACAGATGTCACTACATCTTGTTCTAAAACTGCTGAACTCCGTTCGTTAAATTCTTCCACAATTATTTCATCCAGCACGTCAATATGGTGACACTGCTCTTTACTCTTGGACGGAGATGCCTCGAATACACTGAAGGTCACATGCTCATCATTATGTCGCATGATAAGCTCACCCTTGAAAACGTCGATAAGAGTGCGTCCCATTGCTAAGAATGGTCACCCAGAATGATGGGCACTTCCTTGTCTATTTTGCAGTCAAGGATTATGAAATCGATAGGGAACACGAGCTTATCAACTTGCAGAAGGACATCTTTAATCTGGCTTTCAGGTTGCGCTAGAGATCTGTGCGCAAGTTGCAATGTCATCGCAGTAGGCTTCATTGATCCTATTCCTAATTTCCTGAATGTGGACAAAGGCATGAGATTAATACTAGCTCCCAAATCACATAAAGCTTTACTTAGATAATGATTTCCAATGGAACAAGGGATTGTGAAGCTGCTAGGGTCTTTCATTTTTTGTGGCAACTTGTTTATAAGCACAGCACTGCACCCCTCTGTGTGAGCGCAATCGTCTCGATTTTGAACAATTTCTTTTTCTTTGATAAAAGCTCCTTCATAAATTTCCCATAACTGGGGATCTTCACAAGAGCATCTACAAGAGGTATGTTAATATGTAATTGTTTCAAAGTAGAAACGAACTTTTGATAGTCTTTATCATGGTCTTTCTCTTTAAATCTTTGCAAAAATGGAAAAGGTATCGTAACAGTGGGTTGTTGTGGAATAATCGATTGCATAGACATAGGTAATTGCGTCGACAAATTTGTTGGGCGAATGGTAGGCATAGATGTCACTACAGTTGGCTTCTCTTCACTTATTTCCGTTGAGTTTCCTTCAGCTACAATTTCTTCTTGGTGCGTTGGTTCAAATGCATCGACATGGTCTTGGTTTGAACTGCTTGATTCAACTGTTTGCTTTCCACTTCGCAGTGTAATAGCCTTACAGTGCTCTTTCCCTCTTTGCGTTGAGTTCTTAGTATCACTTGGTAGAGCACCTGGTGACCTTACATTCAAATTAGAAGCCAACTGTCCTAGCTGGGCTTCTAATACTCGGATAGAAGAAGAATTACCTTGCACAATCGCTTTAGTTCTCGTGATATGCTTTCGCATTAGTGCTTTAAGAGCAGCCATAGGATCTGACCTTTGTTGAGAAAACTGCTATTGTTGCTAATGTTGTCCTTGCATATGTGGTATTGCATTCTATTGTGGCTGTAATCGTGTCTGTGGTTGCATTTGGCTATGTGCCTGCAATTGATCAGGGTGCGAATGTACCTGTGAATTCTGATTAAAATTCTGCTATTGATTGTTGTTGTAACTCCCTTGAGCTGAGGAGTTTTCATATCTATATGTGGAAGCATTCTGATTTCCCCAAGGTTGTTGAACTCTGTTGTTGTATGAGTTACTATAAGAATTCCCTCTGATGTTATTAATGTAAAATGTGTTTTCAGCATGTTGTGGGCAATCCTCGTAACTGTGGTTGTCACCGTAAATCTCACAGGAAAATATCGGCACATCCATCTGTTGGGCCTCTTGGATAGGAGCAACGTCACTTGTCCCCATCATATTCTTTATAACATTGTCCAAAGAGGATACCCGTGCACTCAAAGCAGAAATAACATCTAATTCAAGAGCACCAGGTTTAGTTTTTACCAGAGCAGAATGAGAGATTGGATATCGATAATCATTTTGTGCAATTCTCTCTAGAATTCGTACAGCTTCAGTGTAGGTGCAATCCAATAGGGGACCGTTAGCAGATGTGTCGACAAGATTTCTTGTCTGAGCATTTAATCCATTATAAAAGATCTCTATTTAGGTCTCTTATTGAATTCCATGCATTGGGAAGCTTCTAAGTAGAGTTTTATAATGCTCCCATGTTGTATGTAAGTTCTCATCATCCAGCTGATCATACGCCGTAATGTCATTTCGCAATTTTGCATTCATTGTCGACAGATTAAAATGCAAAACAAACTGTGTTGCTAGCGTATTCCAAGATGTAATAGATCCAGCCGATAATCCCCAGAACCATGTTCTCGCTTTACCCTACAATGAATAAGAAAATAATTGCATTTTCAA
This sequence comes from Gossypioides kirkii, assembly GCA_005610355.1. Lineage (NCBI taxonomy): Eukaryota > Viridiplantae > Streptophyta > Magnoliopsida > Malvales > Malvaceae > Gossypioides > Gossypioides kirkii. The sequence goes on along the minus strand of CP032254.1, from coordinate 22,041,485 downwards.
GGCATCATCAGGGATACCATGTTGACTAAAGGATGCACAAATAAGCAAAAATGATTTTAAATTTTCTCTTGCGTATTCATGAGGCAAACCAAATTATTGCCCATTTGAATTAAGCATCTGAAACATCACCGGTTTTAGCTTAAAATTTCCAGCTTGTATAGCTGGTCTCATAACCCCTGGTTGTAAATCATCAAGGATAGGAACAACAAAATCTCGGATTGTCCTATTTTGTGCTTGTTCAACTTGTGAAGGCGGTGGTATAATATTGACAATTTGTGGCTGTACCAGAGGAACAACATTTTGTGGCAGCAATGGTGGTAGGTTGTTAATGTTGTTATTGCCAGCCATTTTCTTTTGTTCTTGTCTCCTTTTCCTTAATGTCCTCTCAAGTTTCGAATCAAAACTCGCAATATCCTTAGGATTTCTCCTTGTGGACATGCAGCACTTAAAGAATTCTGGAAGAAGCTAACAAAAATAAAGTAAACAAATTAGTAAAAGTTAGAAGTTAAGTAAGAAGAATTAATTGCATCTACAAACATAAACATCAAACAAATGCCAAATTCCCCGGCAACGGCGCCAAAACTTGATCAGCCTGTAACCTCATAGTAGTTGTGCAAACGGACAAACGTCGATGCAAGTATAGTTGATTGATTAATTATATCGAATATCGATCCCATAGGGAATAGGTTCTTGATGTCTATATGTCGAGGCAATTAAAACTAAGATTAGCGACAATGTGAGTAAATATGTCAGTGCAATTAAATCTGATCTGCACACTAAGATAGTTAAAATTGTCAATGTAATTATAAAAGTTAAATGTCAGTGCAACTGAAAGTAAATCAAATAGTTGTGGAAGTTATGAAAATTTAAATGCAGAAAAGTAAAATGATGATCAAGTGTGAAGAACTGGAGTGGATTGCTAACTTCACTCAGTCGTAACACTGGATGCGTCAACAAGGTACCGTATAGATGAATTATCGTAGCAATAAAGCTCCAATGAAATTTTACCAATAACAACTCTTTGTTTAATTGAGACTCAAGTACCCACAATTACCACATCTCTCAATGTAGGTAACATTGTGCACTTAAGAACAAGTGATAGATTCTCATCTAATCCCAAACAGCTCTCGCTGACTTGCTTGTTAATCTAACTTGTCACCGCATCTCTCGATAGACTGCAATTTCACTCTCGTGTTTAAAGCAATTAAATCCAAGAATAAACAAATAAGAAGAATTAAGTAAGAATCAAAGTGATATAACTATGAAAGATATTCTCATATTCATTCAATTGTCAAGAGTAATTCATCAGCATAAAAGAAGGGTTAACAAATACATCGAAGCTTACTATCTCTAGACTACTAGAACTATTCCTTAATCGTTCCTCTTGTGCCTACACCAAGCACTCCTCGTCAGGAGTTGTTGCTCGTCTGCTCAGTCAACTCATCGATCTCCAATAAAACTTCTATTGGAGCCCAATTGTTCCGGGCCCAACATTAAACCCCACTTACAAAAGGCCCAAGTCACAAAAAAGACCCAATTACAAAACAAGCCCAATACCCAAAACCCATCTAAACCTAAAAATCTAAAAAAACCCCTAGTGGTAGCAACTTGTGCTGTCAGCCGCCCTGCCTTGCCCACTCAGCTCTTGCCACGTCTGTACCGCCACCAGCAACTTACCACCACTTGCACCACCGCCAATGTGAACCTGCACTACAAAGGAGAAAAGACAAGAGTTTAATGGCAAGAAAACAAATTATCATGATTGTAATTTCAATTATAAAAGCCGAATTCAATTCAATTGTAATGGTTACAGACAGTGATTCGAAATTAATAGCAAAAAAAACACGAAGCATTCGAAGCAATAAATAACATAGTCTAGATTACAAAGCATATTTACTCTCAAGGTAGATATTCATTTATTGTTTATTTATTTTCTGAATTTTGAAACGTTTTTTTATTTTAAATACATATTAATATACTTATTTATTCTATTATTACTACCATTTATTATTATTTATTTCGAAACAGTTAATAAATAAATATAATAATAAAAATAAAAAAAAGGAAGGTTAAGGGGCATACCTCGATTCAAAATGTCGTCGGAGCCATGGACGAATTCCCTCTGAACTCGCCTATGTTCGTGAAGGATTCTTTCGTTCGAATGTTTATATAAAGCAAAACACAAAAAGGGTTAAAAACCCTAAATATAAAACAAAAAACAAAACCAACAGATTCGAAATAATAATAACAAATTTTCTAAAGAAAAAAATAAAATTTCTTAATACTTCATCTTTTTAGATCTGAAAAATCTAATAGATCTAGGTTTTGTTTTTTTGGAAAGAAGCAAATAGGGAAATAATAAAAAAAAATCGAATCAGATTCGTTACAAATTTTTTTAAGAAAAAAAACCTTTTTTCGATCTTTATTCGAAAAACCTAGGCTAGATCTATTTAGATCTATGTCTGGATCTAATTTTTTTAAAAAAATAAAAAGGATTTTTTTAATACTTGGGCTGTCGTGGACGGCGACGCGTGACGATGGAGGTGACGGAAGCCGCAACGGACCGAGGACTGACTAATGGTTGGACAGAGAGGGTTCCAAAGAGAAAAAAAAGGGAGAAAGAAGCTTTTTTTTAAAAAGAAATGGAAGAAATGATTTTTTTTTGGAAATTTGGTTTAAATACCCATGTCTAAACACTGTCGTTTTGGCATCTAAGCTTAGAGGCCAAAACGACGTAGTTTTAGCTTTATGACCCGAATTCGACCCGACCCGCAACCACGATCCGCATGTTTTTCAATTTTGGGTTATTTACCCACGCGATCCTTCCGTATTTTTGAAATTTATAATTTCTTCCTTTTTCACATTTTTAATTTGTTTTAAATTTGCCCAGATATTTTAAATGCTTTACAATTTAATCCTTTGACTTTTAGAAGCCCAAGAAGCTGCCACGTGTCACTCTTTTTGGGTTTATTGCTTAAAAAGCCCCTGTTTTATTTAAAAATTATATTTTAACACTCAAACTTTCCCAAAATCATATTTTAACCCTTAATCTTTCCCAAAATCACATTTTGACCCTTGATCTTCCCAAAATCACATTTTGAGCCTTAATCTTTCCCAAAATCACATTTTGACCCCTAATCTTTCCTAAAATCACATTTTTACCCTCAAACTTTCCTAAAATCACATTTTTACTCTAAACTTTCCAAAATTACGTTTTAACCCTAAAATTGTTACAAAATTACATTTTAACCTTAAATTCTCTTAAACTTCATTTTTCGACCCTGTTTTCTTTATTATTTTTTTTCTTCAGATTCTTTGTGTAAAAATTAAATTACTTTCTTCGTATTTTAAATTAGTCTTGTTTTACCAATAATTTTGATTCGCGATTTTTTGTATTTCATATTTTATTATTCTGATGCTTATTTTGCATATTTATTCGTTCATATAATTGCACCTTCTTCATGTTATTCAATTTTTTATTAGTTGCACATTCGTATTTAATTTACGTACCCATCTTTAAATTAAAATTGTTTTCTGTCTCAAAATATATACAAATAATTCTAAAATTGAGGCAATATTCCTTTATTTCGGATTTTGAAAAATTGTGCCAACTTACTAGGCACGATTTTTCTTCAAATCGAAATAACCGAATACCCTTTTTAAGTTTTGAAATTGGCAACGAAGGAATGCTAGTTATTTTTTGATCTCGAAATGTTATGTCCTAACTCACTGAACGTGACTTCTCTCCTTGATCATTTCGAAATAACGAGACTTCCTCATGAAATTCAATTTCCTTCTTAAACGTGTACATCAAATAAATCATGCATTTAAGGGTCGTATTTTAAATTTCATTCGAGTTTTCAAATTTTTGACAATCAAGATCGAAAAATAATCGATGTGGTACCAATTTTGGGCGTGTGAGGGTGCTAATCCTTCCTTACACGTAATTGACTCCCGAACCCATTTTTCTGGATTTCGAAGACCAAAATATTTTTCAAAATGGATTTTAAACATTTTGTGGTGATCCAATCACACCGAATAAAAGATTGGTGGCGACTTTATTTTTCAATTTAAAAATACTTTCGAGACTATTTCCTTTAAAAAAAACATTTCGACAGCTTGGCGACTCCACTTGGGAATTTAAAAATAAAAGAGAGTCAAGCTAAAAGTCAACTATTTCCGAATCTTTTTGTTAAAATTTTTAAACACTCGGTTTATTTTAATATGCGATGCTTTGCATTTTTTGGTATGATGCCATGATAATATTGTGTTGATATTGCTAGTATAAGCTTGCATTCATGTGCATCTGTTACTACACCCTTTAAGTGGAAGTGAGAAGGTACTCCTTCGTGAGGTCTTCACCTCCGTGCAGGATAGCGAATCTCTTTCGGGATTACATCCGTACCTATGTTTTCGTCAAGTTTTCACTTCCGTGCAAACATGTGGGTAATGTGTCCCCCTAAACCAAACTCATCCGCATGAACCTATAATGGGTGAGGATCGAGGAATTTGTTGGTTTGGGTACCCTTTTACTCTAGAGACTAAACCTCATATAATGAGCCATAAGTACTTACCTTAGATAAAGCTATATCAAATCCTTTAGCAGTTATCCAAGACGAATGCTTAGGTTCTTTATTCTATATATGTATTGTTGTTGTGGAAATTTTACTAACTTGCTCTACTTTGTCCTTTTACTCACATTGCATCATCATACTAGGAAAGGTATTGATTCGAACTCAATTACTGATAAGAGAATTGATCATGGAGAACAAGTATCTTGATAAGGTGGAGGATAACATGGTTCTGCGTATGTGGTCAGAGGAAAATCAATGCCAGAAGGGTGATAGCTTAGTAGAAGGGCATGAATCTGACTTTTGGGATTACACCAAAATTAGTACAGCTCAAAATAGTGTGCAAGAGTTGAAAGAAATATAGGACCAATGGGATAATGATGTGAAGCAAACCTTTTACCACGAGTACGGGGATTTACCATACTTACTCGAGGTGAAACTAGATAAGTACCTCTTCCGACCTTTGGCACAACACTGAAACCCGGCCTACAGTTGCTTCACTTTTGGGAATGTAAACATGACACCTACGATAGAGGAATACACCACTTTACTCCGTTGTCCGAAGATCTTGGCTAATAGAGCTTACTCAAGAGCTCTTAGTGTCCCGACTTTTATCAAGAGATTAACAAACATCACTGGCATGAATGAGCAATAGGTCGCAGCTCGGGTTAAGGTGAAAGACGACAATAAATGCATTACATGAAAGAGTTTGCGAGACTTGATCTTGGACCACCCGAATGCGAAGAAAAAGATTGTCATCTTGGCTCTAAGTATATACGGGTTAGTCATTTTCCCAAGGCTTTGGGACACATAGAAGATACTATTTCAGATTTGTTCGATAGGTTGAATAAAAAGGTTACACTAGTCTTGGTAATATTGGCTGAAACTTTCAGATCGTTAAATACATGTAGAAAAGAAGGAGAGAGACGATTTATCGGCTGCGCACCATTGTTGATAATATGGTTCCACAGTCACTTTTGGAAAATAGAGAAAGTCTCTTATCAGTACTTGTCTAAAGATTATTCTCCTTTGAAAGAGTTTGTAGCTGCACAAAGACAAGGAAACTTCTCGGAGGAAAAATGGATTCCAATACTTCAAAGTCTCCGAGGCGAGGACATAGAATGGTGGGCATCATGGTTTGTTTCTGATGAAATCCTGTATCGATATGGAGACTTCAACTGGGTTCCATTAGCTGAAATTTGAGGAGCTGTAGGATATGCACCTTTATTGGTTTTAAGATAGTACAGGTCGAGAGAATTCATCCTAGCAACCCAAGGATTAGCCCAGTGTGAATTTGCACATAGAGGAGAGAATAATAAGAAGACGATTCGAGTGATCTCGAACGCATGAAATCAAGTTCGGAGGATGAAAGTGTTTGGTACTAATCCCATGAGAACTATAGAATATGATTGGTCGAGGAATAGAATGATCAATGATAACATTCCTGTACCAAACCCGAAAGTTGTTCGCCCAATTGAGGAGCACTTGCAGGTTGTCCCAACAGAACTAGAAATTATCAAACAAGATTTTGAGAGAAAGAATTCTAAAATGGAAAAAATGATAGAAAAGTTGGAAGAAGAAAAGGTACTTTTGGGATTAGATGTTGATGTTCAGAAATTAGAAGCAGAAAAATTGAGAAAAGGGAAAAACAAGGCCGAAAAAGGTCTTGATAACCTGAAGAAAGACTACAAGAAACTTCATTTGTCAATGAGGACTGCTGGTTTGGGTAAAACGTCAGAACAATGGCAACGAGAAATTCGTGAAGAAAAGAAAAGAACGAATCAATGGAAGAACAAGTTTCAAGATGCCTAGGTTCAGGAAAATGCCTTGAAAAGTAGCTTGTTGGAAAGTCAAGCAGAGATAACTGAGTTAAAGGCCCGAATAAAAGAGTTAGAGGAATCTCTGTAAAGACATCGTAGTTGAAACTCGATGGTAGAGCTAAAAGCAAGCCGAGTCAAGATCGAGAGGTTGAATAAGAGGGTAGAAGAACTAGAAGCCTCATTATAGAATAACGAGATACGAATCGAGATTCTTGAGAGGACAATGGAAACAAATGAATGACACCTTCAGCATACTCGGAGACAAGTTCAAGACAGGGATTATATTATGGGCGAAGCTCTAAATCAAATGCGGAGAGTAGCTGACCACTTGCAAATGCTAGCAGTCGAAGCCGATATGTTAAGTGTGTAGTATGAGATAAAGTCGGATCGGGGTCAAATTAGTTAGACTTCTCAAGAAAATCAATACTCTGAGCATTAAGGCAAAACCGTTTATGTAAATCTACTTTATCTAAAGAAACTTGTTATCTAGTGAGGTTTTCTAATAGAATTGAATTATAAGTCAATACCTTTCTTTCGTATACATGCACACATAAGCATCGCATTTCATTAACATGCATTTAATTCCATGAAATATCCTTGATTAATTAATTAATTTAAATCGTAACAGTTATATCAGTAATCATTGAAAATCCACACCATTATAACACTCGCAAAAAAAAACCAAAGCCATGGAGAAGAGGCTAGAAAGACTTGAGCAAAGCCAAAGAGAGATGCTGGAAAAAATGCAAGAACAGTTACAAGAACAAATGACAAGAATGTATAAGGATATGAAAGATCAGTTCATGGAAGCCCAAAGAAATTGGATGAATGAATTGGTCTAAATGAGGCAAAATGGGGTCGACAAAGGAAAAGGTCCTGCGATAAACCCAGTCGAGGAAGACGAAGATCCTATTAATCGCTTAGGTTTCACACCTTTTTATAACCAAGCTCCACAGGAGGCATAAACACGGAAGGCGACTATTACTATAAGGGTACAATAACATGCCACTGGTACATCAAGGTCAGTTAATTATCTAGTAGGATCGGGATCTAACCCTAAAGATAATGTCACAAATCTTGGTGTCCTTGATTTCGATGAGATGATGAGAGTTGATCTTCCTAGACAGATGGAGGAAAAGTATAAGCGATTAGAGGAAAAGATGGAGGTGATACAAGGAACTGAAAACTTTTACGGGATAGATACTAAGGAGTTAAGCCATGTCCCAAATTTGGTACTTCTCCTAAGTTCAAAGTCCCAGAGTTCGAGAAGTATAATGGAACAAGTTGTCCCGAAGCTCACATTACCATGTTTTGTAGAAAAATGGCAAGATATGTTCATAACGACCAACTGCTCATTCACTGTTTTCAGAATAGTCTGGTAGAGTCGGTAGTTAAGTGGTATAACCAATTGAGTCGGGCAAAGATTCATTTATGGAGAGATTTGGCACAGGCTTTCTTAAAACAATATGGCCATGCAATAGATATAGCTCCTAATCGAATTACACTGCAAAATATGGAGAAGAGATTGAATGAGAGTTTCAAACAATATGCATAGAGGTGGAGAGATGTGGCGACTCAGGTGCAGCCACCAATAACAGAAAAAGAAACAATGATGTTATTTGTTAATACTCTCATGGCACCCTATCTTAATCATCTGTAGGAAATGCCACCAAAAGTTTCTCTGACATGGTCATGTCAGGGAAAATGATTGAAAATACAATTAAAAATGGCAGGATAGAGGCTGGGGAGAATACCAAAAGAATTGCTTCGAGAAGGAGAGATAATGAAGTGAATAACACAAGCATATACAGGTCGAACTACAAAAAATCGTTCATGATAGCATAGCCTAAAGCCCCAATGAATAACTATAAAAATTCTCCAAAACAAGGGTCAAGCTCGAGGTTGAATAGGGAGAGAGTTTAGTACACTCCCATTCCTATGTCATATAAAGAACTTTATCAAAGATTGTATGATGAGCATGTAGTATCCCCATAGCATGTAAAGCAATACGAGCCCCCATTTCTAGCTTGGTACAATGCAAAATATCGGTGTGAGTATTATGCAGGAGCCGAGGGGCATTCAATTGAGAACTGTCTTGCCTTCAAGAGGCAAGTTGAGAGACTTATTCGGCTAGGAATCGTGATATTTGATGAACCAATAAGACCAAACATAGACGGGAATCCCTTACCCAATCACCTGAACTAGGGAGTGACTGCAATAAAGGAAGAAGGAAGCCAGAGAATCAAAATGAATGTCAAAGAAGTCAGGTCTCCACTCAAACAGGTGTGGCATCAAATGGTTAAGGAGGGATTAATCGCAGAAAATAGGGAGAATATAGTAGCAAAGACTGTTAACTACTGCGAATTTCATGCCATAGAAGGGCACAAGATTCAAGACTATGTTGAATTCAAAACTTTGGTGCAAACATTGATGGATAATGGAGAGTTAGAATGTTTCGAGGAAGGAAAGGAGGTTAAGGATGTTTACGCCTTTGAAAAGAGAGAAACAAAGGCCTATGAAATTAATCGCCCAGTGGTGATTATTTCTAAACCCACAAGCAGTGCGGCAAGGGAGCAAATGACACCGCACATCATTATACAAAAGCCAACGACGCTTCCCTACAAAGATAGTAAAAGAGTCCCATGGAACTACAATTGCAAGGTAACAATGCCAAGGAAGGAAGAACTCAGAAAGGATGTGAGTCTTGTTACTCGCAATGGAAGGTGTTATGATCTAGTGAGCAAGGAAGAAGAAATGAATAAAGGGAAGGCAGTGATGGTTGAGCCTAAGGAAGAAAGGATTAGCAATCCCGAACCACTCACAAATGAGCCTGTGACAGAGAAAGAAGATAAAGAGTTTTTGAAGTTCCTAAGACATAGCGAATATAGTGTAGTGGAATAGTTGCACAAGCAGCCGACCCGAATATCAATTTTAGCCTTACTCTTGAGCTTAGAGGCCCACTGAAGCGCACTAATAAAAGTGCTAAATGAGACTTATGTAGCCAATGATATATCCGTCAGTAAGCTGGACCGCCTGATCAATAATGTGAGTGCGGATAACTTTATTTTCTTTAGTGATAATGAGATACCAACTGGAGGAATGGGATCTATGAAAGCCTTACACATCACCACCCATTGTAAAGGGTACACATTGCCTGGAGTACTCATAGATAATGGCTCGATTCTAAATGTGTTACCATTGGCTACTCTGAGAATATTACCGATTGACAGCTCTCACATGAAGGGATGTAATAATATAGTGAGGGCGTTCGATGGGACTAAAAGGAAAGTGATGGGAAAGATAGAAATACCTCTTCAGATTGGACCGAACACATACGAGGTGGACTTTTTAGTAATGGATATCAGGCTTACATATAACTGTCTGTTAGGAAGATCGTGGATTCATTCAGTTGAGGCAGTACCTTCTTCGCTGCATGATGGTATTACAAATGACATATATTTTCTCCCTAATTTAGTGTTTTAATTATCTCTTTTATTTCTCATTTAGCATGCTTCTTGAGCATTTCATACTTAGTTTTTACATTTTCTAATTCATTACTAGTTAGGTTAATTTCTTATTATTTTTATCTATTTTTGTACTAATGTCAACGCAAGCAGTTCGATATATTGCAGCTTAGAATTGTCAGCGTAGGAACTTAGTCGAATAGCTTAAATGATGGAAGAAGAATACAACCCCAAGATCAGCTTGGAGTTGCGACCACCGATGTCACCGCACTGAACATGAACTCCGAATTGGTAAACTCAAAGCTAAATTCACATTTGGATGCACCAGTGTAGGAACATCACAGATGTCGTCACAATTATGGTTTCAGATTACGTCTAACAAGGCAGCGACAATCTGTAGACCTTTGAAGAAAACATTAAAACTGCATGAGTGCATAGCTGTACTCTAACTAACTTTGACAGCTGCAAAATCTAGATCTGGATTTCAGAATGGGAGAATGAAATCTACAATTTTGTGAGCCTATAAATAGAAGAATGAAGAATGAAGAAATCATCAAGAGCTAAGGGATTAAATTCTACAAATTCTGTGTGATTTTGAGATTTGAGCTGAGAATTAGGAAGCTGATGAAGCAAGTCTGCAGTAACTTCTGACGAGAGGTGCTTTGTGCTGGGCAAGAGGAATGATTAAAGAATAGTCTTAGTAATCTAGAGATAGTAAGCTTCGATTGTACTCTTTAATTTTTCTTTTAACGATGATTAATTCTAATGTCATTAAATGAATATGAGAGTATATTTTGGTGTTAGATTATCTTGACTCTTATTTAATACTGCTTATCTGTTTATTCTTGGATCTAACCGCTTTAAGCACGAGAGTGAAATTGTAGTCTGCCTACATCGAGAGATGTGGTGACAAGTTAGGTTAACAAGTAAGTTAGGCGATAGCTGCTTGGGATTGGAAAGATTTCAGTCACTTGTTCTTGGATGCATAACATTGCTCACACCGAGAGGTGGAGTGATTGTGGATATTTAAGTCTGGATTAAATAGAGAGATATTGTTGATAAGAACTCAAGAGAGATTTATTGCTATAATAATTCATCTAAACTTTACCTTGTCAATGCATTCACCAGTGCAACTTTGCAGAATCAATGAACCATTCCTACCTTTTTACACTTGATCAATTTTATATTTCATGCATTTAAATATTCAGTACTCAACACTCAACACATTTGATTTACTTTCAGTACATTGACATTTAATTCTGATTGCATTGACAATATTAACTATTTTAGTGTGTAGATCTAATGTAATTGCACTAACATCCTTACTCATATTTTACTCATTTTCAGTATTAATTGCTCCAACAATTAACATCAAGAACCTATTTCCTCGTGGGATCGATATCCGATAGAATTGTCTATCAACTATATTTGCATCGACATGTGTACGCTTGCACAATCGCTGTGACATTTAAGACGCGATCAAGTTTTGGCACCGTTGCCAGGGAAATTGGCGTTTGTTTGATGTTTATTTTTGTAGTTGCAATTAATTCTACTTACTTAACTTTTAATCTTTATTTATATGTTTATTTTCTATTATCTTCTTTTTTAGTTTTATAAGTGTTGTATGTCCACAAGGAGAAATCCTAAGGACATTGTGAGCTTTGATCTAGAGCTTGAGAGAACATTAAGGAGGAGAAGGCAAGAACAAAGGAAAATGGCTGGTAACAATAACAACAATAATTTACCACCATTGCTGCCACAAGATGGAGTTCCTCCAGTGCTGCTACAAATTTTTAATGATATACTACCATCACAGCCATAAGAAGAACAAGTACAAAATAGGATAATAAGAGATTTTGTTGTACCTATACTTGATGATTTACAACTAGGGGTTGTGAGACCAGCTATTCAAGATGGAAATTTTGAGCTGAAATCGGTGATGTTTCAGATGCTAAATTCAAATGGGAAATATTTTGGTTTTCCTCATGAAGACGTAAGAGAACATTTGAAATCATTTTTTCTTATTTGTACATCCTTTAGTCACATGGTTTCGTTGATGATGCGTTGAAAATGCAATTATTTCCTTATTCGTTACAGGGTAAAGCGAGAACATGGTTCTTGGGATTGCAAGCAGGATCAATTACATCTTGGAATGCGTTAGTAACGCAGTTTGTTTTGCGTTTCAATCTACCGACAATGAATACAAGGTTGCGAAATGATATTACTGCATATCATCAGCTAGATGATGAGAATTTACATACAACATGGGAGCGTTATAAAACATTGCTTCGATGCTGCCCAATGCATGGTATTCAGCAAGAGACCAAGATTGAAATATTTGACAATGGTTTGAATGCTCAGACAAGGAACCTTGTCGATGCATCTGCTAATGGTCCCTTGTTGGACTGTACTTGCAATGAAGCTGTAAGAATTCTAGAGAGGATTGCTCAAAACGACTATCAGTATCCAATCTCTCGTTCTGTATAGGTAAAAAATAACCATGGAGTTCTTGAGTTAGATGCTATTTCTGCTTTGTCAACACATGTATCCCCATTAGCCTATATCATAAAGAATATGAAGGGAACAAATGATGTTGCTCCTATTCAAGTGGCTCAATAATTGGATGCGCCGATATTTTCTTGTGAAATTTGTGGCGACAATCATAGTTATGAGGACTGCCTACAACATGCAGAAAATGCTTGCTATGTCAACAACATCATGGGAAGTTCATTTGGTAACTCATACAATAACTGATCTCAACAACCTTGAGGGAATCAAAATGCTTTCACATTTAGATATGGAAATTCCTCAAATCTAAGGGGTTATAGACAAGGGAGTTTCAATAACAACCAACATCAGAATTATAATCAGAATTTACAGGTAAATTCTCGATTTGAACAGATGCAGACACATAGTCAGATGCAACCACAATTTTGATTACAGCCACAACAGTCTATGCTGCCACATCTGCAAGGACAACATCATCAACATTAACAGTAGCAATTTTCTCAACCTAAGTCAAATTATATGGTTGCTCTTGAGGCATTGATGCACGAGCATATCACACGAACTGAAGCACTAGTGCAAGGCAACTATTCTTCCATTCGAGCATTATAAGCCCAGCTAGGGTAGTTGGCTTCTAATCTTAGCACTAGGTTACCAGGCACTTTGCCTAGTGATACTGAGAATCCTACGCAAAAGGGGAAGGATCATTGTAAAGTAATCACGCTGAGAAGTGGCAAGCAAACGATGGTTGAACCAAGTAGTTCTGGCTAAAACCATGTCAACGCATCTGAACCACAGCAACAGGAAGACGATGCAGTTGAAGGAAGTCAAGCAAAAGAATATGAAGAGGAACCTACTGTAGTGCAATCTATACCTACAGTTTGCCCAACTAAGTTGTCGACGTAACTGTCAATGTCGACACCGCCGAGTTTTCCACAATAACCCACTGCTACAATACCTTTTCCATTTCCGCAAAGATTTAAAGAAAAAGTCCATGATAAAGAATATCAAAGGTTTGTTTCTACTTTGAAACAATTGCATATTAACATACCTCTTGTTGATGCCCTTGTGCAGATACCTAGCTATGGGAAATTTATGGAAGAGTTGTTATCAAAGAAAAAGAAATTGTCTGAAATCAAGACGATTGTGCTCACAGAGGGGTGCAGCATTGTGCTTACAAATAAGTTATCAACCAAGATGAAAGACCCTGGCTGTTTCACAATCCCATGCTCCATTGGGAATCATTATTTAGGTAAGGCTTTATATGATTTGGGAGCAAGTATTAACCTTATGCCTTTGTCTACTTTTAAGAAGTTAGGAATAGGTTCGATGAAGCCCACGGCGGTGACATTACAACTTGCGGATAGATCTTTAGCACAACATGAAGGCTAAATCAAAGATGTCCTTGTACAGGTTGATAAACTCGTGTTCTCTGTTGATTTCATTATCCTAGACTGCGAAGCAGATAAAGAGGTGTCCATTATCTTGGGGTGACCATTTCTAGCAACGGGACGCACACTTATCGATGTATTCAAGGGAGAACTTATCATGCGTCATAACGACGAGCATGTGACCTTTAGTGTGTTTGAGGCATCTCCGTCCAAAAGTAGAGAGCAATGTCACTATATCGACGTGCTGGATGAAATCATTTTGGAAGAATTCAATGCAAGGAATTTAGCAATATCAAATGAAGATGTGGAGACATTTATCGATGAAATCCTAGATGATTGTGTCGACAAAGAGGAGGTTAACAATTATGAGCTGAGACAGAATTGGCAATTGGAGTCTTTGGATTTGTCTAATAGGACAATCTCAGTGTTTGAACAAGCTTTTACCTTGGAGATGAAGCCATTGCAAACGCATTTAAAATATGTCTTTCTTGGTGACAACGAGACATTACCTGTTATTGTCAACGCATCCCTCGACGCAACTCACGAAGATAAGCTCATTGCGATTTTGAAAGAGCACAAAGGAGCTATAGCCTGGAGCATTGCTGAAATCAGAGGCATTAGTCCCTCTTTTTGCATGCATAAAATTAGGCTGAAAGATTAAGAGAAGTAATCAATTGAGCAACAAAGACGACTTAATGAGAAGATGAAAGAAGTGGTAAAGAAGGAAATTATCAAATGGTTAAATGCGGGCATCATATACCCTATTTCTGATAGCAATTGGGTAAGCCCCGTCCAATGTGTACCTAAAAAGAGTTATTTCACAATTGTGACCAACGACAAAAACGAGTTGATCCCTACTCATATTGCGACTGGCTGGCGAGTATGCATGGATTACCATCAACTAAATATGGCCATAAAGAAGGACCATTTCCCACTACCTTTCATTGATCAGATGCTAGATAGGCTAGCTGGTAAAGCCTATTATTGCTTTTTAGACGGCTATTCTGGATACAACCAAATTGCTATTGCGCCGGAAGATCAAGCAAAGACCACGTTCACATGCCATTTTGGATCCTTTGCTTTCCGACGTATGCCATTTGGGTAGTGTAATACGCCAGTAACATTTCAGAGATGTATGATGGCAATTTTTCGAACATGATCGAGGATTCCTTAGAGGTATTCATGGATGATTTCTCTGTCTATGGATAGAATTTCGATCAATGTACTGACAATCTGGCAAGAGTCCTGAAGAGATGCGAGGACACAAATCTAGTTCTGAATTGGGAGAAATGCCACTTCATGGCAACTGAAGGCATTGTCCTTAGGCATCGGATATCTTGTCAAGGCATTGAGGTTGATAAAGCAAAGGTAGAAATCATCGAAAAACTACCACCACCCACTAACGTCAAAGCAATGAGAAGCTTTCTTGGACATGCTGGCTTTTATAGAAGATTCATCCCAAATTTTTCCAAGATAGCTAAACCATTATGCTCATTACTAGATCAAAATAAAAAGTTTGTGTTCGATGACAACTGCCTGGACGCATTCATGACAATAAAGAAGTAGCTGGTACAAATTATCGTCGCATCGGACTAGACACAACCGTTTGAACTAATGTGCGACGTAAGTGATTTTGCTGTGGGAGCTGTACTAGGCCAAAGAAAAGAGAAGGTATTTCATTCTATTTATTATGCTAGTAAAACTCTAACTGAAGTGCAGGTTAATTATACTACCACTGAGAAGGAGTTTCTAGTAGTAGTCTTCGCATTTGACAAGTTTCGTTCCTATCTTGTCGGCGCAAAGATTATAGTATACACAGACCACTCCACATTGAAATATCTTCTTACAAAGAAAGACGCCAAGCCTAGATTGATACGATGGATCCTACTCCTTCAAGAATTTGATATTGAAATTAGGGATAGAAAAGGATCTGAAAATCAAATAGCTGACCACTTGTCTCGACTGGAAATTGGAAGTGAAGATGGGCAGACGTCCTAAATTATCGAAGCATTTCCAGAGGAGCAGTTATTCTTTGTCGACACATCGCCCTGGTATGCCGATGTTGTCAATTACCTTATGTGTGAAAAGCTACCCACGAGTTATACTGGTCACAATAAGATCAGGTTCATACGCGATGCTGCAAAATATCATTGGAACGAGCCATATAAGGTATGCGCCAACAACATTATTCGTCACTGTGTACCTAATATCAATAAAAATGAAGTTTAATAAATTATATTTTTTATTATTTTTTTAAATTTTTATCGAAAGATAGTTTTATATTAATTATATTATGAGAAAGTATGGTTATATTAATTATATTATGGAAAAGTATGTTTATATTTTGATATTCTCCATATTCGTTTTGCTATCCATATTCAGGATTTATAGCAGTCACTCATTGCAATATCATCTTTAAGGTTTGAACATGTGTTTGCCCTTGAAAGTGTAATTGCTTTATAGTATTTAACACTTATTGAGAAAGTATGTTTACATTAATTTTTTAATCGGAAGAAAAAAAAAAAAGGAAAAACGACAAAAGATTCTATCAATAAGGATATTCATGCAATTATATAGTTTCTAAATAAATTTTGAATAAAAATTTCTGTCTCTATAACAATTTAATTCTGTCAACAATCTCTTGATTCGGTAACAAAAGCATTATGTTATAAGTATAAAAGTTTAGGTTCGATTCCAAATAATTCTATTACTTTCTTCAATTATATATATAAAAAAGTTGATTTCTAGAAATTAAGGAATATTTAAATAAAAAATAAATTATGGAATAAAGGTACAACCGTACAAAGTCATTGAAAATGAAGGGAAGGAATTATTGTGCATTGATATGATTAGTAAAAAGGAAAAACAACAACAAATATTAAAAATTTTGACCAAACTCACCAAACCTTCACCAACCTGTCCCAAAAGAAAGCAAAGTAGATACCAAAGCTAACTTTCTATTTCTGTTATTTATTTATTTTTAAAGCTGCTTTATACCTTAGATGAAAATCGAACTTTAAATAATTTTTTATTTTTTAATCGTATGATCGCGTCCATATTTATTTCATTTACATTTTTTATAGGTTGGGTTATTCATCTAAACTCATAAAATCGGTTTAAATATATACCTAACCTAAAATATATCGATATTATTTTTTCTTTTTTTCTCAAAATAGAAAGTAAATTGAGTTTTTTTTTTCTATTTGTTAATACACTCATCAATACTTTTCACAAGTGTAAGATTTATGTTATAAATGATGAAAAATAATCTCATTAATAATGATTAAAGTTTATATAATCATTTAAATTCTACCACTTTTATATCAAATAATAATATCTTTGATATCTTTGATGTGGGCAAGAGTGGTTCATGAGGATATTCAAATTTTGGAAGGATATTGGTGGTGTTGGCCTACGAATTGTAGCTCCTTGAGAAGCATAGCAAACAAGATTGTTTTCCATTGGGAGTCACCTCCTCATGGGTGGATAAAGTTCAACATGACAAGTGTAGCATTAGAGGATAAAGCGGGTTGTGGTGGGATTTTGAGAGATGATAAAGGAGTGGCTTGTGCGTTGTTCTTAGGATTGATAGTAGCTAAGGGATCGAAAATGGTTGAGATAATAGCCATTAAAATAGTCGTGGATATGTTTATTGGGTTGAGTTGGCATGTGAATGTCCCATTAGTTATTGAATCTAGTTCGTGTGTTGTTGTGGAGTGGCTATTGAAAAGGAATTACAGACTGTGAACGCTACAAAATCTATTTATTGATATAGACTGCGACATTAATTAGCTGGTTCGAGTTTAATTCGCAGTTATTCATCGCAGTAGGTATAACAATACCTTTGATTTTTAAGGCCTTGTGGTGAATTTTTTTACTATCTTTTAGTATTGTTTGAGTGGATGTTATTTGTTTTAGGTCGAGTATTTTTTAGAGTGTAAAGTTAATTTGAATGTGTTGTAATATTGTTATCCTTGAAAGAGATTGACTTCTCCAACGTCTTTCTCTGTTTGTTATATTTTATTTTGACTGAGCAAAAAAAAAAAATTTGCAATTCAAACTACTCATCATCTACATTGACATTTGTAAGATTAATCAATAAATTGTGAAGGTTATAAATAGTAGTTAAAGTTATTTTATAACTACTAAATAAATGGTAAGTATTTGGTATACTCTTAGTAAAATTTAAAAATTCCACAAGTAAAATTACAAATTTATCATTGTGTCTCATGTTTTTATATAATTTTTTTCTTTTAACTTTTTACTATATCATTTATATATATCATCACCCCTATCTTGTTTGTGAAAATTTTAAATTTCATTCGTACTAAATATTTTTCTTTAAATAATAATAATAAAAAGTTGAATCTAAATATATTAATAAAATTTGGGTGCAATGGTAAAGTTGATTGTACTTTTAGGGAGAAAATATAAGTCTGAACTCATGTAAATGATATTGTTGAAAGGGATACTCAAACTCTATAAAAATTAGTCTTTATAAACACTAAAATAGATATGAAAGATACATTGATCATAAAAAAAACTAAATTTGCCTTTGATAAAGATCATCTATGACTTGAAGTGAATATATCAATCTAAAATATTAAATCTATTTAACTACATAAAATAAATAATTAGAAAATTTTAGTTCTAGCTACAGAATTGACTTCAAATTATATCGTTTTTTCTCACTTAAGTATTTAAAATTTTTTTTCTCCTAAAAAATAACACTTAAATTATTAAATTTGTCTTATTTTACCTAAAAAGTATGTATCATAACACATGTCATATTTTTATTGGTTGGTATAAAATCTTTTTATTAATTGATAATTTAAATATCACTTTTAACCATAACAATTTAAGATACGCAAGTGAAAAATGTCGAATAGTTTGAATTTCAATCTTACATTTAAATCTAAAATTTAATTTACTTTAATTTGTATGATCTAAAAGAGTGCGACATAAAATCTAACTATTGAATTATTAATATATAATATTATATTAAATTTTGAATTAGTTGGCTAACATTTAGGTGGGGGAACTCCAAATTTATTGGATATATAGAAGCATATGAAAAGGACCGACAATGTATTGAGTGGTGAACCATTGTTGAGCTCATAGTCACCACCTAGGAAATAATATCAGCACCGACAATGATTTTGGGACAAAGGTTGTAGCAATTATCTTTATTCCTTCTTACACGTAGTTTCCTGACTTTGACTCTATCATCTCTTGTTGCAGAGGAAACAAGAAATTCTTTTCATTACAAACTTCTTCCAAATGCTGTGTATTTGGTCGGTTTTGGGGTTGGTTTGGTTTCATCTGATTCATTAATTTATAAGTGTCGCCAAAACTGTTGGTTAATTAGCTATGTTTTTATTTAGTGTTCTTCAACCCAATTTTTTGCTCGGCTACAATTAAATATATTATTTTTGGTAATTAAATTTTTATATATATAAAAACATCTTGGGAGGTTATAAAGAAAACCAAAATACACTTCACACAGTCGACATGTGAACCCGTATTGCCAATCCAATATTGAAATGGAAAACAAGTGAACCCTGTCATTTAGATAAATTGGTTGGTGACTATGGGCCTAGCATTGTTTTTTAGAAGCAAATTTAAATAAAAATTATTTTTGAAATAAAAATATTGTTAAATAAAATATTTTTAAATTTTTTAAAAGTGTTTTTAAACAAAAATATTTTAAAAAAAACACTTTTTTTAATAAAAACAAAAATAAAAAATTTTAAATTTTACTTAAAAGTGTGTGATTTTTAAAAGTATTACTAAATTAGTACTTTTTATTTGGACTACTGGATCAATACCCCCCCTTTTGACTGTTTCACTTTCTTTTAACACCCTTAACTTGACAGCTTTCCCATCAACTCTCAACCTCCAAGCAAATAAGCAATAATTCGCATCTAAAAACACGAAGTGTTGAGCAAGTGTTTTGAAATGGTTGTAAAAGTGTTAATGGTAGTGATCATTATGGTTAACACTGCAACAGACTTTGTTAAATAGGTAATTTTTAAAATAAAATTTTTGGGCTTTAAATAATATTAATATTGTGGAAGTATGCAAGTTTATTTATGAAAATCAATTCATTTGAAGCAATTTATCTTGAAGAATATTGGATTAGGTCAGATCAAATAATCGGATCCTTTGAATTGTAGAGATTGAATTGGGATAGCATTGAAGACAACTTCAAAATCTGCTTTACATTGATTATTATTATAGTGTATCTTGCTATTTTAGTTGTTATTTAATAGGAGATTGGATTGTAATTAGCAAATTTTGAAACTCTTATATATTTAAAAAACTTGTGTAGGTTTGTAATGAGTATGAGAGCACTTATTTGTTCATAGGGGAACGTATATTTTATAGTGCATTTGAGAGAATAAACAAGTTTTATTTACTGTCTAAGTTTTCATTAAGTTAGACTCCACAAACATAAAAAAATCAAATTACATAAATAATTTTATGAAAAATTATTAACTTACATTAAAATACACAAATATTCCAAAATATTTTTGACAAATTATTAACTTACATTACAATTTTATGATAATACATATTCTAGATTATGGTATGTTTATGGGTGAAAAAAAATATGTAATAATTTATAAAAAATTGATTTGAAAATCAAATGTAGTTGTTGATTGAGTCTTAGCTCGATTGACATCAGCATTATTGTCAGTGTAGGAGGACATGGATTCGAGTGCGCTGAAGCTCATTATCCTCCTATTTAAAGGTGGGGAAGGATTATGGATAATTTTAGGCATTGTATCAAAAAGAGCCAATATGATTAGAAAATATAATGAGAATAATGTTAAAAAAAAATCAAATGTAGTTCTGATTGAAATTTAAAAGTTAAGTTGTGTTACATTTTTTGTAATTTTATAATTGAACTGGAACTTGATTAATGGTAACACATACCCATGAAACATAAAATTTATGTCTCCTAGATTATGTCACACCTACATTATGAATGAAAGAAAATATTAAATGTAATTTTAAAAAAAATTAATAATGATTATAGGTGGAATAGTAAAAATTATATATAAATCGTATTAAGGATATATTCGATTTTTTAATATATAATTTTTAATTATTTTATTTAAATATTATATAAAAGTTAAAAAAAAAATAATATTAAAAGAAAGGATATATACTCATATTAATCCTGGAACAAATTCAAGTATAGTTGGAAAACAGATAGACTATAGAAATCGAGAATAAAAAAGTCAGAAGAGAAAGGTCTTCATCTGTCGGTGCCTTGCAAACAACTATTACAATCATCATTCCTCACCAACACATAATTTTCCTTTTTCTTCCGTACATCATCTATGCTTGTAATCTTTTTCAAAATGATTTAAACTATATTCTCTGGTTTTGATAATTAAATTTATGTGCTCATCACGAAGGACATTTTGATAGCTTCAACTCTCCATCTTGGTCTTGCTGTAATTTATGTTTGGCAGGAAAACTTACATGGGATGTCAAGGGCTCAGTGTGAACATGGTGTTGCAAGTTCATCACATGATGAACTTCAGCAAAGCCAGTCGTAGGCTTTTCACAAGATCTTTCACTGTCATTGAAAACTCAGCTTCCATCTGCAATATTATATAATAACCATGAAATTAAAGCTTAAGTCTCAAGGGTTGCATACTTATTATTATGTATAAGTTAGATTTGAAAAGCAAAACTGAATAAATTACCTGGGCAGTAATGGTTATGTCAAGAGTGGCTTGTCCAAAGGGCAAGACGTGACTATTGAGCACAAAGAGATGAAGCTTTTCGACCTCGTTTATGATGTTTGATATGCAACCTTTGTTGTTCTTGCAGTGGATTCTAATGAGCACATCCTTGTCTGAAACTCTTGCTTCGATCTCGGGGAAAGGGTTGTTGTTAGATTGTCCATGGACGCTCTCATCAGATGAAGATGTCTCATCATCTGCATAAATTTGGGTTTTCCTCACAAAGATTACCGATTCCATTGTTTTCTTAGCAACTTGTTCCTCCAGCACATTAACTCGATCCTGAAGTTTTTTCAAGTATGTGATAGCGTCTCCAAGAACTGAAGCTTTATCCGTCTGCATAGGCACAATAGCTCACAAGTTAATTTCAAAGCCCAAACTAGACTGAAATCTTTGAATCTATATAATTAGACAGAAAGACTTGTTGCCTTTTTGAGGCCAGGAATAAGTGCCGAAAGAGAAATGAAACTCTGGCTAAGCTTTTCACGGCGTTTTCTTTCAGCAAGCACATGGTCTTGAGCATGTAATGGAGTCCTTGTGAATGAACCCACCCTCTTTGAACCCACCTCATTTTTCTGTTTCACGTCATAGTCTACAGCATAGTATGAACTGGAGTTGTCGAAGGAGATTATATGAGAAGACGAGGAAGAAGAAGAAGCCTTTGGTGGTGGTGGTGGGATGTTATTTTCTGTAATGCAAGAGTTCCAACTGTTGGTTTCAAGTTGTTTCATTGGCCTTTTAAAGTCGTCGACCTCGTGAGAAGCTTCAATGAATGAATTATCATTGGTATAATATGGTTCAGAGTGAAAATTGATATCATGAAATGAATAGTCAATAGGGTTTATCATTTGGTATTGTGGGAAGAATGGGGGATCCTCCATTTCCTGCCAATCAGACCATCATAAAATTCATATAATAAAATAAATAGGTATATAATATCTTGAGATGGTTGGAAGCAATGGAAGAACAATATTTACCAGTTGAGATAACCATTTGCCTGAAGCGATTTCCATTAAAGAAGCTTTAAATCTTAGAAAGGAAGGCACCAAATGAATCCAAAGAAAATTCAAGCTATATAAGAAGGAAAAACACAGAGCTAGTTATAAAACTGGAGGCTAAAGTACCTCTGAACGAATGAATGATGTTTAATAAATGGAGAAAGCAACAAAAATCAGTTGAGTTGGGAGTTGAAAATGAAAGGTATAGCTTGAGAATGAATAGCGACCTGCAGTCCAAAGACAAGTGTGTTCAGACGTGGGTTTGATTGATTCAAACTATTCTCTTCCAATTCGGTAGGAGGGAATCAATTAATAAATCTATATACTCATAATGAGACAGGTGTTTGAGTATCCCTACCTCCGCACGCAAGTGTGAAATGAAAACCGAAAAAAGGTAACACATTCCTCCTTTTCTTTTCTAGTTTTAATTGTTCATTTAAAGCCTCTGTTTCTTGACTACTTCCGTCCAATGCGTTTATATTAATCTACAACCTATATTGACTTACTTGACTTAATGTTTTTTTTCTATTACCTAAACTTGAAAAATGTTTTTAGGTATCTAATTAACATTGGTAAAATACACTCACGTGGTAAAATCAACTTAACTTGATCAGTTCTCGTTAGAAATATAAACATAGATTTACAACCGTTCATTTAAAAGATTGAATATTTTTTAGATCAAGAAAAATATAAAAATTGATATTTTTCAAGATTGAGAAATAGAAGTGATCAGAAAACATCACAATAAAATGTATATTATTGTTCATTCAATACTAAAACAACTTTGATTGATTTTTTTTCATTAATCCGATTAGGATTTCAAAATTTATTATTATTATTAATTATTTCATCGAGATATGCATTGTAACACTCATACTTGGCGAATCCAGAGTTTGGGCGAATAGCTCAAAAGTATTTGATTGGCCCGATCCTATCCACCCAATTGCCGTCTCGACGCACTCGTAGGTCACTGATAGCATTAGAAATGACACTTAAAATCTCTCTGATTAGTGTATATTTTGTTTCCTTTTGTACTATATTTAGCATACATTTTCAGCATTTTATACTTATTATTTGCATTTTCTAAATCAGTGTTGCATGGTCTTATTTTCTTTCATTTTATATCATTTGTGCTACTAATGTCGTTGCATTCAGTATCAGTTTTGTGTATTAAGTTGTCAGCGTAAGAATCCACTTTAGAAGATGGAGCAGGCAAGCACTCAGAACTATCACCACAAGTTTGATGTAGAATTTCAGCCATATATGTCACCACATGAACATTTCTACAATACACCAGAGACCTCATTCTGCTAACATATCCAGAAGCACCAGCACAAAAGAAGGCCAAGTTGTCACAGCAAATAAAAATCATAATTTGCATTCAAAGATGTAGCGACAATCTGCAACTATATAATACACAAACCAGATCTGCGTGAGTTCACAGCTGACAATAACAAACTTGTACAGCTGCAAAAAGGGAGTTAGATCTGAGAAGGGGATAGACTTTCACTTTCCAGTGGTTATAAATAGAGAGAAGTGAGAGAAAATCATCATCAAGCTGTG
The DNA here is from genome assembly GCA_005610355.1 of Gossypioides kirkii. Classification (NCBI taxonomy): domain Eukaryota; kingdom Viridiplantae; phylum Streptophyta; class Magnoliopsida; order Malvales; family Malvaceae; genus Gossypioides; species Gossypioides kirkii. The sequence continues at coordinate 22,017,413 of CP032254.1, read as the reverse complement.
AAGAATTCAATTCCACAATTCTCTCATTTTTTATCAAATAAACTACCATGGAAGCTTGACTTCCGAGGAGAGTGACTTGATGCAACAAGGAGGTGACTACTCCTGATGAGGAGTTCCTATGTACGATGCAAGAGGAGCAATTACAAGAGAATTCTAGTAGACTAGGAATAGCATGCTTCAATTTCTTCTTTAATTCCTCTTAAATGTTGATGAATTCTATTGACTATTAATTGTATATGGAAGTATATGTTAATGTTAGATCTACTTTGATTTCTACTCAATTCTTCTCATCTGTTTATATTTGGATTTAACTGTTTTGACCACGGAAGTGAAATTGTAGTCATAGTCACTGGAAGGTGCGGTGACAGGTTAGATTAACAAGCAAGATAACGGAAGTTTCTTGAGGTAAGAAGGAATTCTAGCCACTTTTTCTTGAGTACAAAGCATTACCAGCACTAGAAGGTGTGGTAATTGTGAGTACTTGGGTCTTTGTTAAACAGAGGAGTTGATAGCAGTCAGATCTTATTAGAACTAAATTGCAGCGACAATTCATCTATCAATTATCTTGTAATCACATTTAGCATTGCCAATTTATGAAGTCAGGGATCCCCCCATTTCTTTACACTTGATCCACTTCTTTTAATTTTCTAAATTTACATTTATAAACAACTTCAACAAACAATTCATTTTCTTTTATTAATTTGCTCTGACATTGTATGTTATATTTGCGTTGATAGAGTTAACTCTTTAATTGTGCACTTTTAATCAAATTGCATTGACATTAATATTAACAATCTTTTTCATTTAAACTCTAATTGCTTCGACAAATTTAAGCAACAAGAACATCATCCTCGTGGGATCGATATCCGATAGATTCATCTCTATCTACTATACTTGCATCGACAGTGTCCGCTTGCACATAATTTGCTGTGACGTTTACAGGTCGATCAAGCATATAGACAACGATAGGGTTTAAAGCAAGGGATGTTCTCTAAGAGGTGTGTATGTGAAGAAGGGGAGCTTGGTAAATATATTAAGGGTTTTTGGGTTTAAAGGATGTCGCCAAAGCTAAGGTATGTCCAATTTGCCTAGTTAATGTATAAGTAATGTACCAACGAGATAGTTAGGAACGAATGATAGGTCAAATCAAAGATATGAAAAAACTTTGGATTCTTGTATACGTTTCTCCACAACTGTAGCCCACTAATAAGAGCAGTCTTGAAAGTTAGTGACACATATCAAACTTTAATAGGAGAAAGTGGGTTTCATATAGGATTCTAGAAAACACTATAGCCAACTTGCTTTGAGCTAATCAAGGATTTGTACTGGTAAGCTGAAACTAAGGATAGAAGTTCATGTCGATAATGTTTCATGCCATGGCTAAGTATTCCAGACTCACATATAGCCTTCAGAGAGAGTAAGTCTGTTCATGTGTGAAAATAAGATGATGAGGAAACGAAGGCCTGTCATAGTGGTTATTTGGGTTTCTGATGATGATAAAAGTTGTACGATTACATTTTCAATGGAAATCTTATGTTGTTTAAACAGTGGTTGTTGTGGTTTCTAGACTCGATGTCAAGATCTAGAAATCAAGCTATTGTTCATAATTGTCAAGTGAGTCCCTAGACTGACTCTTGCATGTGCGTTACGCGTTTTAGAAAATTTCCATGCTAGGTGACCAAATCATGAAGATGGCTTAAGTACAGGACATGAATCTGAATGATCATGGTGTGTAAATGTGTTTGAAAGCATAAATGTGTGTACCATGAGTAAGTAATTGTATGAACAGTCTGAGTCTATCTCTGGAGTCATCTAAAGGGGTCCGTCGGGATTAATAACACGAATCTTTGAAAGAAAATGTCCATGGCACCACAATGAAAGGACCATATCGTGTAAGGCCATAGCTAGACAATGACATCATATAGGAAAATTAAAGGAATGATATTACTAAATGTGGTTCTCTGTATGTCCCAAGATGATGAGGGGCAAATCTCACAAATTGTGAGTCTAGGCAAATGTCTATCGTGTAAAACACCAGTAAAGGAAGCCTCAGTGGTGATCTCTGTTAAAGGAAGCCTTTGTGGCGATCTCTGTTAAAGGAAGTCTTTGGGGCAATCTCTGTAAAGGACACCTTTGTGGCGAACCTTTGGAAGGAAAGCTTTTGTGGCCAGTACTAAAAAAAAAGTTACAAATCTCTGATTATAGAAGCCTTTATAGCTATCTCTAAATGGGAATTCCTTTGTTGCGTAGTGTAAAGAATGACCATTGTGGCAATCATTTGAAGGGAATGCCTCGATACTGAACTCTGATAGAATGACGTATAGGGTATTTTAAAGGAATAATAAGTATGATGAACTCTGAAAGAAAAGCTCCGTAAGGAGTGTTAGGGCTAACCCAATATAATAACAAGGTAAGAACATAGAAGCTAGAGTGCACCAGAGTACATGACGAACTAAGAGCATTATGTCTGTAAGGCCCTTTGTAACATGAGTGTTTAAGGAATCATGAAAGGACAAAATGAAGAACGTGAATGAGGTATTGATGATATGAATAGCAAGTTATATCTCAGAGTGAGGCTGTCACATATGGCATAAAGGATAGAGTCATAGTGAAGTACTCACTAAAGTCAACGGAAGAATAAGAACAAAAGAGATAAATAATGGAGTTTTCGAATAAGACTCAAGTAAAGGAGGGTTTACTCACTAAGTTCCAATGAACTTACCTCTGTGTTTTATGTCACATGTAAGTTGATGTAAAGTCTACCAAAATGATAGTAACCATCTATGGTACAATAAGTTGTAAGTTGGTAGGTATAGTATTGTTAAAATTTGGATGTTTTGTTTAAGTATAAGTTTGTAATAGAGTGGTAACACCTGAGATCTGAATTCAGTGAATCGGGTCAGGTTGAGGGTCTTACATGCATATATAATTTTATATTATATTTTATGTGTATCTTGTGGGAGTAATTCTTCCTATGAAAAAAAATTAAAAAGCATGAAACACATTCTTTTTTTTAGATACCAAGTCACACATAGAAAAGAGAAAGTGTTCAAACCAAAAATAGTAAAACAAATAAAACATAAATGAATCAGTAAGGTTTAAACTACAACTTAGCAAAAAAAAAGTGAGTCTAAACTAGAAAGCCTTGGATTCTAAAGTCAAAAGGCTCAATTGTAGAGAGTATTCATGTAAGTCTTCAAATTGTGTGGCAACATTAGCAAGAAAACCCTTGAGAGTGTTTTGTTTTGGGTGAGGTGCGATCCTTGATCTAATTAACTGCATCAACTACAAAAATATCTAAATGTTAGAAATAGCTAGGTAATATTTCCAATGAAACTTACGATTGGTAGCAATGAAAAGTTTATGAACGAGTTTGCTTCTACTCCATGTAACTTACAAATTGTTGTTATGGAGTGCTTCTTTAAGGGTCAAAATGGCTATCATTATAGTATTCACAGAGTTGAAAAATTTTGTTTTGATTGTAAAAGATGAGAAACACAAAAAAAAAAGACATTCCCAATATTTCCTTTTGAAAGGTAAAATTTTATTAAGTAAAGAAAAGACTAGTATAACAATAAACACATAGCAATAAAGGCACATTATGGCATAAAACCAAAATATAGCACAACCAAGAATTCAATATGCCAAAATAATAAGAAATATGGAAATAAACATTCATTCAACCACACACATCATATTCTGAATACTTTGTTGTACTTATTTGATTTATTTTTCACTGTGAGTTATATTGCATCATGAGTGGTTTGAATAGTTAGCAAATGTTGTAAAAAATTAATTAGTTTTGTAAGTGGTTCCTTTGTATTTATTCTTTCTAAATATTTATTTTTAGGCAGTCAAATGAGTGGGATATTTGAGAATTTCTTTGGTGTCCTATTAAGAGAGGTGGAGGAAAATGTTGATGAAGAAGAGAATTTTATTATTAATGTAACCTACCTATAATGATGATGAGTTGTTTGAAGCCATGATAACAATTCAGGAGTACAATAAAATAGACAATGATGGGAAAAGAATTAAAATAAAGCTGAAAATAAATGGTGGGGATGAGAAGATGATGATTTTGAATCTAATAGTGATTTGGATGACGATATTTGCTCTGATAGATTTGACTCATATCAAGTCTATAGTGAAAACTCAAATAGTGATGCGCAATTGGAAACCAAAGATGAACTAGTGTGAGAAAAAGCAAGTTTCCCCTTTATGATCCAAATATTCGAGTTCCAAAGTTTACTATTGGAATGATTTTCTTGAGAAAGACCTAATTTAAAGAAGCCTTGACTAAGTATGCCATCACTACTAGGAATAACATAAAAATTGAAAGGAGCGAACCAACTAAGGTCTCAACAAGAAGTGAGAAGAAAAAATGTAAGTGGTATATATCTACATCTATGGAGAAGAATAATAGAGACTTTCAAGTGAAAGTGCTCAGAAAGAAACATAAGTGCAACCCTCAATGGAAGGTTCAAAGAGCTTCAACAACTTTCTTGGCAAATAGATACAAATAATTAATTGTTTATCATCCATTTATCAAGCTTAATTACATACAATCTATAATGAAAATAGAGCTTGGTATTAATATCAACATTAGTAAGGCTAGAAGACCTAAGTTAAAGGTACTAAAAGAAATGGAGATAAATGTTATTGAAGAGTATGCAACTTTATATGATTATGTAGATGAGTGGTGAAGATCTAATAGATGGACTACAATTGAAATTAAGATAAAAAGGCTTGCTCCTAGATTTCCACCATTATTCCAAAGGTTTTATACTTGTTTTGATGCTTTGATGAGAGGATTCTTTGCTAGATGTAGGCCTCTCTTAGGATTGGATGGGTGTTATTTAAAAGGAATATAAAGGGGAGTTACTAACCGTGTGGCTAGGGATGCAAATAAGCAAATGTTTCCTTTAGCATGGTGTGTTGTGGAGGTCGAGTCTACAACATTGTGGACTTGGTTTCTTGAGATTTTGGAAAGAGACATTGATACTCCTAATGGATATGGGTGGACATTCATATCAGATCAACAAAAGGTAATCTTACCTTTAATTAATTTGTTGATTTGCATAGTTTATAGTATTTCATATTTTTATTATATTTTTAAATTTAATTTTGTCGGGGCTACAAAAGCTTATAAATAACTATTCCTGTAGCGCCTTTTACCCAACACAATCAACTAGATCCGAGCGTAGGGTGTTACGCCTAAGCACGGGCGTGCTTATACTCTTTCTATACTTTCCTATGTAACTTATACTACCCATGCGACTCACCTATGTACTTATGTATGAAATACTTAATTTCTTTTTCTCCTGAATTACCTTGTGTTTGTTTTATTATGTTTAACTTCTTGTATAATGCAACGTTTCATTTACAATCGAAATAACATAACTAGTGTTCTTGCCTCACTTCCTATCGCTATCAGAGTATTACATGTGTGCATACTTAACTTCACCCTAAGGCTTCTCTTATGTACTTTTACATCATAATCATCATCATCAAGCAACTCTCTTAGCCTTTCCCTTGGCGTAATCCATATCACCTGCAAAAATACTTTCTTTAGTCTTCTCTGTTCTTTTCTTCTTTTCATGCATATCAGCACGGGCCACTGTCAATCAGAGGTATCATCTCTTATCTCCCTTTAATTTTCTAACATAACCTACGATCAGAGGCATCCAAAATAAGTTTACAAGAACTTAGTGAGGCGTTATCATACATAAATACATTCATCACACATTAAGCATACAACATCACAACATACTCAATAGAATCATACATTTAGTCATCATACTAACACAAAACATGTGTTAAGCCTTTACTTACCTTATTTCCTTTTAGAAACAGTATACATTCTTACCTCAGTTGGTGTCATTCAAATTACTTACAGTTCGTGTTGGTTACTCGTCATCATGCATCTTTTGCCTTTTTTCGTGGTCTCAAGCTGATTAGTACCTTCTCCTTCAAAGTGCACCACTTTTGTGTTGCATTTGAATCCTTGTCCGTAGATCCATTATAGATTGCACCACTAAGGCATACACATCAGATATCTTTCTTGTCTTTGTCATAGACCGATACAAATGCTAGTTAAATAGATAGCCATGAAGACATTCACCTACATTCAAATACAATTAGTCATGAAGGTGCATTAATAGATACAAATTTTTCCACTAAGGCTCTCATCATAGCATTGCCACAAGGGCCTTATCATAGAGTTTCCACGAAGGCTTACGTGTAGCAGATTCCGCCACAAAGGTATTCACATGTATATAGCCACAAAGGCTCTTCTTTAGATTGTGCCACAAAGGCGACTACTTATAGAGTACCTCAAAGGCATTCCTTATTGGAGATTTGTCACATGATAACGGAAATAGCCACAAAGGCTTCCACATAACAAAATAGTCATAAAGGCTTCCACATAATAGAATAACCAAAAAGGCTTTCCTTTAGTAAATTTGTGTTTTCAAAAATAGGGATTTGCCTAAACTCATTGTCATAAGGTTTTCCTAGATCGCCTAGTGCTCACCCAATCTTCCTTATCTTTGTTCACAACATTATGCCTTAATCTTTTACTTGTCCGTACACAATGCGATATTCTCTTTTACCATATGACACCATAGTCCTAGACTAGGTCTTACACAACATGGGTCTTCGAATTCCATGACCATGGTCTTTCACATCAGAGTTCATGTTTTTAGTCCCAATGGACCTGTACACTCAAGCATTTTATACAAACTCATGCTCAACTGACTCATAACAGACTCCGACATATGGATGCATTTACTATTTCATTCATGTGACATACTTCTCTTGTACTCATGCATGACTCTCCATGCAAAGACTCGTAATAGACAAATGACCATATGCACATACTTAGACAGAGGTACTACACGAACAACATACTCAAGCTTGCTAGACGCATATTCATCAAGCATATACATCTTAACAACATAGAGGCATATCATTCATTTCATGCTCTTTTCATAACAGAGGTGTATTATCATTTTGGCACCAAGCCCACATGCAAACATATCAAATACATGTTTCGCAAAATCATCATATAATACGTACACATTCCACGTTTTCATCACACTAGGCCATACAACATATAGAAGAAAATATCTAAGCATACATGCAACACATTCGGAACATTCAAAGTGCTCATAGGGTACTCACCAAACCCTTATAGAACATACATACATGAGCACAACTTTAATAGCTTCAGACATTCTACTAACATTCTGCTCACATTCTGCTCACCTTTAACAGCTTCAAACATTAGATCTGAATTTCCTTCGAGTAGATCAACAACCCCTAACATCAGTTCACAGAAAACTCATTAAGGTCTTCTCATCTAACTTATTTTTCCTTTCACGTTAAGCACTAAAAATCACATAGCAAAACTCTACTGGGCTTGCTCTAACAAGTTAAACAGAACTGCTCTCTGACAGCTTAGTATGCAAAGTCGGAAGTCTTACCTTACAAAAGGCATGTCAAGGCTAATCCTCCCATTCCAGGCTCATCTTAAAGGATGAGAGGATTTTTCCCCTCAGCTCACCCTCATATAGGTAGAGCATACTTAATGGGGAAGTAAGTGAACAGTCCTCGGTTAATCAAACATTTTCTTTAGTTCTAATAAATGTTCGACACATGTATTAATCCATGTGGTTATCGTTTAGATTCATGACAATTGTACAAGATTTCTCAAGAAAACACATTCGTGGCTTAGCCTTGAGTCTCCACTTAGCTGTGATCCTTAGTCATTTCATCATAGCGTTACTGATGGCGTATTACTAACACTTCGGTACATCACGCCTCATTAGCATCGTCTCCTTTATATACCTCCCCAAAGGATATCTCGCCTCGTGTGGACTTATGCGTCTTAGTACACGCCAAGAGTCTTAGTGAGGTGGTAAATGTTTTACTTACTTATAACTATAAGTCTAGCCAGTCATCTGGCCTCATACATAACTTAAGGGGAGTCTTTCAATCTTCCTTTAGTCTCACTCTCTCGAGGAGAGATCTCAAAATCTTTGACTAGATAAGCATCACATCAATCATTCGGTGGTCTTATTCAAATATTACTAATTCCAATAATACTAATCAATTATTTTCCATTGGTTCATAATTATTTTAGTTCACTTTCAGTTAAGCTCTAACCATTGTTTCCTTGCTGGTTCAAAGCCATCATTACTAATAGTATATATAGCTGATTTAGACCAATCAGCATACAATTTACTTCTTGGTTACTTATAACAGATTACACTCACCTTATGTTCGTCAATCCAAGGCTTTCAAATGAATCCTTCCTTATAAGACACATTTTATCTTCTCTATGTGTTGACCCAGTATCCGCCAGTCTCTTAAGGTGTCACAGCCCACTTAGATAATTCTTATACTCTATTTATCTTAATGCTATTCACTTCAATACTCATTGTACCTGTCATATTTTCTAAATAGTATTTCATATACAAATCTCCACCAAGCGTGATGTTATAATTCCCACATGTAGAGCATAGTTTTTTCGTTAGGCATATATGGAAAAATTGGGTTGGAAAAAGTCTGAATGGGTTCAGAGGAAAAGGTTTGCAAAAGGCTTTTTGTGTCATGATCGGTTCTCTTGAGGATCAGAACTTAAAGAAAAGTTTGAGAGCCAATTGTATAGAAACAAATTTTTTTTGAATCTAATGAGATATTTAGAAACTTGAGTAGCTGGTTGGGAATGATTAGATTTCAATCCTAGTTTAGTTAAATTTGAACCGTTTGGTTCCTTAGTAAGGGACAAAATGATTAGGATTTAGTGGCAGTATTGGTCTGTGGAGACCATGTTGATGGAGTGTATATATATACATGTATGTGTGTGTGTGTGTGAAAACAAAATTCCTCTCAATTCTGCTTCCTCAAATCTTTCTCTCTAAGCATCCTCTTCTTCAAGTGATCCAAAGAAAAAGAGGGTGTAGCTGAAGAAAGCTCTGGATGTTGAACCATCATATGATTTAGAGTCTAGAAGTAGAAAAATTAGGAACTGGTAAGTTTCCTTATTCCTCTAAACTTGTGGATTAAAGAAGAGAAGTAAAGTAAGAACCCTTTAAACTTTTGTATAATTATGAATTTAGGGTTTAAGGTTTAAATGTCTTCAAGATAATAGATAAAGGGTTTCTATGATTAGCTTTCAGGACAAAAGAGGCTCTGGCATTTGAACAAGCTAAGATGTTAAGGATAAGGAAGAAAAGTGAGTTTCTTTACCTTACTATCAAAATGAAAGATAGTTGATGACAAGTAAACTGGGGTGATGTATGTTAAACAATAAATTGCATGACATGATTTTTTATTGTATGCTTAATGCAGGGGAAATTATTGACGGGATAGATGGAGTTAGGATGGGAAAAAGGTTTATTCTATTAGATACCACTATATGGTGTTGCTGAGTGCACCCGTGATATGCGAAGCTCTGGGCCTTGTAGAGGGGACGCTACAGAATGGTGTAATAGATGAATGGGCGAAGGAATTGAGAAATTAGAATTCTATTAAGATTTCACCATTCGGGATTACTAGGAGTAAATTACGATGTGCTAAGCTCTGGGCATTATGAAGGGGACACTTCAATGTTCGGGCATAAATGTGATATGTAAAAGAGGTCTTTTGGGATGACACCGTGACAATAGTATTGAGGTTCCTGATCGCGTCTGAAACATCATGGCGATTATGCAAGCATACACAAGTCGATGCAAGTATAGTTGATAGACAATTCTATCGAATATCGATCCCACGAGGAAATGAGTTCTTTGATGTTAACTATCGGAGCAATTAATACTGAAAATGAGTAAAATGTGAGTAAGGATGCCAGTGAAATTATGTTAAATCTACACACTATAATAGTTAATATTGTCAATGCAATCAGAGTTAAATGTTAGAGGTTAAATGTCAATATACTGAAAGTAAATCAAATGTGTTGAGTGTTGAATATTTCAATGCATGAAATGTAAAAATGATCAAGTGTAAAAGGGTAGAAATGGTTCATTGATTCTGCTAAGTTGCAATGCCAGATGCATCAAAAAGGTAAAGTATAGATGGATTATCACAGCAATAAAGTTCTTTTGAGTTCTTACCAATAATAGCTCTCTATTTAATCCAGACTTAAATACCCATAATCACTCCACCTCTCGGTGTGAGCAATGTTGTGCATTCAAGAAAAAGTGATTGGAGTCCAATCTCAAGCAACTCTCGCCTAACTTACTTGTTAACCCAACTTGTCACCGTATCTCTCGATGTTGGCAGATTGCAATTTCACTCTCATGCTTAAAGTGGTTAGATCCAAGAATAAACAATTAAGCAGCATAAAATAAGAATCAAAATGATCTAGCATTAAAAGACACTCTCGTATTTATTTAATGTTATCAAAATCCATCATCGTTAAAACAAAAATTAATGAGTACAATCGAAGCTTACTATCTCTAGACTACTAGGACTACTCCCTAATTGTTCCTCTTTCCTAGCATCAAGCACCTCTCGTTAGAAGTGGCTGTAGACTTGCTTCATCAGCTTCTCAATTTCCAGTTAAATCTCCAAAATCACACAGAATTTGTAGAATTTAATCCCTTAATTCTTGATTATTTCTTCATTCTTTGTTCGTCTATTTATAGCCTTCAAAATGTTGCAGGTTTCAGCCTCCATTCTCAGATCCAAATCTAGATTTTTGCAGCTGCCAAAGTTGGTTATAGTACAATTGTGCACTCACGTAGATCTAGTGTGTTCTTAAGAGATCTGTAGGTTGTCGTTGCATTGCTGGTCGCAATCTGAGATTGTAATTGCAGCGACACCTGTGATATTCCTACGCTGGTGCTTCCAGATGTAAATTCAGCTTGAGTCTACTCATTTGAGGTTCAAATTCAATGCAACAACATTTCTTGGTCACAATCCCAGCTGATCTTGTGGCTGCATTCTGCCAATATTGATTTTCTAGGCTAAACTCCTGCATTGACAATTCTAAGATGCAATATATCGGCTACTTGTGTCGACATTAGTACAAAAATAGATAAAAATAACAAGAATTTAAACTAACTAGCAATGAGTTAGAAAATATGAAAACTAAGTATAAGATGCTTATGATGCATGCTAAATGAGATATAAAAGAGACAATTAAAACACTAAATTAACGAGAAAATATATGTCATTTGTAATACCATCACACCCTCAAACTTAAGTTTTTACTTGTCCTCAAGTAAACAAAAAATTAGCAAACTTACAAGCAAAAATGTCACCACAATCAATATTTTCACCAACTTGAATTTTCTTGAATCCTAATGCACAAATTGTATTCATATGATAGAATAATGCGTCGACAATTTATAAGTATGAACAATTAAAACTGCAACTTCATTAATGCTAGTATTATGCCTTGAATCTTAATCTTCCTTAAACTAATACAACATTCATAGCAAACATATTTTTCTTCTTTTCTTTTCTCTTTTATTTTTTCTTTCTTTTTCTCATTTTCCTTTTCTAAGTGACTGAGAGATGTCATTGCATTACTCTACCTTTATTCTTGAGCAGTAACTATGGGGTGCAATAAACCCCCAGGAGGCATGTAATTGCGTCGACACACACTTTTGTAGCGATAGCCTTTGGCTAGATGAATTTTCTGAAGTCTGCAGCGGAGTGTTCTCCCTTGAAAAAGTCACAATGCACTAACATTGGAGCGTCTTTTATTAATATAATGTCACTGCAACTAGTTAGTTAGTTTAAGATTGAAACATTAACACTATCATTTATTACTAAAACAATTCCAATCATTCATTCAAAAATAGCAGACTTATCATTCATTCATATTCATCCAATGTACACATCAACATCTAAACAATTCAAGAATTATGCATCAAAATAAAAATTGTAGGCACATTTCAGTTGAAATTTTGTAAATTCTTATTAACCAAAGAAACAAATAAAATTTAAATATGTGGGCGTAATTGGACTTCCATTTCACGTTATCTCCCTCCAAATTTAATTTCTGCATTGTCCCCAATGCACTGACAATATTATACAGAAAAATAATGGAAATACGACTACAATGCAACTAAGTTAACAAAATGAATGCAGTAACAAAATAAAATGCATGGACACTAAAAATGCATAAAACTAACTAAAGAAATGTACCAACTTAGGCGTTAGTAGCCGATGCAGAAGTTTCTTTAGTTTTCTTCTTCTTTGAGTTTCTTCTTCTTGTCCTTGCGCCTTTTCCGATTTTTATCCTTCGGACCATTCGATTTGGCGGATTACTCCTTCTCAGCGGATTGGGTGGTGGCTTCATCAGTTGTCACCTTTGATAGGTGGATTTCTACGAGTTGTGCCACATAGGGCACGATAGGAAAGATTTAGCTCCTCTACCTCGCTGGTGACAACCTCAGCCAGGCTCGCAGTTGGTTGAGCCTCGTCTGAGCTGGATGCCCCCACGACATCCTTAACAATCATTATCGAGGCATATGTTTCCTTCTCTTCCTGCACCTCGGCAGGTTCTTTCTCTTTATTTTCTCTTTCCTTCCCTTTTTCTTCTTGATCCTTTAACTGATCATCCCCTTGATCCGCATCCTTGTGCACACGCTGCTCAGTCTCAATTGGGCCAGTGTTAGTGCATTCCACTGCGTCGACATCCTCCTCCAGAACAGCCTCTCGTTTAGCCATATTCGCGTCCAGACTATTGGAGAACTCATCCTCGAATAAATGGGCGATGTTACGATAATAATCTTCATCAGCCTACGAGTGCTCATCATCCTTCTCATCATTGGAAATGTGAATCCGTGTTGGTGCAGGGGTAGGTCTACCATCAGTGGTAGGTTGCTCGGAAGATGAGTACTGTATCGGTCAATAGATGGATGGGAAGGCTGGGAAGTCTGGTAATGGAGTAAGGCTAATCTGGCTCAATGCGATGACAATGGCGTCATTCCAAACCTTTATATAAGCATAAAATTTGTGCAGCCTAAAATCCATGTCATCCATTGTGCTATCAGCGTGGATTGATCGCATATCAATGTAGTCCAGGTGTACTTCCATTAAGGCCAGCTTCTTCGCCACTTGGGACTTTGTCGGCGCATCAGGTTGATCAACCTTTTTTTTACCCTTTCCTTTATCCCTTTTCTTGGAGGCTTCCTTGGCTACTAGTGTATCTTGGCCACGTGTCATTCTCTCAATAGAGATATCGTTGATTGGACCTTTATTATCTAAGACCTTCTCACCATCTTTGGGCATAATGCCTTTTTGTTTACAAAGCAGCATAATGAGTGAGGGAAAAGGAAGTATACTAGTCTGCTTGGCAGCTGCTTCTGCGATCTGGGCGTGTATGAGCTCACCGATGTCAATGTGATGGTGGTGCAGGATAGAATGCAGTAGACACATACGGTCTAATGTTGCCGTAGTGCTATGGGTTGAAGGCATGATGCGGCTGTTGATAAAATGGAACCAGACTTTAAAAAAGGGTGTAAGGTACCTTCTGTACATTGTGTAGTTGTGGACGCCATTACCAGGCCAAGTGGCTCTATCGATGCATAGGTCCTTCATCATCAGTGCCATACTGTCATAATTCAAACGATGCATAAATGGTGCATGGCCGTTCACTTGCTCCGGAATCCTTAGTAGCATGTTTACCTGTGCAGTGCTCCATGGAATGAGCCCCTCCCGTACAAAAACAAATTCTTGATCTGGATCCACCAAGTTGGCATAAAACTCCCTAACCAATGTAGGGGAGTAACCAGAAGGGTGCTCGCAAAAGAATTCCCACCCAAGGCAGCTTATGGTACGATGAACATGCTTTCCCAGAGCTTGGTGTGGAGAAAGTTGTAGGCCTTGTTTGGGATGGAGGTTGCATTTTAACATGTTATTTTGGTAGCTGTCTTTGGCCATATTCGTCAGAAACAAGATTGGGCCTGTAGATGAGGGTGGTGGTGTGGGCAGAGCCATAGTAGAAGTGGTTGGAGTGTTCTTGGAAGGGGTTTTAGAAGTGTTTTTTGAGGCACATGTTTTTCCCATTGTTAAAGAAAAAGAAGTTAGAGAAGTTTGCAGAAACGAGTGCTTTGTGAGCAGAAAAGAAAGGATGAAAGTAATGAAGATAACGAGTTGTAGCAACAATGGAGGATGTAAGGAGAAAAGAAGCTGCAGGAGGGAGGTTTTATAACTTAGGCGTGATGATTGGAAAAATTATGGGAAACGTTGTATCTACAGTCATTATTTATCGGGTTGTAGATTGTTCTGTTTTGTTTTTATCCAACGGTTGGGAGAGAAAAAAATCAATCGGCACAATTCTTATTGAAAAAGTAATGCTGACTCATCGCAGAATGCGTCGACAATACGTGCTTCGATGCTTCAACAAAAGTTTGATTTTTATTTCTGCAAGGAATTTGAAACAACAAAAGTAAAACTGAAACAAATGAAAGTAAATAACAAAAATACGTTGACATTATTTAAATGTGACCAGATTGTTGGCCTCGTTTGGTTCTTTGACATCTGGGCTCACATAGTGTTTGGTTCTTGGTCGCAATCCCAAGCTGATCTTGTGGCTGCATTCAGCCAATATTGATTTTCTAGGCTGAGCTCCTGCACTGACAATTCTAAGACACAATATATCGACTGCTTGTGTTGACATTAGTACAAAAATAGATAAAAATAATAATAATTTAAATTAACCAACAATGAATTAGAAAATATGAAAACTGAGTATAAAATGCTTATGATACATGCTAAATGAGATATAAAAGAGACAACTAATATATTAAATTAGGGAGAAAATATATGTCATTTGTAATACCATCACATTCCATAGAGCATCACCACGACGACGGTCAGTAGGCTCTATGGGACGACACTGCGATGACAATAAGGTCCTTCTAGGTGACACCTCAAAAGAGGTCTAACATGTAAGACCATATCTTGGCTATGACAAAAGGTAGTCCACCAGGATAATAAACATAGGTAGTTTGATTGGACAATAAATACAAGGTAGTTCACTGGGATAGTAAACATGGGGTAATCTGCTAGGACAGTAAACACGGGGTAGTATGCCAAGACGACATACATGGGAACTCCACCAAGATAGAATACATTGAAACGTTCGCTAGGGCATTTAATATGGGGTAAAAGGGTATAAGACCATAGCTTGGCTATGGCATCATGAGGAGGTAGTTAATAAGGTGAAAACGAGAATCAGAAGGTGTAAGGTCTTAGCTTGATGATGGTGATTACTAAAGATCTCCAAATGGAATGAACTCTAAGGCTGTCAAAACAAGGTAAACTTCCTTACAATGATTTACTATGTCAAATCGTGAAGTACACGCTTGCACGAGGTTGTAGATCCTTGACGAATAATCCTGTAATAGAGGATGTAATACATGAATGAGCAAAACTTAAGGGTCTACGAATAAGGGGCAACTAGAGGCGGCTAAGTATGTTGAAGCAATATGGGGGCTAAGCCACTTAGGCTGGCCAAAGAATGAGTCCGCCAAGGACTAACTTGAGGCGGGCAGTCTATCAAGAAATAGGTAGGATAAGAATTTGAAACCCAAGGAAGTAAATGTCAGATAACCAACGATCGACATTGAGAGTTTAATTCCCTCATGTTTTAGTTATATTGAGTGTTAATGTTTATTTTAATACAGGAATTCCAGATATTGAACTTAGTTTCTAAATTTTGGTTAAATCGGTGCATTGAGGGAATTTTGATAAAATAGTGGACTTGTGATGTGGGCCGATTTGGGAGCTATCAACTTTAAGGACTTAACTAGGGAGGATTGAATTTGTAAAGGACTAAGATAGCAATTATGTCAATTTACATTTGAGTTTCACTCAAACATTAAATACGACAGATTTTTGTGGCAAATTTAAACCTGTTTGGTGGGATTACATTATTATTATTAGGCCTAGTTTTTAGTATATATATGTTAGTCGTGGGAGGAAGAAGACATCAGTCTTCACTTCTTTTTTTTTAGTTTGAATTAGCAGTTACTTGTGAATTTTTATTTCACTATTTGCGACTAAGTTTTTTTACTCTAATTCAAAGGGGTGAATTAATTCAAATGTGATCCTGTGAGGCTTGTGTTAAACTAGAATTTCTTCTTAAATCCAAGTAATCTTTATTTCTTATTTTTATTCTTATGAATGATGGAACTTAGACCTTTGGATAGAAAATTTGTTAAGAATTGATTTTCATTAATTTCAGTTTTTTAATTAATTTATTATTTACCTTTAATTATTAGTTCAATAACTCAAATTTCCCCATTCTTATTTTTGTTGTCTAAACATTGAGACTAATAAATTTATTAGACCTGATTATACTATTTCTACAAGTTAATTTAGGAGAATTAATATTTATTTTGAAGGGCTTTGACAACCTAACCAAATTTGACACCATTGTCGGGGAGCTATTTTAGTTTCTCATTGTTTAAATTATTTGTTTATTTTGTTTATGACCCATTCTTCTAAGACTACTTATTTGTAGTATAACCTTGAAATTGAAAAGACAGTGAGTAAATTGAGAAAAGAAACTAAAGAGAGATAAAGACATCTTAAAGAAAAAGCTAATACATATTTGACTAATTTTGGCAAGTCAATCGTTGAAGGAGTTGAAGAAAGGGTGGCAGATAGAACTCTCAAGGAGTTAGTCATACCAGATTTGACTCAACAACCTTTCCTTTCCTAATATAGAAGGTGATTTTGAATTAAAGTTTGGTTTAATTCACTTACTTCCCTCTTTTCGTGGATGTGCAGGTGGAGACCCTCATAAGCACTTGAAAGAATTCCATGTTGTATGCTCATGAATGAAACCACATGGTGTGACCGGTGAGCAAATCAATCTTAGAGCTTTCCCTTTTTTCTTTAAAGGATCAAGCAAAAGATTGGCTTTATTATCTTCCTTCCGGATCAGTAACAATATGGAATGAGATGAAGAGATTATTCTTAAAGAAATTCTTCCCTGTGTCTAAAGCAGCCAACATTAGGAAGGGAATTGATGGCATAATGTAGTTCACTAGAGAGACTTTGTATGAGTATTTGGAGAGGTTTAAATGATTGTGTGCTAGTTTTCCCCATCATCAAATGTCAGACCGACTCCTAATCAAATACTTTTATGAAGGATTGTTACCAATGGGTACTATGAGTGATGCAACAAGTGGAGGTGTTTTAGTGAATAAGACCTGAAGCAACAAAGCAATTAATTTCAAATATGGCTAAAAATTCCCAGCAATTTGGAACAAGAGCGGATGGAGTCATTAGGCGTGTTAATGAGGTAAGTTTTAAAACATTCAAAAATCAAATTTCTAACTCAACTGCTTTGGTTCGTCAAATGGATGTAGGGCAATTGCAAGCGGCAAAAGCTTGTGGAATATGTTCAATTAAAGGACATCCTACGAATATGTGCCCTACATTGTAACATGATTTAGTGCAAGAAGCTAATGCTTTGGGTGGATTTCCTTGTCAACCCTAAAGGAAGTATGATCCTTTTTCTAATCATTATATCCCTGGATGGAGAGATAATCTGAATTTGCATTATGGAAATTAAGGAGGACAACAACAAGCTTTAAATTCAGGTATGCCTTTAGAAGATATTGTTAAGAGCCTTGCTAACAGTACTCATCAACTTCAACAAGACACAAAGGCAAGCATTCAGAATTTGGGCAATCAAATTACTTAATTGGCTTTGTCACTTAGTAAATTAGAGGCTAGAAATACTGGAAAATTACCTTCATAACCAGAGGTAAATCCAAAGGAGAATTGTAATGCAATCTCACTTAGGAGCGAGAAGGAAATCTCATTGGGAACAAATCCACTTGAGAAAGCCAAGATGGGCAAGGGAGAGGGTGAAATCAAAGTTCCATCCAAAATGTCACCAAGGATAAAATTGAATCCTCCTTTATCTCTTTCATCTAATACAACATTACATTATTTTCCTAGCAGGTTAACTAAACCAAAAGAAGATGAGCACAAGGAAATCTTAGATACATTTAGGAAGATAGAGATTAATATACCATTATTGGATGCTATCAAGCAAATACCTAAGTATGCAAAGTTTTTGAATGAATTGTATACGAACAAAAGGAAGTTGAAAGAAAAGAAGAAGGTTATGGTAAGTAAGAATGTGTCGACTATCTTGTAAAAGAATATGCCAGAAAAGTGAGGATTCAGGTATGTTTTGATTACTTTGTGTTATTGGTGATAAGAAAATTGAGCATGCATGTTAGATTTAGGAGCTTCTATTAATGTCATGCTATTTTCTGTTTACCAAGACTTGAAATGAAATGACTTGCAAAAGATTGGTGTAGTAATTCAATTAGCAGATCCTTCTTATATAAACCCCTTAGAAGTTGTTAAGGATGTTTTGGTGTAGGTTAATGAACTTATATTTCCTGTAGACTTTTATATCTTGGAAATGGATGGTAATTCCTCATAAAAATCTGCTTTATTTTGTTAGGGAGACCATTCATGAAGAAAGCTAAGACCAAGATTGAGGTAGATGAGGGTACTCTTTCCGTAGAGTTCGATGGAGAGATTGTTAAAATTAATATTCTTAATGCAATGAAGTACCCTAATGATGTGCATTCTCTTTCCAAATTGATGCAGTTGATTCGTTTGTGCAGGATGTCTTTGCAAAAGAGAGCGTTAGTAATAAGTTGGAATTAAATGCACAATCCAATTTGGAAGGAATTAATGATAAGATTGGTGTAAAAAATTATTTTCAACATAATTTTCTGATCCAATAAATTCGAAAGCTAAAATTTCTACTACCATTAATAAGATGTTACCTTCTATTATGCAGGAACCAAAACTGGAATTAAAAGACTTGCTCAATCATCTAAAATACATGTATTTTGTTTTAGGTGAGATGTTACCAGCCATAATTTTGAAAGGACTCACAATTGATCAAGAAGAAAAGGTGGTTCAAGCTTTGAAGGAGTACAAGGTTGCAATTGGATGGACCTTAGTCGATATTAAAGGTATTACTCCATCAATTTGTATGCATAGAATCTTGGTTGAAGGTAATGCTAAACCCTCAAAGGAACCACAAAGGAGTTTGAATCCAGCCATGAAAGAGGTGGTAAAGAACGAGTTACTCAAGTTCCTGGATGCAGGTACAATCTATTCAATCTCAAATAGTGAATGGGTAAGCCTTATTCATGTTGCCCCAAAGAAAATAGGGATTACTGTGGTAAGAAATTTAAATAATTAGCTTGTACCTATGAGAGTGCAAAATGGTTGGAGAATGTGCATAGATTTTAGGAAGTTTAATCAAGTGACTAGGAAATATCGCTTTCCCGTACTTTTCATAGACCAAATGCTAGACAGGCTAGTTGGAAAATCTTTCTTTTGTTTTCTCGATGGTTTTTCAGGTTTCTATAAAATCCCAATTGCACTTGAAGATTTACAAAAAGGCGACATTCCCTTGTCCATTCGAAACTTATGCATATAGGTAGATGCCTTTTGGTCTTTGTAATGCTCCAGGTATGTTTCAAAGATGCAGGATGAGTATTTTTTCTGAATATATTGAGAAATGCATAAAATACTCATGGATGATTTTACAATATATGGGGATTCATTTGATGAGTGCTTAGGTAATTTAACCAAAGTTTTGAAAAGATGCATTGAGACTAACTTGGTTTTAAATTATGAAAAGTTTCATTTTATGGTTACTAATGGTATTACAAATGACATAGATTTTCTTCCCAATTTAGTGTTTAAATTGCCCCTTTTGTAGTTAATTTAGCATGCATCATTAGCATTTTATACTCAGTTTACTTGTTTTCCAATTTATTGTTAGATAGTTTGAATTCTTGTTATTTTCACATATTTTTGTACTAATGTCGATGCAAGCAGCCGATATATTGCGTCTTAATATTGTCAGCACAGGAACTTAGTCTAGGAATGGAATATTGGACAATTACAGCCACAAGATCAGCTGAACATTGCGACCATGAAATGTCATCGCATTGAAACTGAACCTCAATTGAGAGGAATCAAGCTTAATTCATAAGTGGAAGCACCAAATGCAGGAATTTCACAGATGTCACCACAATTATTCTTTCAGAATGAGACTAGCGATACAGCGACAGTCTGCAGATCTCTAAAGAATACACTAGAACTGCGTGAGTGCACAACTGTAATTTAACTAATTTTGACAGCTGCAAGATCTAGATCTGGATCTGAAAATGAAGGCTAAATCCTGCAACATTTTAAAGATTATAAATAGAAGAACAAAGAAAGAAGAAGGTATCAAGAGCAAGGGGATTAAATTCCAAAAATTCTGTGTGAATCAAAGATTTGAGTTGGAATCGATGAACTGATAAAGCAAGTCTGCAACTGCTTCTGACGAGAAGTGCTAAATGTCAAGCAAGAGGAACCATTAGGGAGTAAGCCTAGTAATCTAGAGATAGTAACTTCATTGTACTCGTTAATTTTTCTTGAACGATGATGAATTTTGATGATGTTCAATGAATACGAGAGTATCTTTTAATGTTATATCATTTTGATTTAACTGCTCTAAACACAAAAGTGAAATTGTAGTACACTGACATCGAGAGATGTGGTGACAGGTTAGATTAGCAAGTGGGTTAGGCGAGAGCTACTAGGGACCGGGACAGACTCCAGTTACTTGTTCTTGGATACACATCATTACTTGCACCGAGAGGTGGAGTAGTGTATTTGAGTCGGGATTAAGTAGGGAACTATTGTAAGTAAGAACTCAAAGGGACTTCATTGCTGCGACAATTCATTTACACTCTACCTTGTCGACTTATCCAGCGTTGCGACCTGATTTTTATATTTCTTGCATTTAAATTTTAGCATTCAACACTCAACACATTTGACATAATTACGCTGACATCTTTACTCACATTACACTGATTTTTAGTATTGATTGCTCTGACATCAGAACATCGGGAACCATTTCCTCGTGGGATCGATATCTGATAGCTCTGTCTATCAACTATACTTGCATCGATGTGTGTACGCTTGCACAATCATTGTGTCATAAAAACAACGATCAATTACCCAAGGCATTGTATTGGGACATGTGATTTCTTCTAAAGATATAGAGGTCACTAAAGCAAAGGTGGACATAATTGCAAACTTACCTTACCCTACAAATGCTAGGGATGTTCGATCTTTTCTTGGACATGCAGGGTTTTATCGCAAGTTTATCAAGGATTTCTTTGAGATTGCTTTGCCATTAACAAATTTATTGCAAATGGAAGTTCAATTCGAGTTTGAGAAAGAATGTAAGGAGGTGTTTGATAAAATCAAGGATTTGTTGACAAGTGCACATATCATTCGACCACCTAAATGGAATTTGCCATTTGAGATCATGTGTGATGCAATCAATTATGCTGTAGGAGCGTTCTAGGACAACAAGTTGTCAATAGAAGTCATGTCATCTGTTATGCTTTTAAGACTTTGAATGCTGCTCATTGCAACTATCCAACTATAGAAAAAGAGCTTTTGTCAATTGTTTTTCCTTTAGATAAATTTAGATCTTATGTGCTTGGTTCTGAGGTTGTTTTATTTTTTGATCATGCAACTTTGAATTACCTATGTCAAAGAAAGAATAAAAACCTAATAAGGTGGTTTTTGTTTATCCAAGAATTTAATATGAAGATCAAGGACCAAGAAGGAGTGGAGAATTCTTTTGCAGATCACTTGAGTAGATTGACAAGGGACGAAGAAGATTTACCTTTCAATGATAACTTTCTAGATGAGCATTTGTTCCAAATCAAAGGTATGATTCCTTGGTATGCATATTTTGTCAATTATATTTAGTAATAGGACATCTACCTTATGGTCTTGGTACGTCTAGTAAAGCAAAGATAAAAAGTGAGTCCAAGTATTATGTGTGGAACGAGCCATACCTATAGAAATTTTATTCTGATCAAGTGATTAGGAGATGTGTGATTGAAAATGAATTTCAGTATGTTTTAACCTTTGCCACAATATGCTTGTGGTGGACATTTTGGACCTTGACGGATCGCTAGGAAAATTTTAGATAGTGGTTTGTACTAGGAAACTTTGTTTAAAGATGCTTATCAATTTTGCAAAAACTATGAGATATGTCAAAAAGTAGGAGCACTAACATACAAGAATGAAATGCCTCAAGTTCCCATTCTTATTTGTGAAATATTTGATGTGTGGGGTATTGATTTTATGGGTTCTTTTCCCTCATCTTATGGTTTTTCTTATATGCTCCTTGTTGTGGATTATGCATCAAAATGGGTGGAAACTAAAGCCACCAAAACTAATGACTCTCAAGCTGTTGTAGGTTTTATCAAAGATAACATCTTTAACAGGTTTTGGGTGCCAAGAGCAATTATCAGTGACCAAGGAACTTAATTTTGCAATAGATTGATGGCAACTTCGATGAAGAAGTATGGAGTGAATCATTGAGTAGCCACCGCCTATCACTCTCAAATCAACGGTCAAGTTGAAGTTTCCAATAGAGAAGTTAAATCCATATTGGAGAAAACGGTGAATCCGAGTAGGAAGGATTGGAGCTTGCGAGGCTTAGAAAACTCCTATAGAAATATCTCCTTACCGATTAGTTTTTGGTAAAGCATGTAACTTACTGGTAGAAATTAAGCATAAAGCCTATTAGGTAATTCGACGGTGCAATATGGACTTAGACAAAGTTAGGATGTCAAGGTTACTGCAATTGCAAGAATTAGTAGAGTTGTAGTTGGAAGCTTATGAGGATTCGAGGATTTACAAAGAGAAATCCAAGTTGCTTCATGATAACATGCTTATTAGGAAAAAGTTTGAGATTGGTCAAAAAGTGTTGTTATATAATTCTCGGTTAAAGTTTATGCCTGGTAAGCTTTGTTCTCGATGGATTGGTCAATTTGTTGTTACTAATGTTTTTCCTTATGCTGCTGTGGAAATTAAAAGCTTTTTGGATTCGAATAAAATTTTCAAAGTGAATCGTCATATATTGAAAATCTTCCGTGAGCAAAGTTAGTCAATGTCTCATTAGCATTCACTTGGATCACCCTACTTATTTGGATGACTGAAATGTTTCATGGTCCCCTTGAGCAAAATGATAATAAATAATTGCGCTATTAGGAGGCAAACCAAATGCTTTTTTCCTTACTTTTTATTTTCTTTTTCAATTAGTTTATTTTGTTTTCAATTCTTAGGTGTTTTTAATAATAAAGTTCAATTTCTGGGTAGGAGATTAATTTTAATGAGCACAACGTGTTTGTTAAAAATGAAGCGTTGTGGGTTCAACCTTCTTGTCCACCATCAGCCTCGACTATCCCAGCTTAATTGCTTGCAAATCAAGGGAGTTTCCTTTTCATTTCTTCTGTGAGCAGTTTACTTTGTTCTACATTGAGGACAAAGTAGAGTTTAGGTGTAGGGGAGATTTTTGTGATTGATCTACCGTAATTTAACCAAGTAGATTAAACTAGTTTTCACACTTTAGGAGGTTTAAATTAAGTATTATTCCTAGAATTTACTTAGGATTTAGTAGTTTTTTATAAAGTCAATAAAATGTGTAAAAAGTGCAAAAATGAGTCTTTTATTGACTTTAGGGCCGTTTGAGACCTAAAGGTTGGCTAATGTACTTTATAAGTGTGCAGGAGACCATTAGAAGGTGCACCATATCAAAATTGATCACTATGTCACGACACGAGATAATGGATGTAGCAACATAAGGACCAAAATGAAGAAATCATGAATCTACCATCTATGTCTTGACATAGAATGTCTATGTCGCGACAAACACCTTATGTCGTAACACAGCATGTTTATGTCACGACAAACCCCTGAAGATGTCTATAGAAAAGTACACTGACTATTATGTCATGACATAGGACCTAGTGTGTCGCGACATTGACTCTTGAATGCGAATTTGGCACCGAGTGAAGGGCGTTTTGATCTTTACAATGCCACTTAAACACGAGGAATGACAGTTGACCTAGGGTTGAGGAAAACGACCATCTAGGGCTATAAATAGGACCCTTAGCATTTAGGTTTTACACATCCTTTAGTTTAGTTTTCAATTTCCTTTATTATTTTCTTTCCGTTTGGAAAACGAGATTTGTAACTTCGTATAAACAACTGTGGAATTATTTCCAATAGATTGCTATACAATTCGAGTTTCTTTTACTTTATTGATTCAATCTTATGTTAATTTATATTATTATTTTTATGATGTTTGAAGAAACCATAAGGAACTTATCCCATTGTGAGGGATTAGGGAGTGAAAGTATGGTTATTTGATTGATAACAGGGATTCGCAATCAGATTAATTGTTTGGGAAAAGAAGAACATGAAACAAACACTAGGCCTAACAACCCTAAAAAGTCATCTAGGTGGGAATGAATCCAAAGTTGGTATTACCCATTCGTAAACACCTTCACCCCAAACTAGTTAAACTGTAACATATAGCTATAAGTAGTCTTTATTTACTCATTATGTTTGTGGAAGATCGGAAGATCCTGCGAGGGTAGTGACTAGTTGATTAAAGCGACGTCTCCGAAATTGATGGTTAAAGAATCCATACTGAAGCGACCTAATCTCCCCAAATCTATTTATCGAATTTTCTATCTCTTTCCCCTTGCTTTATTTTATTTACTTTATGCTTTTCAATCACAAACCCTTTTATCTTCTTTCGTACTATAAACCTTAAAAATAGTACTAATACTTCTTTTCCTTGCAGGGATCTAAATCACTATTGCTTCACCTCTTTTGGATACGATCCTCAGAATCCTACCAAGTGTTCATTGCACAAACTATATTACAACTTGACCCGTAGACTTGTGGAAGCCCGAAAACACATACCGAACGGGAGTACGTTCAGAGGCAAACAGTGATATAAATGATTAATATTGTTTTAGTTTTCATTTAAGTTTTTTTTTCTTTTCACTTTCTTTTTGAGAATTATGTTTTTGTGCTTGGATTTTGGTGTTCTTCAATTCATGTATGCTGATTTTTCTTTTGAAACCTTGAGTTTTTATTTGATATCCTGGAATACCATGTAAGTTTTGTATACAATTTTGGTTGAGTTTTACTGCATGAGAGAGATGAGCATGATTATTTTTTCCTTTAAAATTTTGATGGTATCTCATTGATTTACTGATTGAAAAATTCACAAGACTTGATGCAAATTAAACACTCTAGTGAGATTTTGTGACTAAGAGCAATTCATTATATCATGCTCCTTTTATCTTTGTTGAGTGTGTCAAGCTTAGTGTGTTTATTCTAGAACTTCTTGTAAATGCATTTTGAGACCACATTTTTTGATTAATGCTTTAAGGTGATAAGGGCAATTAGGTTTAACCAATTATTAGACTGAATAAAAAACACCTACCCTTGTGTTTTTCGTTTTAGTTAGCCGATTTGAGCCTATTTTCCATTTTCTTTGTTTTAACACATTATTTAATCCAAAGCCTTTATTTGTTACCCTCTTTTTTTCTACCTTTGTCAAGATAAGAGGAAAAATGTTGCATGGTATTTATCTAAAAAAACAAAAAAAAGAGAAAAAAGAATTGAAGTTTGTTCCTGTAATGAAGAGAAGATATTTGGGAAAAGTTGTTAATTTTCCGAAATCCTTAGTGTTTAAATGAGTTGTGGGAATAGATTCCAAAGTTTTGGGTAGTATATTTTGTGTTGTTATGTGGAATTGGTATCATGCAAGTAAATAACTCTTTGTCTTGACTGTGAAACCTTTAATTTTTCCTTTTACCTTAACCTTACCTGAGCCCCGTTTCAACCTTGTTAAAATCCCTTTGATTTTTGCATCATATTTATATGTAGTGGTGGAGAATTGATTCATTTGCAAGCCTATGTTAATATCATGCTATGTTTCGATTTTGAGAGTTAAATGCACCCTAAACACGTTGAGAGTGTGAGTGAAACCATGTGAGGGTGTTAAGTCTTACTGCATTTGAATTTGATGGATTAATGAGATGCTTGAGTTTTTGTTACAAAATTTATCCTATGAGTGCTTATTCTCTTGACTGTTGCTATGATTCAATTCATTGATATGTGTTCGACTTTATTGGTATTCTTGGATATTGAATGAGATGTAGAGGAGGTAGAAGGGAGAGTTTGTATGTTTAGTTGAGGCATGCTTGAGGACAATCATGAATTAGGTGTGGGGAAATTTGATGGATTATAATTCTATATACTTTGTTGTGTTTAATTCCCTCATATTTTAGTTACATTGAGTGTTTAATTGTAGAAATTGTGTTTATTTTGATACAAGAACTGCAGATATTGGACTTCGTTGCTAAATTTTGGTTAAATCGATGCATTGAAGAAATTTTGATAAAATAATGGACTTGTGACGTTGGTCGATTTGGGAGCTATCAACTTTAAGAACTTAATTAAGGAGGCCTGAATTTGTAAAGGACTAAGATAGCAATTATGCCGATTTGCATTTGAGTTTCACTCAAACATTAAATGCATCAGATTTTTGTGGCAAATTTAAAGTTGTTTTGGTGGGATTACATTACTATTATTAGGCTTAGTTTTTATTATATATATGTCAGTCGTGGGAGGAAGAAGGCAATAGTCTTCACTTCTTTTTCTTTTTAGCTTGAATTAACAGTTACTTGTGAATTTTTATTTCACCATGTGCAACTAAGTTTTTTCTCTAATTCAAAGGGGGGAAATAATTCAATTGTGATCCTATGAGACTTATGCTAAACCAAAATTTCTTCTTAAACCCAAGTAATATTTATTTTTTATTTTTATTCTTATGAATTTTTTTATATTGATCAAATTGACGCTTTAATTCTATATTAAATTTTCTATTGCTATCCATGAGTTTGTGATCCGTAATTGTCATAAATGATTGATATAAGTAGCAATGAGTTGGCTTATTTGTGTGTTATTGTGGCTTTCTCAATTTCATAGCTTGCATGATAAACTCTAGAGAAATAAAGGTACAAGATTAATTTAATTGTAGCTATCTCAATTGTCCTTCTCATGATTCTTAATGCAATTATTGAATTTAATACGGAACATTATCGTGCCCAGCTGTTCAATGGTACGTTTTGATTTGAATGCTTGATTTGAATAAATCATATCAGGAGAATTATTCTTTTGCGGCTTTTCCGAATAAGTAGACTAAGTATTTGGGTGTGAAAAATTGATTTTTAAGCCTATGATCAAAATTACTATCGGATAGAACTTACACCTTTGGATTGGAAATTTGTTAAGAATTGATTTTCATTAAAATTTCAGTTTTTTAATTAATCTCTTGTTTACCTTTAATTATTAGTTCAGTAACTCAAAATCCCCCTTCTTATTTTTATTTTCAAAACTTTGAGACTAATAAATTTAGCTCTCTTGGGATTCGACCTGATTACACTATTTTTACAAGTTAGTTTAGGTAAATCAATATTTATTTTGAAGGGCTTCGACAACCCAGCCTATTGGAAAAAAAGGGTTTGGAAAACATAGCAGAAAATAAATTTAGGAAAAAAATCAAACTTTCAATTTTTTTTCCAAAACAGGAATTTGGTTGTGATATCTAAAGTAATGAACATTTAATCAAAATTGTATCTTTTCTATTTGTCTAGTTCGTCTAGAATGAACGCTTTGACCGAATAGTCTTCTCCGTTATCCTCAAGCTCACATTTGTCGAGTGTAGGTTTGCTTCAAATCAGAAAATATTTCACAAAAATTATCAGTAGGATAATTTCTCAATTTTTCTAAACTTTTGGATCAAGTTGTAAATAAGAAAAATATCTCTAGAAATTTTTTGTGACAAGATAAATATTAAATTAAATATTAATATAATCAATTTAATATTAAATTAATACTAAAATACTTTTAGGATAAGTATTAAATTAAATTTTATATTAAATATATTAAAATAATATTATTTTTGGAATAGTTAATCTAAAATCAAATTCTTTGGTAGAGTCCGAGTAGGAATGTAACTCTTCCACTACTCAACCATCAAAAACCCACCATCGGCATGGCAGCCACTGGCACCGTCGTGTTCGATGATGCAAGTGCGACACCCTCACGGTGCCTCGAGCCGATTCGACTGCTATTGGTTCGATCCAGGGCAATGACGGCCTGACCAGTTCGGTCTAGCCATCGGTTGGACCATCAGCCCAGTTTCACATACTAGGTCCAATTCGACCAGTTTTTGGGTCTTGGTCTCGGTTTTGGGCTCTTGAGCCCAATTTTCAATCTCAAGTCCAATTTTCAAGTTCAATTATACATTGGACCAATTGTCTAACTTGAAAATTAATTTCCAAAAATATTATATTAATTTTAATTAATTTGATTAATTTAATTTTACTTGATCAATTTTAATTCCCAAAAATCATTTAGTTTTTTCAAATAAATTTTTCAAGATAATTTTTAATCAAATTCTCTAGTTGAACAATTCTCACGACCATCTAATTAAATTTCACATCGAATAAATCGACTCAATTAAATTATTTCCAAAGTTGTAAAATTTTCTTTTGATTCAAATGCAATCCGGTCGAGCTTTTGATGAGCTAGTAGAGAGACCAATCAGACATATACAATTAGGCACTAGTAATTGCAATTATGTCCAGAAGCATCAATCCAATAATTCGCAATTATTTAATCATGGAGTCAGTCCACAAGAAGTACCATGATTGAGAACTCCTTATTGTATACTCTTCACGAAAGCAATTCATCCAACTGGTTTGTCCAATGACCTCATCATGTGTGTGTTACCCTTATATGATATCCTTGATTCCTTTGAGTTAAATCCGTTCACTCACTACAATCCTATTTTATCTCATTATCACCATTATTTCTTCTTATTGATTAATATGATCAATGTCAACAAATGACTGTGATAAATTACTCGTTCGAGAACAAGTCCGTGGCTACATCCCATATTTATCAATCCACACAATGTCAATGAAAGGATATCATTAACTCTTTAATTGAGCTATGAATTCCACTGTTTCCAGTAAAGCCATGGCATACACAAGTCATGTACCCAACATATTGACTATGGGCTCGATTATCTTTAGAGCATAAGCCTTCACTTATATCAAAGCACATGAATTACATATGCATGGTCAATGACTAACTCAAGATTTAAGTAAATCATACCATGAACGTCATAAGTGAATTAATTCACAAACGGATTCAGAATTAATTCATCTTGGATTCAGTCCGATGTACCATTCTACCAATGAATACATCTATATCTCTACCCATGTAGTCATATGCTTCGATAGCCAAGACTAGGCATCTCCCCAATTGGAATTGTAGATGACATAATGATTCTTCTTAGTATTTGAATCAAATGCTCACTTTGATTTTTTTACGGAATTACAGATTCATTTAAATTATCTAATAAAGTAAGTTGTCTTTCTCGAAATGTAAACGTTCTTACATTGCCACTTATCTTCAGTTTGAACTTAGACAATCAATGAGCTAATATTTTCTTGTCACAATTTTGCTATGCATGCAAAATATGAAAGACAAAAAATACAAAAGATATAATAGTGAAATGTGAAATTAACTTTATTTATTTATTTATCGTTCAAATAAATAGAAAAATTAGATGGTTACTACAATTGAGCACATTTCCCAACACATTCATGGTTGCGAGGGAAAAAATGGCTGAGGTATGTTTAGGTCTGTGTTCTTAGAGAACCCATATCTAGAAGAAAATTTTGTATACTACATATAGAGAAGAAGGTCAGTCAACGGTGGGCTTCAGTGAAAAAAGGTGAAAGAAAAATGACATTGATAGAGCTTACTAATTGTCAGGGGTGGCTAGGGAGTGGAAAGATGCTTTTTAAAGCTTCAATCCCTTAGTTTTGAATGTTGTAATATGAAAGTTAAGTAAAATCTCACTAAGTCCTATTAAACTTACAAATGGTCTTCTTTATTGAAGAATATAGTTGTTACCAGGAAATTGAGTGGAGGGCTAAGCCAAACATGGCCAATTTAAGGAAAAAAAATTGACGATAGCTGCAACATGCGTATGAAGGGGCACTCCTAAAGGCTACGCCTCAAGGTTTAGTCAAGTCATAAAATTTTCAAGTCTTATAATCAAATTTTGAATTAAACTTGTAAGGCTGCAACTTTAAAAGATGTATATGATAGTATGGGATATTGTGTGCAGTAAAGAGTTAGGATGAAATAATATTTAATTTAGAAATTTTAGCTAGTTATTCAAGTCTTGTATCATCCAGGATCTAGACTCGGAGATCGGGTAGGGCCTAGGGTGTTACATTTTGGGCATGTGTGAAAGCCACTAATGTACCATGTTTTGAACAAATGTGCATTGCTCTTGATAAAGAAAAATATATGGTAGTTGTACCTCTTTTAGATGCAGATGAAACAAAGTTTTGCAAATCATATTTAATTTAGAACGCTAAGTGTGATTCAACAGATAACAACCTAGTCGAGGCATTCAATGCTAGCATCGTACACGCTAGGTCAAAGCCAATAATAAGTATGCTAAATGATATTAGGTTGGCTGTCATGGAATGAATTGTTAGTAAAAGGAAAACAATACTTGGATGGAAAGGGTTGTGTGGTCCTCTAATTAGAGTTAGGCTTGATAAGAGCATAAACAAATCTACTAAGTGGAATGTGCATTTGTAACACATAGGATTGTGCAAGTGTACACAGTCGTTATCAAGTAATATGTAAGTGGAACGATGAAAATGTGAAAGTGTACACAATTGTATTCAAGTAATAAAGTGATAAGTAAATGTAGAGTATTGTACCCACAGGGATTGTGCTAGGGAAAGTATTTATGAAATATTTAATCAACAAATTGGCTAAAGAAAAGATAATATTTGTGAAGGGTATTAACCTAAACTAAATTAATCTAAGTTAAAAATAAAAATAAAAGATAAAATTAAATTTCAATGCACGATTTCTAAGGGTTTAATCAATATGACATAAATGTGTTAGGTTAATTGCTCAATTAATTAATTAAATTTAAATCATGTTCATGCTTGTTACGAAATAAAATTCATGGCAACCCGACATTTTGCTAACTTATGAACAACATTTCTTACCAAAATCAGTTTATCTCTTGAACATACACCTATGCCAATACAACCGACTAAACTAATCTTTAATAAGTAAATGTGTTATAGCACATACATACTTTATGAAATCAATTTATCTCTTGAACATACACCTATACTAATACGACTGACAAAATTAAATTCATAAGCAAGTAAAGGATCAAGTGAAGTAACAACATACACCTATATTGGAACAATTTAATCACAAAAATCCTGCAAGTTATGCAAGACTGTGTATTCTCCAATACCATCGTAATTTTAACCCTTAGCTTCCTTAGCAGATTAAGCATGCACAAATTAAATAGTGTGTTCATTAATCACAATTTCAACGAACTTAAATGATTAATTAAATAGTTATATCACAAGGGTAATACAATAATAACTTAGGTATGATAATATTTAATTAAACAAAATATCCAGGGCCTATAACAATATGAATATGATAAATAAATAATCAAGCAATTAACACAATCAACCCAACATTTAAGGAAATTTAAGCCATTTTAATTAAATAAACAATAGCATTCATAATAACAATCAAGAATCTAAAATAGAGAAAATGAATAGGATTAAATCTAACAATTTCTCAAGAATTGCTTCCGTGTTCTTCGTCGTTCTTGCTCAAATCGTCCCAGTTCGAGGTCTTTGATGAACACTTAACAAAGCTATCTCAAGGGCTGAAGAACCACTCTTTTCCAAGAGGGGAAATCGGCAAGGGAATGGAAGGGAAAATGGGATGGAAGGCTTAGAGAAAAAATGAGAGAAAGAAGAGAGAATGGAGTGAATTGGTGTTGAAAATGAAGTGAGTAAGGGTGGTATTTATAGGTGGGAGTTGGTGGCTATATTTAATAAACAAATATCAGCCACCAACATCCTTTGGGGATCTGCCAGTTTCGTACCTAGCAGATTGAGCTTATTTTCACATTTGATAACCTTGAAATCAAGTAATTTCCTTTATGTTTTATGAATTTTTAGTCTAGTTTTCATTTTCTAATAAATTGTGTTAAGGTGGTTGTATTATTTCTTTTAAGGCCAAAAGAGGCTTAAAGATAAGTTAACATACTTCGTGAGTGCACAGGTGATAGCATTAGAAATGACACTTAATTTCTCCTTAAATTAGTGTATAATTTATTCCTTTTGTATGATATTTAGCATACATTTTTAACATTTAATACTTAATATTTGCATTTTCTAACTCAGTGTTGTTTGATCTTACTTTCTTTTATTTTATCTCTTTTGAGCTACTAATGTAGTTGTATTTAGTACTAGTTTTGCGTCTAAAGTTGTCAGTGCAGAAATCCACCTGAGAAGATCAGAGTAGGAAAGTATTCAGAATTGCGGTCACAAGTTTAATCCAAAATTACGGTCAAATATGTCATCACATAAATGCTTCTACATTTTATCAAGGATTTTACGCTGCTAACATTTCTAGGAGCACCAGTGCAGAAGAATGACAAGTTGTCACAGCAAATTAAAATCATAATTTGTGCCCAGCAATGTCGCAACAATCTGTAACTGCCTAATGAACAAGTCAGATCTACGTGAGTGCATAGCTGGCAATAACAAACTTTTACAGCTGCAAAAAAAAAGGAGTTAGATCTGAAAAGGGAGGAAGATCTGAAATTGCCAGGGATTATAAATAGAAGGAAGAAAGAGAAGATCAATATCAACCGATGAAGAATTCAACTCTACAATTTCTCTCATTCATTCCCAAAGGTCAGCTGCCATGGAAGCTTGATTTGGGAGGAAGGTGACCTGATGCAACAAGGAAGAAACTGCTTCTGACGAGAAGTGCTAGGTGAGATGCAAGAGGAGCGATTAAGGGAGAATTCTAGTAGACTAGGAATAGCATGCTTCAATTTCATTCTTTAATCCCTCTTAAATGTTGGTGAATTCTATTGACTATTGATTGTATACGGAAGTATCTATTAATGCTAGATTTACTTTGATTTCTACTCAATTCTTCTCATCTGTTTATATTTGGATTTAACTGCTTTGACCACGAAATTGTAATTGCAGTCACAGTCACTAGAAGGTGCGGTGACAAGTTAAATTAACAAGTAAGACAACGGAAGTTGCTTGAGGCAAGAAGGAATTCTAGCCACTTGTTCTTGAGTACAAAGCATTACTAACACTGGAAGGTGTGGTAATTGTGAGTACTTAGGTCTTTGTTTAACAGATAGTTTGATATCAGTAAGATCTCCTAGAGATGTACTTGCGACGACAATTCATCTATTAGTTACCTTGTAGTCACATTTAGCGTTGCCAACTTGTGAAGTCAATGATCCTCACCAATTCTTTACACTTGATCTATTTTCTTTATATTCCTGAATTTACATTTACAAACAGTCTCAACAATCAATTCATCTTTTATTAATTTGCTCTGACATTTTATATTATATTTGCACTGACAGACTTTATTCTGAACTT
The DNA here is from genome assembly GCA_005610355.1 of Gossypioides kirkii. Taxonomy (NCBI): domain Eukaryota; kingdom Viridiplantae; phylum Streptophyta; class Magnoliopsida; order Malvales; family Malvaceae; genus Gossypioides; species Gossypioides kirkii. Next base: position 21,983,958 of record CP032254.1, on the reverse strand, counting down.
GTGTAGTTTTAACCAATTTGCGTTGACATTACTCTTAACAATTCTTTTCATTTGAACGTTAATTACTTCGGCAAATTTAAGCAACAAGAACACTATCCTCGTGGGATCGATAACCAATAGATTCATCTCTATCTACTATACTTGCATCAATAGTGTCCGCTTACACATTTGCTGTGACGTTTACAGGCCGATTAACAGGAAACTAGTAGTAGTGAGCCATAATGATACTGACTACTTCGTCACGACATAGGCAACTCTATGTTGCAACAAAGGGATCAGCAGCAAGGAATCCTAAGACTGCTTGCTATGTTGCGACACACGTCTTGGTGTGTCGCGACATCAACTTCAAACTTTGGATATACATCAAGCGAGGGGCATTTTCGTCTCCACAATGCAACTTAAGCACGAAGAACGGTAGCTGATCTAGGGTTGAAGAGAAACGACCATCTAAAGCTATAAAGAAGGCCTTTAACACTAGGATTTTGGACACCATTGCTTAGACTTTAGTTTTCAATTTTAGTTTTTAGTTTTCAGTTTTGAAAAGAGATTGTAGAAGTTCTCATAAATGTTCATGGAGTTTTTCCCGATAGATTACTTAATAGAATTCTAGTTTCTTTTCCATTCAATTCTTTATTTATATGTTTTCATATATTGTGATATTGATGAATAAAGAAACCATAAGAAACTAATTCCATTTTTAGGGAATTTGGGAGTGGACATATGAATAATTGATTGTTGTTTTACAAGGATTTTACCTTTTGAATCAGCTATTTGGGAATGGAAAAGCATCAAACAAACACTAGAAAGTCATCTAGGTGGGAATGAACCCAAAATTGGTATTACCTATCCATGAATAACTTTTCCCCAAACCGGTTTAGATTATGACATCTAGCATTAAGTAATCTCTACCGACTTGCTATGTCGACGAAAGATCGAGAGATCCAACTAGGGTAGTGACTAGTCGATTGGAGAAAAATGCCCAAAATCCAACAACTAAGGAAATAATACAAAAACAACCTAATTTCCCCGAAGCCATTTATAAGATTTTATACAACTCAACTTTTACTTTATTTTATTTTTGTCTTTTTATTTTTATGCTCTTAAAACACTCTTTAATTTTCCTTCGTATTATAAACCCTAACATTAGTACTAATTAATTTTATTCTTTGCAGGGATTTTATTTATTATAGCTTTATGCCTCCTTTGGGTAGGATCCTTGGAATAGTACAAATGTTCTATTGTAAACACACTATATTTGCAACTTGACCCGTATACTTGCGGAAAGTCGAAATCTACGTCGAATAGGAGTACGTTTGGGGGTGGTAAAGTTGTTGGTGCCGTTACCGAGGAGGCAACGCTTTAGTAAATTTTATTCTTTCTTTGTATTAAAATAATTAGGAAAATTTTAGGTTATAGATATGATTTAACCATTCTAATAGTTTTATTTATTTTAGATTTAACCCTATTCTTTTAATTTTCATCATATTTAAACCCATGAATGCCTACGATTTATTTTGTTCAGATCTCATGTTTGATGATGATTATGATGCCCAAATCTATGAAGATGAGTATTATGAAGATTGGGATATTAAGGAAAACCAGAGATTATTGATGTTAGAGTTAAGTCAACCCCGTGAAGAGACTCAAATCCTCGATCTCTATAATGGTTAGTCTTTTAGGGAGATGTGCTTTGAATCTGAACAAATATAATGAGAACAGGAACGATGGTTGGAAGAGGAAACGAAAAAAGAATATTTTGAGTCAAATGATTAGATAGCCGAGCAAGATGAGATCTCACCTTTGGAAGGGGAATTGGATAGTCGCAAAACCGTCATAGAGGAAGAAGATGGTTCTAATATTCCAAATCTAGATCTTCAACTAATAACTATCGTAAAACCATCAACTAAAGAAATATTGGTTGACGATATCATTGATCAAAGATTCAATTTCCAATGGAGATTAGTTACTATGTATAATACTTTCCTGGTGTAACAAATCCCTAGAGAAATTACAAATGTGAAAATTTTTCAATATTTGCAAAAAGCAGAAAATATTTACGAGCTAGAGTTCCAGCCCTCCACTAGTGTAATAATTACATCCTTGGAATAAGAAAGTCTGCATTCGTGGGAGAGGCAATCATTGCAAAGGTACCACGAGCCATAAGAATTGGAGCACAGTGATGGAAGTTACAAGGAAAAACAAATAGTTGTTGTGACATCAGTACATGGATTTGCAGTAAATCCATTACTTTTTTTTGAACGATGTAATCAAGTAGCTATTATGCCACCACATGAAGGTATATGAGTTCCTTGGGGGGATCACTGATAAAAGTAAGTCTGCGAAAGTATGATGGTATGAATTTACAGGAGTCATCAATTGATATGATTGGCGAAAGGAAGTAGCGGTGATTTACGCAGGAAGAAAAGGAAAGTTTTTAGAAAGAGATAAATGCCAGAGAGTAGCTTGGCATGACAGCTGTTGGACGAACAATGATAAAACATATTATTCGTGGGTGTCGAAGTGCACACTAACACTCTTGTCAGACAATTCAGGCAAGAACTAGCCCTTACTTTTAAATTTCAGTCACTAACATACTAACGTAATCACATCTTATCCGTTTCAAGGTATTTCTTTCAAATCTGATAGGTTTTTCGTGACACAGATACGCCACATCACGACGAAGCAACCAGACTACTCCAAAAACACCCAAGCATGCTAGGACACAACATACCCTCTTCTATGTCGTAACCAACGGGTCAGAAAGCTTAAAAACCTAAACTGATAAGGTCAGCGCAGAGATCCACCTCGGAAGATTAGAGCTGGAAAGTGTTCAAAGATGCAGCAACAAATTTAACCTGGAATTACGGTTAAAGATGTCACCGCAAAGATACCTTTACCTCGTACAAGTGAATTCATGCTACAAACATACCTGGCAGCACCAGCGCAGGAGAATGCTAAGTTGTCGCCACAAGTAAAGATCATAGATTGCGCCCAGAGATACGATGACAACCTACAGATGCTTGATGAACACCAGATCTGTGTGAGTGCACAGCTAGAAATAACCAACTTGTATAGCTGCCAAAGAGGTTAGATCTGAGAAGGGAGGAGATCTAAAATTCCAGAGCTTATAAATAAGAAGGAAAGGAAGAAGATGGATATCAAGTGGTGAAAAATTAAACTCTGCAAAATTTCTCAAATCTTTAAACAAGCAGCTATGGAAGCTTGAGTTTCGGAGGAAGGTGATCTGACAAGCAAAGGAGCAAGACTTCTGATGAGAAGTGCCTCGATGTGACACAAGAGGCGCTATCACGGAATAGTTCTAATAAACTAGGAATAGGATGCTTCAACTGTTTTCTTTAGTACCTCTTAATTATTGATAAATATTATTGATTATCAATTGAGTATGGAAGTACCATTTGAAGTCAGATCTAATTTGATTTCTATTCTATTCTCCTTATCTTTTTATATTTGGATTTAACTATTTTGACCACATAAGTGCAATTGCAGTCACAGTAACTAAAAGGTGCGGTGACAAGTTAGATTAACAAGCAAGACAACGAAAGTTACTCGAGGCTAAGAAGGAATTCTGGCCACTTGTTCTTAAGTGCAAAGCATTACTAGCACTTGAAGGTGAGGTAATTATTAGCATTTGGGTCTTTATTAAAAAGAGCAAGTGATAGTGGTAAGATCTTATTAAAGCATAATTGCGACGACAATTTATCTATTTGTTACCTTACAATCACATTTAGCATTGCGACTTGTGAAGTTAGTGATCCTCTCCAACTCTTACACTTGATCATATCTTTTAATTTTCTAAATTTAGGTTTACAAACATCCTGAAAACTATTCTTTTTATTTTAATTTGCTCTAACAATTTATTTTATGTTTGCATTGACAGATTAATTCTTTTAGTAGTACATATCTAACTATTTTGCGCTGACACTTTTATTAACAATTACTCTTATTTTAACCTTAGTTACTTCTACAATTTAAACATCAAGAACTCTATCCTCGTGGGGTCGATATCCAATAGATCAAATCTATCAACTATACTTGCATCGACAAATGTCCGCTTGCACTTAAATGTAGTGATGTGTACAGGCCGATCAAGTTTTGGCACCATTGTCGGGGGTGGCGTTTGTTTAATGTTTATTTTTATCGTTGCATTTATTTGTTGTTTTCTAACCTTTTTACTGATTACTAATCTTTTGTTCGTTCTTTTCAATTTTTTTGTTAGGTGTTTTATGTTCACAAGGAGAAATCCTAAGGACATTATTAGTTTTGATCTAGAACTCGAACAGACTATTCGAAGGAGTAAGCAAGAGCAAAAGAAAATGGTTGGAAATAAAAATGATATACCTCCACTACAGCCACAAAATGTTGTTCCTCCAGTGCAGCCACAAAGAGCTAACAATGTTCCATCACCGCTGCCACAAGTAGAGTAAATTCCTGACAGGACAATCAAAGATTTTGTTATTCTTATGCTCGATGATTTACAACCAGGGGTTGTTGGACTGACAATACAAGTTGATAAATTCAAATTAAAATCGGTTATGTTTCAATTGCTTAATTCAAATGGACCATATGCAGGTTTACCTCACGAAGATGCGAGAGAGCATCTTAAATCATTTCATCTCATATGTGCTTCTTTTAGTCAACATGGTGTTCCTGATGATGCCTTGAAGATGCAGTTATTCCCTTATTCTTTGCAAGGAAGGGCAAGAACATGGTTCCTTGGTTTACCGACCGGATCCATTACTTCTTGGAACGCACTAGCAACACAGTTCATTTTGCGATTTAATCCACCAACAATGAATGCTAGATTGCAGAATGATATCACGGCATATCATCAACTGGATGATGAAAATTTACACACTACATAGGAACGTTACAAGACTTTGCTGAGACGTTGTCCTATGCATGAAATCCAATAGGAGATTCAAATCGAGATCTTCTACAATGGGTTGAACTAGCAGACAAGGAATCTTGTCGATGCGTCTGCTAACGGTCCATTGTTGGATTGCACATACAATGAAGCCGTGCGAATATTAGAGAGGATTGCACAGATTGACTATCAATATCCAATTCCTCATTCTGCTTAGGTAAAAACTAATCCTGGTGTTATGGAATTAGATGCTATATCAGCTTTGAGTGCACAGGTATCCTCATTGGCGAACATGATCAAAAACATGAAGGGGACGAGTGATGTTGCCCCTATTCGAGTAGCCAATAGATGGATGTCCCGACATTTTCCTGTGAAATTTACGGTGACAACCACAGTTATGAGGATTGTCCATAACATGTTGAGAACGCATTCTACGTCAACAACATCAGATGAAATTCCTATGGTAACTCGTACGGTAATTCTAATCATACACAACAACCTTCGGGGAGCCAAAATGCGCCCACATTCAGATATGAAAATTCCTTAACTCAAGGGAATTTTAAACAAGGGAGTTACAACAACAACCAACAACAGTAAAATTATAATCACAATCAGTAATTGCATGCGCAGCCAGATAATATGAGATCACATGACCATATGCGATCATAGAACCAGATGCGGTCATACAAGTAGATGCAGCCACAAGTTCGAATGCTGCCACAATAGAATGCGATGTCAAATATGCAAGGACAACATCAACAACAATAGCAGCAATATTCTCAACCAAGAGCAGATCCATTGGCTACTCTTGAAGCTTTGATACGTGAGCATATTACAAGAACATAAGCAATTGTACAAGGAAATTCTTCTTCCATCCGAGCGTTGGAAGCACAAGTAGGACAATTGGCTTCTAACATGAGCACAAGGTCACTAGGTGCTTTGCCTAGCGACACTGAAAATCTGACTTAGAAGGGGAAGAAGCATTGTAAGGCTATCACGCTGAGAGTTGGAAAGCAAACTACTAAGCAAAGCAACAGTTCTAACCGAGTCCATGTCGATGCAATCGAACCTAAGCAACAAGGAGAAGTTGCATCTGAAGAAAACCCAACAGAAATATATGAGGAGGAGCCACTTGTAATCACTCCTATGCCTACCTTTCAACCGCGAAAGTTGTCGACGCAATTGCGCATGTCGACGCAGTCGAATCCTTTACAATAACCCACTGACAATATACCTTTTCCATTTCCATAGTGATTCAAGGAGAAGGATCATGACAAAGATTATCAGAAGTTTGTCTCTACCTTTAAGCAATTACATATTAATATACCTCTAGTTGATGCTTTTGTGCAGATCCCAACTATGGGAAATTTTTGAAGGAGCTATTGTCGAAGAAGAAAAAGCTTTCTGACATCAAGACGATTGCGCTCACAGAGGGGTGCAGCGCTGTGCTACAAACAAGTTACCACCAAAGATGAAAGAACCTGGCAGTTTCACGATTCCATGCTCTATTGGAAACCACTACCTAGGTAAAGCTTTATTGATTTAGGAGCTAGTATTAACCTCATGCCATTATCCACTTTTAGGAGATTAGGAAATAGATCTATAAAGCCCACTACGGTGACATTACAGCTTGCAGACAGATCCTTGCCACAACCTGAAAGATAGATTAAGGATGTCCTCGTCCAGGTTGATAAGCTTGTGTTCCTAGCTGATTTTATCATTCTTTGTTGTGAAGCAGATAAAGAGGTGCCCATTATCTTGGGACGCCTATTTTTAACATCGGTACATATAGTTATCGATGTTTTCAAGGGAGAGCTGATTATGCGTCATAATGACGAGCATGTCACCTTCAGTGTGTTCGAAGCATCTCCGTCAAGAAGTAAGGAACAATGTCATCATATAGATTTGCTGGAAGAAATAATTATAGAGGAATTCAATGAACAAAGTTTAGCAGTACCAGCAGAATATGGGGTGACATTAGAAGAACGAATCCTACCTGAATGTGACCATAAAGCTAAGGCTAATATCTGTGAGCTGCGACATGGTTGGCAATTGGAATCTTTGGATCTGTCTAATAGGATGATCCCTATTTTTAAACCATCTATTGAACAGGCTCTGACCTTGGAGTTAAAGCCATTGCCAATGTATCTGAAGTATGTCTTTCTAGGTGACAAGGACACATTACCTGTGATTATCACCGTAAGCCTCGACACAAGTCAAGAAAAAGAGATAATCACAATATTGAAGAGACATAAGAGAACCATCACTTGGAGCATAATCGACATCAGAGGCATTAGTCCCTCTTTCTACATGCATAAGATTAGGCTGGAAGATGAAGGAAAATAGTTCATTGAACAACAACAAAGACTGAATGAAAAGATGAAGGAAGTAGTGAAGAAGGAAATTATCAAATGGTTAGATGCAAGCATCATCTATCCTATTTTGAACAGCACTTGGGTGAGCCCGGTCCAATGTGTACCCAAGAATAGTGGCATCACAGTGGTGAGTAACAATAAAAATGAGCTAATCCTTACTTGTATTGCTACAGCTTGGCGAGTGTGTATGGTTTATCGTCGTTCAAATACGACGACAAAGAAAGACCATTTCTCACTGCCATTTGCTAATCAAATGTTAGATAGACTAGCTGGTAAGGCCTACTACTGTTTCCTTGATTGCTACTCTGGATACAACCAGATTGCAATTATGCCGGAAGATCAAGCAAAGACAACGTTCACTTATCCATTTGGAACCTTTGCTTTCCGATGAATGCCATTTGATTTGTGCAATGCCCCAACTATATTCTAGGGGTGCATGATGGCTATTTTCTCTAACATGATGGAAGATTCATTGGAGGTATTCATCAATGATTTCTCCCACAATTTTTACCAATGCACTGACAATCTGTCAACAGTATTGAAGGGATGCGATGACACAAATCTAGTGCTGAACTAGGAAAAATGTCATTTCATGGCAACTGAAGGCATTTTCCTTAGCCATCGCATATCATGTCAAGGCATTGATGTAGACAAATCAAAGGTGGAAATTATTGAGAAGCTACCTTCACCCATAAATGTAAAAGGAATAAGGAGTTTTATTGGTCATATCAGACTTTATAAAAGATTCATCTGAGACTTCTCCAAGATAGCAAAACCCCTATGCTCTTTGTTGGAGCAAAATAAAAAGTTTGTGTTTGATGATGCATGTCTAGACGCATTTGTTACAATTAAAAAGTAGCTAGAACAAGCTCCAATTGTCATTGTACCAGACTGGTAGCAACCGTTCAAGGTGATGTGTGATGCAAGCGACTTTGTTGTAGGAGCTATGCTTGGACAACGCAAGGAGGAGGTATTTCATTCCATTTATGATGCTACTAAAACCTTGACTGAAACGCAGGTGAATTACATGACTACTGAGAAGGAGTTACTAGCAGTAGTTTTTGCATTTGACAAGTTCCGTTCATATCTTGTCGGCGTAAAATTACAGTGAACTCAGATCACTCTGCCTTGAGATACCTTTTTGCGAAGAAAGATGCCAAACCAAGACTGATTAAATGGATCTTGCTTTTACAAGAGTTTGATATTGAAATCAAAGACAGGAAAGGATTTGAAAACCAAGTAGCAGACCACTTATCTTGTCTGGAAGCTGGAAGTGAGGATGGCAACAAATTCCAAATTGTCAATGTATTTCCAGATGAGAAGTTATTCCTTGTCGATGCATCTCCATGGTATGCTAATGTCATCAATTATCTTGTTTGTGGGAAGCTACCATTGAGTCTCACTGGTCACAAGAAGGTCAAATTCATTAGGGACACTGAAAAATATCATTGGAATGAGCCATACCTGTTCAAGGTATACGCTGACAACATTATCCGTCATTATGTTCCTAAGGAAGAGATGTCTTTTATCTTGAGTCATTGACACGATGCTCCTTATGGAGGCCATTTTGGTGGCGTTAGGACTGCTGCAAAGGTCCTACAGTCAGGATTTTACTAGCCCATATTGTTTCAAGATGCCCACAATTTTGCTCAGTAATGTGATAAATGTCAACGCACAGTTCCATATCTCAACACAACGAGATGCTCCAACAACCTATCATGGAGGTGGAATTATTCGATGTTTATGGTATAGACTTTATGGGACCATTTCCAAACTCTTTTGGAAATGTGTATATTTCAGTTGCTGTTGACTATGTCTCCAAATGGATAAAAGCAATTGTAGTTCCAAAAGACGATGCTCGGACGGCATTAAATTTCTTTCACACATACATCCTTACAAGCTTTAGAACACCTCGAGCATTGATAAGTGACCAAGGCACCCATTTCCATAACAATCAAGTGGCGATAGATTTGAAGCGCTACGGTGTGAAGCATCGTATGACAACCACGTACCACCCGCAAACGAATGGCCAAGTGGAGGTTTCCAATCGAAAAATTAAAGGAATTCTTGAGAAGGTGGTTAACCCATCTCAACAAGATTGGTCTTCGCGGCTACATAATGCGTTGTGGGTGCTTCGCACTGCATATGAAACTTCGTTGAGGATGTCGCCGTATCAATTGGTGTTTGGTAAATCCTATCACTTGCTAATTGAGCTTGAACATAAAGCCATGTGGGTGATTAAACAAGTGAACATGGATTATGAAAATGTAGCCATATACAAGGAGAAAACTAAGAGATGGCACGACAATATCATTTTGCGGTGACAATTTTCCCCTGGTCAGTTGGTACTTTTATTTAACTCACATTTGAAATTGCATCCAGGAAAATTTTGCTCGAGATGGTCAGGCCCTTTCAGAGTTGTCGAAGCATTCTACCATAGTATGGTGATAATTGAAGATATGAATGATGGTCACTAGTTTAAAGTGAATGGCTAATGACTGAAGCCCTACTTGAGCCCAGATGTCAGAGAACAAAACGAGACCATTAATCTGGTCACATTTAATTAATGTCATTGCAATTTTTTACATTTACTTTTTATTTTTTTATTTTCATTCGTTTCTTTTCAGTTTTAGGTAGGAATAAAAAAAAATCTCCTTTTTGTCGACACATTTGATAGCATGACTTGTCGACTCATTCTGTGATGACTCCATAAAGTATTTTGGGCAAGAATCGTGCCAGTTGATCTCTAATTATCCCCAACCATTGGATCAACCTAAAAAGTACTAATTGTGCCCTGGCATTTATTAGCTACAGGCGCAACGTACTCCCACGCCAATAGAGATAATCGCGTCTCTTCACCTCAAAAGTTTATAAAACCCTTCTTCTGCTGACTTTACTATCACAATCAAAACCTCTATTGCTTCTGCAATTGTCTTTTTCTTTCACTCTCAACTTTTCTACACAAATATTCTCACTCTTTTTCTCAGATATTATGGCCAGAACGCGAGGAGATAAAACCCAATCAAAGTCACCAGCTGAATCATCGACCGTCATGGTTCAGAACGCCAAACAACCACTACATAAAGAGCCTGTTATGTTTCTCTCAAAAGTAGCGAAGGATCGATATCACGATGTGATGATTAAGAGGAGCTGTCATCTTGAATAAAGTTTCCAGTTGTCCTTTCATCAGATGTTAAGGAAACAAGTCACTAGAGAAATTTCTTGCTTGGGCTGGGAACAGTTCTGTGACCATCCGGCCAACTACTCCTCAACCATGGTAAGAGAATTCTACACTAACCTGGTGGATTATGAGCAGAAATTTGTGTTTGTTCGCGAGGGTTTGGTGCCATGGAGTGCAAATCACATCAATGCACTTTTTCATGTTGCTGGAGGAGAAGATGCACATACTGAGTTCCTAGAGAACTTAACTGATAAAGGTGCCGACCTTACGATGTGAGATTTATGCATTGAAGGTGCAGTGTGGACTGGCAACGGTCCTCATAACTACGCTATGCACCGACGCTATCTAACCGTACAAGGTGAGGTGTGGTTCCATTTCGTTAACTGTCGTCTCCTACCATCTACCCGCAGTACCACTGCGATGCTAGATCACATGTGCCTCCTACATTCTATACTGAAAGGATGACGCATTGATGTCGGTGCAATCTGCATGATGAAATCGTTGAAGCTGGAAGCAAGCAGATAGGTATCTTACCTTTCCCCTCTCTAATAATGACGTTATGCAAGTAAAAGGGCATTATGCCTCGTGATGGTGAAGATGTTTTGGAGAACAAGGGGCCCATCAATGAAATCTCGGTGGAAAGGATGACCAGAGGGAAAGAAACCCATTTGATAAAGGAAGTGCCCAAAAAGGAGGAGAAAGGCAAAGGGAAGAAAAAGGAGAAACAAGCAACTGTGCCCACAGATCCTTAGATGTGAAAGAAGCTGATTGAAATAGAACAAATTGTTGACCGAATGGATATGCAAAAAATTCGACTTACCAGCATATTGGAAGAGATGAATTAAAGGTAAAATCTCTTCTATGCTTATACAAGGGCGTGGAACAATTCTATTGTCATTACATTAAGAAGTCTGAGCCCAAACCCCATACCAGAGTTCCCTGTTTTCACCCTATTGTTAGGGAAGCCCCATCATCATCCGAGCAACCTGCTTCTAAAGGTAGGCCTCAGCTCGTTCCATCCCCAACTAGAATCCACATCTCTGATGATGAGGATCACGAGGGACACTCCAAGGATATGGAGGGCTATTTTAGAACCATCGCTAACCTTTTTAAGGATGAATTTTCCAACAGTCTTGGGGCCAACATGGTAGAATAGGAGGCTGCTGTTGAGGAAATACGCACACCAATCGTCTCTGTGGGTTTGGAAGAAGAAGAAGGAGAAGGAAAAGACGAGGAAGGAATAGAAGAGAAAGAGAAAGATGAAGAAGAAAAAGGAAATGGAGAGGAGAAGGTGAATGAATAAGAAGAAGGATTAGAAGAGGAAGAAAATAAAGAGGAAGAAGATGTTGCCCTGACAAATTTAGAGGAGGAATTTGTCTATGCACCCGTGACTGTCGGTGCAACAGCTGAACACTCGACAACACCTGGAGTGAGCTAGGCTGAGGTAGTCACCATCAGCAATAAGGATCCCAATCCTCTATCCATTGTGCCCTATGTGGCACCACTTGCTGAAATCCACCCATTCGACGTGATTGTTGATGAAGCCTCCACTCAACCGACTATGAAGGAGCAATTTGCTACCCCGGTTGACCCCAAGGAAAAGAAAAGAAAGAGAAAGGACAAGAAAAATAAGCACAAAGAGGAGCGCCCAAATAAGAAAAAAAAGCCAAGGCAGCCATATCATCAGGTGTTGAACACTGAGTTAGTTTACTTTTCAGTAGTTAGTTGCATGCATCTCATTTAATTGTCATTGCATTTTACTTGTTAGTTCATTTGAATTATAGTTGCATTTCCATTCTTATTTGTTTAATATTGTCAGTGCATTGGGGATAATGCAGACATTAAGTTTGGGGGGAATTTGTGTGAAATGGAAATGCAATTGCACCCACATATTTGAAGAATTTACTTTTCTCTTTAGTTCAATGAAAGTATGCAAAGTTACAAGAAAAATGTGACCATAATATTTATTTTATGCTTAAATCTTGAATTGTTTGGAATGCTAATATGTGAATTGGATGAATGTGAATGAATATTGAGTCCTTCTATTTTTGAATGAATGGTTGGAATTGAATTAGTAATGAATGGGTACTATCGATCTTTGAATCTTGAATTAACTTACCAATTATAACAATATTTACTAATAAAAAGACACTCCAATGTGAGTGCATTGTGACTTATCAAGGGAGAACACTCCAGTGCATGTGTTAGAAAAATTATCTAGCCAAAGGCTGTCACTGCAAGAGTGTGTGTCAGTGCAATTATATACTTCCTGGGGGTTTCTTGCACCCCATTGTTACTGCCCAAAAATAAGGGTATAGTAATGCAATGACATCTCTTAGTCACATATAAAAAAAAAGAAGAAAAAGAAAGCAAAGAAAAAGAGAAAAGCAGAAAAAATATATTGCTATAAATACTATATTGGTTAAGAAAGGTTAAGATTCAAAGCATGATGCTAACATTAGTGAAGTTGCAGTCTTGATTATTCATGCTTATAAATTGTCGGTGCATTATTCTGTCATATGAATGCAATTTATACATTAGGATTCCAGAGAACTTAAGTTGCTAGAATGATGATTGCGGTGACAAGTTTGATTGTGGCTTTGCTAATTTTTATTTACTTGAGGACAAGTAAAAACTCAAGTTTTGGGGTGTGATAGCATTAGAAATGACACTTATTTTCTCCCTAAAATTTGTGCATTAATTGTTCCTTTTGTATCATATTTAGTATGCATGTTAAACATTTCATATTTAGTGTTCTAACTTAGTGTTGTATGGCTTTAATTCTTTTCATTTTAGCCTCTTTTGTGCTACTAATGTCACCGTATGCAGCATAAGTTTTGCGTCTGAAATTGTCAGCGCAGAGATCCACCTCGGAAGATCAGTGCTGGAAAGTGTTCAAAGATGCAGCCACAAATTTAACTTGGAATTGTGGCTAGAGATGTCACCACAAAGATACCTTCACCTCGTACAAGTGAATTCACGCTACAAACATACCTAGCAGCACCAACGCAGGAGAATGCTAAGTTATCGCAGAAAGTAAAGATCATAGATTACGCCCAGAGATGCGGTGACAACCTGTAGATGCCTAATGAACACACTAGATCTGCGTGAGTGCACAGTTGGAAATAACCAACTTGTACAGCTACCAAAGAGGTTAGATCTGAGAAGGGAGGAGATATGAAATTCCTAGAGCTTATAAATAGGAGGGAAAGGAAGAAGATGAATATCAAGTGGTGAAGAATTAAACTCTGCAAAATTTCTCAAATCTTTAAACAAGCTGCCATGGAAGCTTGAGTTTCAGAGGAAGGTGATCTGAAGAGCAAAGGAGTAAGACCTCTGACGAGAAGTGCCTTGATGCGGTGCAAGAGGAGCTATCATGGAATAGTTCTAGTAGACTAGGAATAGGATGCTTCGACTGTTTTCTTTGATACCTCTTAATTGTTGATGAATATTGTTGATTAACAATTGAGTAAGGAAGTATCATTTGAAGTTAGATCTAATTTGATTTCTACTCTATTCTTCTTATCTGTTTATATTTGGATTTAACTGTTTTGACCATGGAAGTGCGATTGCAGTCACAGTCACTAGAAGGTGCGGTGACAAGTTAGATTAACAAGCAAGACAACAAAAGTTGCTTGAGGCTAAGAAGGAATTCTGGCCACTTGTTCTTAAGTGCAAAGCATTACCAGCACTGGAAGGTGTGGTAATTATTAGCATTTAGGTCTTTGTTAAACAGAGGAAGTGATAGTGGTAAGATCTCATTGAAGCATAATTGCAGCGACAATTCATCTGTTTGTTACCTTGCAGTCACATTTAGCATTGCGACTTGTGAAGTTAGTGATCCTCTCCAGTTCTTAAACTTGATCATATCTTTTAATTTTCTGAATTTATGTTTACAAACATTTAAATATCTTAATTTGCCCTGACAATTTATTTTATGTTTGCATTGACAGATTAATTCTTTTAGTAGTACAGATCTAACTATTTTGTGCTGACATTTTTATTAACAATTATTCTTATTTTAACCTTAGTTGCTTCGATAATTTAAACATCAAGAACTCTATCCTCATGGGATCGATATGTGATAGATCAAATCTATCAACTATACTTGCATCGACCCGCTTGCTTAAATGCTGTGATGTGTACAAACCGATCACACCCCTATATATATTAACCTAAACTAAACTCACTCCCTTCACTTAAACACTCTCTGACTCATCCCAAATCCTCCAAACCTCTCATCATTCCCTTCTCACTCAAAAACCTAAAACTCAAATCCCTTCAAAAGTCTTTCATTCAAAAGTGCAAGGGGACTTCATCAACAAGGCTCATCCTAAAGGTACTCCCCTCATTTTTACTGTTCCATTGGTTATTGTTCATCTCTTCTTTGTATTAGATTACGAAGCAGGCAAGAAAGAGAGAAATGATTCAAGAAAGCGACAACGATTCAGACTTTGAACTGTTTGTGAATGCGCAAATAGAAATATACTTTTTGGCTTCACAAGGACAGACTCTCATTCAAGAATGAGGTTTTGAACCATCGATGATTCTCTGCAATGAGGTATGACAATTGGTGAGGTATCATAAATGGGAGCAATTCTATGTTCTTCCAGTAGGTAATGTCGTAGTACTAGTAGTTCACAAATTTTATGCATCCCTTAAGGATGACATAGTTACAAGAAAACCTC
This sequence comes from Gossypioides kirkii, assembly GCA_005610355.1. Lineage (NCBI taxonomy): Eukaryota > Viridiplantae > Streptophyta > Magnoliopsida > Malvales > Malvaceae > Gossypioides > Gossypioides kirkii. The sequence goes on along the minus strand of CP032254.1, from coordinate 21,968,829 downwards.
TAGGCATAGTGATAGTTCGAGATTGTGAGGTTCGCATGTCATCTAAGGATATATGCAAGTATTATATCGTCCGTTACTTTGAGGAAGATTATGTTTAGAAAATAAACCTTAACTCATTTGAGAACATAGATATAGGGGAAATAATCCAATTTTTGACAGAAGGGAGAGGTACTTGGAACTTTAGTCTCGACACTGGCACATCGTCTAATTTCAACCAAGCTATCATGTTTCCAGTAGCTAAAATATGGATGCAATTCCTAGCTACAAAACTTATACCTGCTCTAAATGTTTCTAACGTAAGCAGGTTTGTGTAGGTTACTGGATATATGAGGAAATGAAGTGGTGCACTCAGAGCCAAAAGAGTGGTCTCTTTTTCCCACACTTGGTAACAACCTTATGCAAGAAGGCAGGCATACCAATAAAAGATGCTGAACAATTTTTAAAGCTAACTCGAAGCATCATTTGAGATTCTCTCTACAAGTAATATGTCGAGCTACAGAGGAAACAAATCAAAGAGTGGGATCAGAGAAGAAAATATAAAATGGATGTATTGGTTTCATTGAAAAGAAATGAGAAAACAAAGAAGAGCCAAGGAAGTATCGAAGCCAAGCTCCATGGAATGATAGCTTGGATGAAAGAAACGACTCCCGTGCTGACGGAGTTTGCGCGAGTGCATGGGCTACCAGCCCCGAACTACCCTCTAAACATGTTTGAGGAAGAAGGAGAAGAGGATGAATCCGAGTTGGGAGGAGACAATAAGGACCAAGACAAGCCTAACACCGATGACGAGTATGAGGAAATGTTTCAGCCTCATTACTCAACTCCCAAAGGATCGGTGATCAAAGCTTAGCACGACGACAAGGTGAGAGCTTTAGTCAAAAATACCCCGGCAAAGGCAAGGCTCCAATGGATCCTCAACCCAATTTGGTGTATGAAGATTGAAATTTTAAATTTTTTCAAGACTTTGATTTATTTTAAGACTTGTAATTTTTGGATAATTTTTAATTTTTAGGGACTTATATAATTCGTAGGAGTACGATTAGGATTTTTTTTGTATATATATGCTTCGATTCTCTTTGTAGGAACCCCACATTATCGAGACACAAAAATTTCGAGCAATCACGCTAAAGGAAGGACAACCACCATAAGAAGAACAGGGCCTTCACAATCAATCGGGTAACTTCTTTCCTTAAATACTTTTCAGGCTACATATTGAAGACAATGTGTTATCTAAAGTGTGGGGGGTAACATAGAAATTTTTGGCATATAGTTTTTATTTAGTCTTTTTTATGTGCGCTTGAGCTTGTAGAAATACAAGTGATTGTTTAGGAGCATGTTTAATAGGTTGAATGTGTTTTCTTGATAAATTTGACATGATGATGAGGAATTTTACATTTTTGAGCGTGAAATTCTTGAAGTTCTATAGGTTACATTATGTGTAGATAGAAAAAGTGTTATTGATACAAAATAATGTGCATAATATGAGGAAACGAGCATGCTAGTATACATGATAGACGATAATTTTGAGATTAGGTGATTAAATTGATATTTGTGCATATTGAGTGGTTTAGGGATGACCTAAGGCATTGTTTGGACACACCTAGAGCCAAAAAGGTAAACCTTATTTTGAATTGCCAACTAGTACCCATCTTTGAGCCTTATGACACCTTTTTGATGAGACACATTACATGCCTCTTAAGCCACAGATGATAATTTGTGTATACCCTTTTCTTTGGTCCTATTTTGCATGAAAATAGATGTATGACCATTGGTAGTGATGGTAAGTGGACACATTAAGGTGGAGGTTACAAAAGAAATAGGAAACTGATTGCGCAATGAACGTCACAGCAAATGTGCAAGCGAACACTTGTCGATGCAAGTGTAGTTGATAGGTGTAAGCTATCAAATATCGATCCCTGATGGTATTACAAATGACATAGATTTTCGTCCCAATTTATTGTTTAAATTGCCCTTTTTGTAGTTAATTTAGCATGTATTATTAGCATTTTATACTTAGTTTACTTATTTTCCAATTTATTGTTAGATAGTTTGAATTCTTGTTATTTTCACATATTTTTGTATGAATGTCGACGCATGCAGCTGATATATTGTGTCTTAATATTGTCAGCATAGGAACTTAGTCTAGGAATGAAATATTGGACAATTGCAGCCACAAGATCAGCTGAACATTGCGACCATGAAATGTCACTGCATTGAAACTCTACCTCAATTGAGAGGAATAAAGCTTAATTCACAAATGGAAGCACTAGACGTAGGAATTTCACAGATGTCGCCACAATTATTCTTTCAGAATACGACCAGCGATACATCGACAGTCTACAGATCTCTAAAGAATACACTAGAACTGCGTGAATGCATAGCTGTAATTTAACTAAATTTGACAACTGCAAGATCTAGATCTAGATCAAAAAATGAAGGCTAAATCCTACAACATTTTAGAGATTATAAATAGAAGAAAAAATAAACAATAAGGTATCAAGAGCAAGGGGATTAAATTCTTAAAATTCTATGTGAATCAAAGATTTGAGCTGGAATCGATGAACTGATGAAGCAAGCCTGCAACTGCTTCTAACGAGAAGTGCTAGATGTCAAGCAAGAGGAACCATTAGGGAGTAAGCCTAGTAATCTAAAGATAGTAACTTCGTTGTACTCATTAATTTTTCTTGAACGATGATGAATTCTGACGATGTTAAATAAATACGAGAGTACCTTTTAATGTTATGTCATTTTGATTCTTACTTTACATTGTTTATCCATTTATTCTTGGATTTAACCGCTCTAAACACAAAAGTGAAATTACAGTACACCGACATCGAGAGATGCGATGACAGGTTAGATTAACAGCTGGATTAGGCGAGAGCTGCTCGGGACTAGAACAGACTCCATTTACTTGTTCTTGGATACACATCATTGCTCGTGCTGAGAGGTGGAGTAGTGTATTTGAGTCAGGATTAAGTAGGGAGCTATTGTAAGTAAGAACTCAAAGGGACTTCATTGCTGCGACAATTCATTTACACTCTACCTTGTCGACGCATCCAGCGTTGCGACTTGTAGAATCAGTGAACCACTTCCACCCTTTACACTTGATCTTTTTTATATTTCTTGCATTTAAATTTTAGCGTTTAACACTCATCACATTTGGATTTATTTTCAGTTCACTGACATTTAACCTCTGATATTTATTTCTAATTGCATTGACAATAATGATTACTTTAGTGTGCAAATTTGACATAATTGCGCTGACATCTTTACTCACATTACACTAATTTTTAGTACTGATTGCTCCGACATTAGAATATCGAGAACCATTTCCTCGTGGGATTGATATTCGATAGCTCTATCTATCAACTATACTTGCATCGATATGTGTACGCTTACACAATCATTATGTCGTAGAAACACCGATCAAGTTTTGGCATCGTTGCCGGGGAAATTGGAGTTTGTTCGATGTTTACTTTTGTTACTGCAATCGATTTTACTTACTTAACTTTTACCTTCTATCAATTCATTTATTTTTCTTTTCTGGTTTTGAAGGTATTTGTATGTCTATAAGGAGAAATCCTAAGAACATTGTAAGCTTTGATCAGGAGCTTGAGAGAACACTTAGAAGGAGAAGGCAATAACAAAGCAAGATGGCTGGTAACAACAAAAATAATAATCTACCACCACTGTTGCCACAGGATAACATTCCTCCAATGCTGCCACAAGATTTACCACCACCATGCCCACAAGAAGAACAAATACAGAATAGGATAATAAGAGATTTTGTTGTGCCTATACTCGATGATCTGTAACCAAGGGTTGTGAGACCAGTTATTTAGGCTAGTAAGTTTGAACTAAAACTGGTGATGGTTTAAATGATCAACTCAAATGGGCATTATTCAGGTGTTCCGCATGAAGACGCATGCGAACATTTGAAATCGTTCATACTCATTTGTGCATCTTTCAGTCAACATCGTGCCCCTGATGATGCCTTGAAAATGCAATTATGTCCTTACTCGTTGCAGGGAAAAGCATGAACATGGTTTTTAGGTTTGCCGGCTGGATCCATTACATCTTGGAATGCCTTGGTAATACAGTTTGTTTTGAGATTTAATCCGCCGATAATGAATGCGAAGTTGCGAAATGACATTATTGAATATCATCAACTTGATGACGAGAATTTACACTCAACATTGGAGCACTACAAAGCATTGCTTCGACACTGCCCAATGAATGAGACTCAATAAGAAACCCTGATTGAGATATTTTAAAATGGTTTGAATGCTTAGACAAGGAATCTTGTCGATGCATCTGCAAACAGTCCATTGTTGGATTACACATATGATGAAACTGTTCGAATTCTAGAGAGGATATCCCAAAACGATTACGAATATTCGATTTCTAGTTTGGCACATGTGAAAACTAACCCTGGAGTTCTTGAATTAGATGCTATTTCTGCATTGTCAACATAGGTATCTTCCTTGGCCAACATCATTAAGAACATGAATGGAACGAGCAATATTGCTCCTGTACAAATGGCCCAGCAAATGGATGCGTCGATATTTTCATGTGAGATTTGTGGCAACAATCACAGCTATGAAGACTATCCACAGCATGCAGAAATTGCATATTAGGTCAATACATCTGAGGGGGTTCATTTGGTAACTCCTACAACAATCGTTTGCAACAACCTTGGGGAAACCAGAATACATCCACATTTCAATATGGAAATTCTTCAAACAAAGGAGGTTATAGGCAAGGGAGTTACAACAATAGTCAATCCAAGAACTATCATCAGAATTCACAAGTACATCCTCGATCTGAATCGATGCAGTCACATAGTCAATTGCAACCACAATCACGTTTACCGCCACAATAAAGTTTGCAACCATAAATGCAAGGACAACCTCATCTGTATTAACAGCAACAATTTGCTCAACTAAATACAGACCCTATTACTGCTCTTGAGGCTATGATGCGTGAACATATCACAAGAACTGAGGCGATAGTGCAAGGTAATTCTTCTTCTATACGAGCATTGGAAGCCCAGCTTGGACAGTTAGCCTCTAATCTTAACTTTAGATTACCAGGCACTTTGCCTAGTGGCACTGAAAATCCTATGCAAAGAGGGAAGGAGCATTGCAAAGCAATTCTAACCAAGACCATGTCAAAGCATCCATTTCAAAGAAACAAGATGAGGTTATAACTGAAGAAAATCAACCGTAAAACACTACTGAAGAACCAATTGAAGAACAATCTGCACCTATGGATTATCCAATTAAGTTGTCAACACAAACACCACAGTCGAAGCAACCAATACATCCACAGCAACCCTATGCCACCATACCTTTGTCATTTCCCTAACGTTTCAAAGAAAAAGTCCATGGCAAATATTACCAGAAGTTTGTTTCTACTTTGAAGCAATTGCATATTAGTATACCTCTAATAGATGCTCTTGTGCAGATACCTAGTTATGGGCAATACATGAAGGAGCTGCTATCAAAGAAAAAGAAACTATTTGACATTAAGATGATTGCGCTCACAGAGGGGTGTAATGCTATACTCACAAACAAGTTGCTAACTAAGATGAAAGATCTTGGCAGCTTCACAATTCCACGCTCCATCGGAGATCGTTGCTTAGGTAAAGCATTATGTGATTTAGGAGCTAGCATTAACCTAATGCCTTTGTCTACTTTCAAGAACCTAGGAATCGGATCAATGAAGCCCACTGCGGTGACATTACAATTAGCGGATAGGTCTCTAAAACAATCGGAGGGACAAATTAAAGATGTTCTTCTTCAAGTTGATAAGTTGGTGTTCCTTGTAAATTTTATCATCCTAGATTGCGAAGGTGATAAGGAGGTACCCTTTATCTTGGGAAGGCCATTTTTAGCAACGGGGCAAACACTTATCGACGTGTTTAAGGGAGAACTAGTGATATGCAATAATAATAACCACGTAACCTTCAGTGTGTTCGAAGCAGCACCGTTAGGGCCCAAAGAACAATGTCACCACGTTGATGTGTTGGAAGAAATTATTTTTGAAGAATTTCATACCAGGAATTCAACAATGTCTGATACTGATGCGGTGACATCTACTGATGATATCCTAGAAGACTGTGTTGACAAAGAGGAGGTGAACAATTGTGAGTTACGAAGATATTGGCAATTGGAGTCGTTGGATTTGTCTATCAAGACAATTCCAGTCTTTAAACCATCTATTGAGTAAGCTCTTACCTTGGAGTTAAAACCATTACCGACACATTTGAAATATCTTTTCCTTGGTGACAACGAGACACTGCCTGTTATTGTCAACGCATCCCTCAATGCAAGACAAGAAGAGAAGCTCATCACAATTTTCAAAAGAACACAAGAAAGCCATAGCCTGGAGCATCGTAGACATTAGAGGCATTAGTCCCCATTTTTGCATGCATAAGATAAGGTTAGAAGATGAAGGGAAGTAATCCATTGAGCAATAAAGATGACTCAATGAGAAAATGAAAGTAGTGGTGAAGAAGGATATCATCAAATGGTTGGATGCAGGCATAATATACCCAATTTTTGACAGTAATTGGCTAAGCCCCATTCAATGTGTTTCTAAAAAAAGTGGTTTTATTGTTGTGACCAGCGATAAAAATGAGTTGATCCCTACTCGCATCGCAACTAGATGGCGTGTGTACATGGATTATCGACGATTGAATGCGACCACAAAGAAAGACCATTTCCCACTACCTTTCATCAATCAAATGTTAGATAGGCTAGTCGGTAAAGTCTATTATTTCTTCTTGGATGGCTACTCTGGATACAACCAAATAGCTATTGTGCCGGAAGATCAAGTAAAAACCACATTTAGATGCCCTTTTGGGACTTTTGCTTTTTGACGGATGTCGTTTGTCTTGTGTAATGCACCAGCAACATTCTCTAAAAATATTATCGCGATATTCTTGAATATGATTAAAGACTCACTCGAGGTATTCATGGATGATTTTTTAGTCTATGGACAAAGTTTCAACCAATGCACCGACAACTTGGCAAATGTTTTGAGAAGATGCAAGGAAACAAACTTGGTTCTGAATTGGGAAAAATGTCATTTCATGGCAACTAAAGGGATTATCCTTGGCCTTCGCATTTCTTGTCAAGGCATTGAGGTTGATAGAGAAAAGGTAGATATCATTGAAAAACTACCACCATCTACAACTTTTAAAGCAATAAGAATCTTTCTTGGACACGTGGGTTTTTATAGAGGATTTATCAAAGATTTCTTCAAGATAGCTAAACCTTTATGTTCTTTATTAGAACAAAATAAAAATTTTGCATTCGATGACATTTGTCTGGATGCATTTACAATAATTAAGACAAAGTTGGTTGAAGCTTCGATTGTCATCCCACCAGATTGGACGCAACCATTCGAGTTGATGTACGACGCTAGCGATTTCGCTGTAGGAGCTGTTCTCAGACAAAGGAAAGAAAAGGTATTTCATGCTATCTATTATGCTAGTAAAACACTAACTGAAACGCAAGTTCATTACACCACAACTGAAAAAGAGTTACTAGCGGTGGTCTTCGCATTTGAGAAGTTCCGCTCTTAACTTGTCGGTGCAAAGGCTACAGTCTGCACAGATCATTTAGTTTTGAGATACCTTTTCAAAAAAAAAGATGCTAAACCTAGACTCATTAGATGGATGCTACTCTTCCAAGAGTTTGATGTTGAAATCAAAGATAGGAAGGGATCTGATAATCAGGTAGTTGACCATTTGTCTCAAGTAGAAAGTAGAAGCAAAGATAGACAACAGATTTAGATTGTCGAAGCATTTCCTGATGAGCAACTATTCACTGTTGACACATCGCCATGGTATGCTGATGTAGTCAATTATCTTGTGTGTGGAAAGCTACCCATGTGTACAACTGGTCATAAAAAAATCAGGTTCATACGCGATGCTAATAAATATCATTGAAACGAGCCATACCTATTCAATGTATGTGCTGACAATATAATTTGACGTTGTGTTCCTGAAGAAGAAATGATGTCAATACTACGACATTGCCACGATGCCCCTTACGGAGGTCATTTTGGTAGAACAAGGACTGCTATAAAGGTCTTGCAATCTGGATTCTATTAGCCCAATTTGTTTCGAGAAGCTCACAATTTCATGCAATAGTGTGATCATTGTCAATGTACTGGTTCCATTTCTCGTTGCAATGAGATGCTCCAACAACCTATCATGGAGGTAGAACTTTTCGATGTTTGGGGTATTGATTTCATGAGACCATTTCCAAACTCTTGTTGAAATTTGTATATACTAGTAGTTATTGACTATGTTTCCAAGTGGATTGAAGCTATTGCGGTACCAAAAGACGACGCTCGGATAGTGTTAAATTTTGTTTACACGTACATTCTTACACAATTTGGAACACCATGAGCATTGATTAGCGACCAAGGGACTCATTTCTATAATAACCAGGTAGCAATTGCATTGAAATGATATGGTGTGAAGCATCGAATGGCCACCGCATACCACCCACAAACTAATGGTCAGACCGAAGTATTCAATCGACAAATTAAAGGAATACTTGAAAAGGTGGTTAACCCATTTAGGGAAGACTGGTCTGTGTGATAACCTGATGCATTGTGGGCACTTCACACCGCTTACAAAACTCCTTTGGGGATGTCGCCATATTAGCTAGTATTTGGAAAATCATGTCACCTACCTATCGAGTTGGAACATAAAGCCATGTGGGCAATTAAGTAGGTAAATTTAGATTATGATGCAGCTGGTAAGAAAAGACTATTGGACATCAGAGAATTAGAGGAGATCCAATGCCATGCCTATGAGAATGCAGAAATATACAATGAAAAGACGAAAAAATGGCACGATAATCTCATATTACATCAACAATTTTATCTTGGGCAGTTGGTACTCCTATTTAACTCACGTTTGAAACTGCACCCAGGAAAATTGTGAACAAGGTGGTTGGGTCCATTCCGAGTTGTTGAAGCATTCCCTAATGGTGCGGTGACAATAGAGAACTTATAGGATAACCAACAATTTAAAGTGAATGGTCAGTGTCTCAAATACTACCTCAGCCCAGATGTCCGTGAACCAGATGAAACTGCCAACCTGGTGATATTTAAATAATGTCGATGCATTCATTCATTTTCTTTTAATTGCTTTACTTTTTGTTTGTGTTGTTTCAGATTCTTAGAGAAATAAAAATCCTCTTTTTGTCGATGCATGGAAACACATTATCTAGGCGCATTCTACGATGAGTTAACATTACTTTTTGGGCAAGAATCGCGTCGATTAATTTCATTTCACCCTAGCCGTTAGATTAAACTGAAACAGTATGATCTGTAACCTGGCAATTAAAGTTATAGATGCAACATTTCCTTGTGTTTTTCCACTCGTTGCGCCTAGGTTATATAATCCCCTATTACAGTTACCTTTCTTCTTCAAAATCGCCATTGTTCCTGCAACCATCTCCTCAAACCATCTACAGATTCTTTCTCTTCTCTTTCAAAGCAAGATCCTTTTGCAACTTTTCTTTATACTCTTTTTCTTCCAACCATGGCTAAAACTCGCGCTTCTAAAGCTAATCCTAAACCTTCATCTAAAACCACTTCAACCTCCCCTATCGAGATTCCATCCATGACACCACAACCCTCTGGCCCAGTACTGTTTCTCACAACTGTGGCCAAAGAAAGATATCACAACACTATGCTTAAAATCAATATCCATCCTAAGCAAGGCCTCCAGTTGTCTCCACAATTGTCCTTTGGGTAATAAGTCCACCACACTATCAGTCGCTTATGGTGGGAGTCTTTTTGTGACCACCCTTTTGGTTATTCCCCTACTCTGGTTTGAGAATTTTACGTGAACTTGGTGGATCAAGAACAGGAATTTGTTTTTGTTCGAGAAAGACTTGTGCCATGGAGTGCGGCACACATCAACGTCTTATTACGGATACCAGAATGAGTAGACGAACATTCGCACTTCCTGCACAGTCTCAATGAGGATAACCTTACTAAGATGATGACCGACCTTTGCATCGACAATGCCACATGGACAGGTAGTGGATTCCACAATTTCACAATGCATAGATGTTACCTGACGACCTTCTACAAGGTATGGTTTCACTTTGTTAATAGTCGAGTGATGCCTTCTACCCACAGTACTACGACCACTCTGGACCGTATGTGTTTGTTACATTCCATCTGGCATCATTGTCACATCGACATTGGTGAGCTTATACATGCCTAGATTGCAGAGGCAGCGGGGAAGCAAACTGGTATTATCCCTTTCCCGTCTCTTATTATTCTTCTTTACTAGTATAAGGGTATTGTGCCAAAAGAGGATGAGGAAGTCGTGGATAATAAAGGCCCAATTAATGACATTTCCATTGAGCGAATAAGAAGGGGCCAGGACACACCGATGGACAAAGTGACCTCCAAGGAAAAGGAAAAAGGAAAAGGTAAAAAGAAGGTCGACAAATCTAATACGCCGATAATAGCACAAATGACAGAGACACTGGCCTTGATGGAGTCACATTTGGAACACCTCGACAGACGATTTATCCAAACTGATAGTATAGTGGATGACATGGACTTCTGGCTTCATAAATTCTATGCATATACCAAGGCATGGAATAAAGCTCTTGTCGCTGCATTGCGCCAAATAACTTAAACCCCACTTTCAGACTTCCAGTAATTTTTGACCATCTACCGCCCAATGCAATATTCCTCATCCGAACAACCTACTCTTGATGGTAGGCTCGCCCCTGTACCCATTCACATCCATGTTTCTGATAATGACAACGATGGAGAGCAGTCGCCAGATGATGATGTGTTTCATCGTAACATTGTTCAATATTTTGAAAATGAGTTTTCAAATAGCTTAGGGGTGAAATTGGCGAAAAGGGAGGTTGTGCTGAATGATGATGTCATTACAGTTGGATACGCTGACATTGGCCCAACTGAACCTACTCAACCTGAGAAAGAGGAGGTAAATCAGGATAATCATGTTGAGAAGGATGAAGAACAAGAGGATGAAGTGAAGGAAGATGAACACATTGACACCGAACTTGCCCTGGTGCAAGACGAGAAGGAACCCGATGCCCCCACAATGATCATTAAGGATGTTGTGGGCTCAGCAAGCTCAGACGAGACTCCACTTGCTGCGAGTCAGGCTGAGGTAGTCACCAACATTGCGGAAGAACCTAACCCGTTAGCAATTGTGCCTTTTGTGGCTCCGTTGGCTAAAATCCATCCATCCGATGTGACTATCGATGAGGCCACCACCCAACCTGCTGAAGAGGAGCAGTCCGCTAATCCTGTTAGTTCGAGGGATAGGAAGAGAAAGCTGCGCAAAGATAAGAAAAAGAGAAAACACCATGACGAGGAGGAGCACCCGAAAAAGAAAAAGAAGAAAACAAAAGCAACTTTTGTATTGGCTGCTGTCGAATAAGTTGGTATATCTTTTTTTTAGTTAGCATTCTTGCATTTTACTATGCCTACATTTTTGTTGTCACTATGTTCATTTTGATATAGCGCATTATCGTTGCATTTCCATCCATTTTGTATAACTATTGTTAGTGCATTGGGGACAATACAGACATTAAGTTTGGAGGGGGAATTAATGTGATTTGGAAATGCAACTACATCTTATTATTTGATTTTTATTTTTCTTCAGTAATGAAAAATTGACAATTTTCAACAAAAATGTGACCACAATTTTTATTTTAATGCGTAATTCTTGAATTGTTTGAATGATGATGTGGAAATTGGATGAGTATAAATGAATGATGAATTTGCTATTTTGGAATGAATGATTGAAATTGTTTTAGTAATGAATGTATAGTGTTGATGTTTGAATCTTGAACTCACTAACCAGTACAGCGACATTGTATGAAAAAAAAAACTCCAATATGAGTGCATTGTGATTCTTAAGGGGGAACACTCCGTTGCAGAAAAAGAAAATCTAGCCAAAGGCTGTATCTGCAAGAGTGTGTGTAGGCACAATTACATGCCTCCTGGGGGTTTGTTGCACCCCATCGTTACTGCCTAGGAATAAAGGTAGAGTAATGCAATAACATCTCTCAATCATTTGAATGACAAAACTAAGAAAAAGAAAAAAGAAAAGAAAAGAGAATAAATTGCTAAAATGGTTCAAGGAAGGATAAGATTCAATGCATGATACTAACATTGATGAAGTTGCAGTTTTAATTGTTCTTACTTATAAATTGTCGACGCATCATTCTATTATATGAATGCAATTTGAAAATTAAAAATTTAGAGAATTCAAGTTGTGTGAATAAAGATTGTACTGACATTTCTAATTGTTACTGATTAATTTTTATTTACTTGAGGACAAGTAAAAACTCAAGTTTGGAGGTATGATGGTATTACAAATGACATAGATTTTTATCCCAATTTACTATTTAAATTGCCCTTTTGTAGTTAATTTACCATGCATCATTACCATTTTATACTTAGTTTACTTGTTTTACAATTTATTGTTAGATAGTTTGAATTCTTGTTATTTTCACATATTTTTGTACTAATGTCGACGTAAGCAGCCGATATATTGCGTCTTAATATTGTCAGCACAGGAACTTAGTCTAGGAATGGAATATTGGACAATTGCAGCCACAAGATCAGCTAAACATTGCGACCATGAAATATCGCCGCATTGAAATTGAACCTCAATTGAGAGGAATTAAGCTTAATTCATAACTAGAAGCACCAGACGCAGGAATTTCACAGATGTTGCCACAATTATTCTTTCAGAATGCGGCCAGCGATACATCGACAGTTTGCAGATCTCTAAAGAATACACTAGAACTGCGTGAGTGCACAGCTGTAATTTAACTAATTTTGATAGCTACAAGATCTAGATCTGGATTTGAAAATGAAGGCTAAATCTTGCAACATTTTAGAGATTATAAATAGAAGAACAAAGAAATAAGAAGGTATCAAGAGCAAGGGGATTAAATTTCGAAAATTCTGTGTGAATCAAATATTTAAGCTGGAATCGGTGAACTGATGAAGCAAGCCTGTAACTGCTTCTGACGAGAAGTGCTAGATGTCAAGCAAGAGGAACCATTAGGGAGTAAGCCTAGTAATCTAGAGATAGTAACTTCGTTGTACTCGTTAATTTTTCTTGAATGATGATGAATTTTGATGATGTTAAATGAATACGAGAGTATCTTTTAATGTTATATCATTTTGATTCTTTACTATACATTGCTTATCCGTTTATTCTTGGATTTAATTACTCTAAATACAAAAGTGAAATTACAGTACACCAACATCGAGAGATGCGGTGACAGGTTAGATTAACAAGTAGGTTAGGTGAGAACTGCTCGAGACTGGGACAGACTCTAGTTACTTGTTCTTGGATACACATCATTGCTCAAACCGAGAGGTGGAGTAGTGTATTTGAGTCGGGATTAAGTAGGGAGCTATTGTAAGTAAGAACTCAAAGGGACTTCATTGTTGCGACAAGTCATTTACTCTCTACCTTGTCGACGCATCTAGCGTTACGACTTGTAGAATCAGTGAACCACTTCCACCCTTTACACTTGATCATTTTTATATTTCCTGCATTTAAATTTTAGCATTCAACACTCAACACATTTGGATTTACTTTCACTACACTGAAATTTAACCTCTGATATTTACTTCTAATTGCATTGACAGTAATGATTACTTTAGTGTGCAAATCTGACATAATTGTGCTGACATCTTTACTCACATTACACTAATTTATAGTACTGATTACTCCGACATTAGTACATCGGGAACCATTTCCTCATGGGATCGATATCCAATAGCTCTGTTTATCAACTATACTTGCATCGACGTGTATACGCTTGCACAATTATTGTGTCGTAAAAACACCGATCAATCCCATAGAGATGATTGTATATGTTTAAATTTTTCGAAGCAACAAAAGTTTAAATAAGAAGAATTATCAAGAATAATGTCAGCGTAATTAAGTGAAAGATTGCACAAATACAAGAGTTAAAACTGTCAGCGCAAATTTTGTAAAACTGTAATACAAAATGTTAGAGCAATTTAATAAAAAATGAAATGAATGTTGAAGATATTTTGTCAATGCAAATTAAGAAAATTAAATAAGTAAAACAATGATAAAGAGATTGGGGATACCTGACTTCATAAGTTGGCAAACACTAAATGTGACTACAAGGTAATTGGTAGATAAATTGTCACTGCAATCAAGATTAATAAGATCTCACTACTTTCGACTTCCCTGCTTATCAAAGACTCAAAACACTCAGCCACACATTCTAGTGCTGGCAATGCTTTGCATTTGAGAACAAGTGGCCAGAATTCCTTCGTGCCTCAAGCAACTTCTATTGTCTTGCTTGTTAATTTAACTTGTCACTACACCTTCTAGTGACTGTGACTGCAATCATACTTTCGTGGTCAAAAGTATTAAATCCAATGATAAATAGTTAAGAAGATTTGAGCAGAAATCAAAATAGATCTAACATTAAGAGGTACTTCCATACACAATTAAAGTCATCAAAATTTATCAACGTTTAAGAGGAAATAAAGAACAAGTTCAAGCATTCTATTCCTAGCCTACTAAAACTTTTCCGTAAATGCTCCTCTTGCATTACACTTAGAACACTCCACGTCAAGAGTAGATGTTGCCTTCTCGTCACGTCAGTTCACCCTCTAGGGAATTAAGCTTCCATGGTAGCTTGCTTAAGAAAAATCAGAAATAGAATTAATTTGTCATGAGCTTAATGATCTCCCCTTTCTCTTCTCTCTTTCCTCAGTATTTATCTTCACTGCCCAGTACAAGTGTCCTTCTTTTCTCAGATCTAACTTCCTTGCAGCTGTACAAGTTAGTTAATCGAACTGTACACTCGTGCAGATCTAGTGTATCTAGTAAGCAATTGTAGGTTGTCGCAACATTTCTGGACGCAAATTTATACTTTAATTTGCTGCGACAACTTTGACATCCTTATGCATTGGAATTTCTGAATATGTTCACACAGAAAAATCCCTAATGTAATATGGAAATACTTATGCAGTGACATGTTTGGGCGCAAATCTAGATCAAACTTGTAGCGACAGCTTTGAAAACTTTCCTTCTTTGATCTTCCAAGATAGATCCTTGTACTGACATCTCAAGACACAAAACTGACACTAAATGTAGCGACATTAGTAGCATAAGTGGGATAAAATAAAATAAAATAAAACCAAACATCACTGACTTAGAAATTGCAATTATTACATATAAAATGCTAAAAATGCATGTTAAACATAATACAAAGGGAACAAATTATACTCTAAATAGGGAGAATATAATGGTCTTTTCTAATGCTATCACACCCCCAAACTTGAGTGTTTACTTGTCCTCAAGTAAACAAAAGCTAGCAAAGTCATAGCAAAATTCTTGTCAAAGCAATACTCATTCTAGCAACTTGAATTCTCTGAGATCCTAGCGTATAAATTACATTCATGTGATAAAAAATTGCGCCGACAATTTATAGGTATTAATAATTAAAACTGCAACTTCACTAATGCTAGCATCATGCTTTAAATCTTGAATCCTCTTAACCAATACAACATTTGTTATATTATATATATACATATTTCTTTTTATCAGATTTTCTTTCTTTCTCTTTTCTTTTTTGCGACTGAGAGATGTCTTTGCATTACTGTACCCTTGTTCCCGAGCAGTAACGATGCGGTGCAACAAACCACCAAGAAGTATGTAATTACGCTGACACACTCTTGCAGTGACAGCCTTTGGCTAAATATTTTTTCTAACACTTGCATTGGAGTGTTCCCCCTTGATAAGTCACAATGCACCCACATTGGAGTGTCTTTATTATATACATAGTTGCAAAAGGCAAGTTATTCCAATATTCAAATAATGATACAACTCATTTATTACTAATGCAAATTCGACCATTCATCCAAAAATAGAAGGACACAGCATTCAATCACATTCATTCAATTCACTTAGCATCTCAAATAATTCAAGAATTAATCATCAAATGAAAAAATTTGAAGTCACATTTTTCATAACTTTTCATACTTTCATTAAATTGAAGGACAAATAATAGCTTAAAAATTTGGATGCAATTGCATTTCCATTCCATACACATTTCCCACTAAACTTAGAGTTTGCATTGTCCCCAATGCACTGATAATAATTCACAAATATATATGGAAATGCAACTACAATGAAAATGCGTTGACAAATAAAATGCAGTGATAGTAAAAATGTGATGAGAACTACACGATATGCATGAAAGTAAACTAAGTACTGAAAAGTAAAGACTAACTCAGTATGTTGCAGTCGAAGATGTGGCTGCTTTGGTCTTCTTCTTTTTGGGGAGCTTCTCTTTGCACTTCTTTTTTATCTTTGCGCTTACATTTCTTTTCTGTTAGTTCAACCGGGGTGGTGGACTTCTCCTCCAGGTTTGGTTGTATGCTGGTTTTATCGACTGTAACATCCAAAGGATAATTTCAGCAAGTGCTAAATGTCACAGCTTCGGCCTGACTCGCAATAGATGGCACCAGGTCTTCACTAGCTACACCCACATTGTCAAGTGCGGTGATAAATTCCTCAGATAAATTTATCGTGATAAAGTCTTCCTCTTTCTCGTCTTCATTTCTTTCTTCCTTCTCTTCTGGCTTCTCCTCCTTAATATCCACAAAGTCCATAGTGGTGTGCTTTTCTGTAGTAGCAACTTCCTTCTCTGCCATATTTGCCCCTAAACTGTCAGAAAACTCATATTCAAAGAGGCTAGCGATATTGCGGAAACACTCCTCCACATCCCTAGAATGCACATCCTGGTCCTCATCATCAGAAATGTGACCCTTGTGGAGAGATTGGACAGATTGAGTCTTCCCTTCTTAAGCATCCTTCTCGGTTTATGGTGTTGCCTCCTTGATGATAAGAGGAAACATTAGGAATTCTGGCAAGGGCTGCTTGCTCATGCTGCGTAGCATGCTGACGATTGTAGTATTCCATGCCCTAGTGTAGGCATAGAATAAGTTCTGTGAGTACTCCATATCTTCAACTACGGTGACAAGTTTAAGTTATCGCAGACTCATTCGGTCAACCAATTGCTCAATTTCTTTAAGTTTCCTCCAAAGGCGAGGATCTGTGGGAGCATGAGGTTGCTTGTCTTTTATCTTTGCATTATCTCCAATGGTGAGGATCTGCGGTGACAAGCATTATCTCCTTCCTTTGTGCAGCTTCTTTTACAACAGGTGTTTCTTGCCCCCACGTCATTCGCTGAACCGAGACATCATTAATGGGGCCCTTATTTTCCAAGAACTCTTCCTCCTCGCTAGGTACAACACTCCTCTATCTACACAAGTGCATGATAAGAGAGGGGAATGGAAGTATACCTGTTTATTTCACTACAGACTCTGCAATCTCTTAATGGAGAATTGCACCGACATCTATCCGACGACCTTTAATGATGGAATGGATAAGACACATTCTATCCAAAGTGATCGTGGTGCTGTGAGTGGAGGGTAATAGGCTGTCGTAGATGAAATGGATCCAGACTTTGCTCTTAACTGTGAGGAAACAATGATGCATTATATAATTGTTAGGATTGTTTTTGGTGTAGACAACACCATCGATGCATAAATCATTCAGCAGCAAGTCAGCACGTTCCTTTGTTAGTTATTCCAGGAAAGCGACATGCTCATCCTCCCCCTCAATGATGTTGTATAGGGCATTTATATGGTCAACACCCCATGCTACCAGCCCCTCTTGGACAAAGACAAATTCTTGCTCCCTATCAATCAAATTGGCATAAAATTCTCTTACCAAGGACAAAGAATACCCTTCTGGATGATTGTAAAACTTCTCCCACACCAAGCGCGAGATGGTTCGTTGACTTGCTTTTCCAGCATGAGTAGTTGAGATAGCTGAAATTCTTACTCTGGGTGGCAATTCCGCTTTAACATAGCGTCGTGTAAGCTGTCTTTGGCAGCTTTGGTTAAAAATAGGACTGGTTCTTTGGGTGGTGGCTACTCGGCATTACGAACCACCATCGTAGATGTTTCAATGACTAGTTTAGAAGGGTATTTGCTCCTTTAGTTCTAGCCATGACTGTATGAAAGATTGAGATTAAAAATTTCAAGAAATTTAAAGATTGAAGAAAAGAAAGTTTTGCAGCAATAATGGTGGATGTGGTTGTGCAGAACACCGTTGGCACAATTGGGTGTTTTATAGAGGATGAAGATGAAGAGGCGTGATGCTTTCCATTGCAGTGATAGGACACTGTGTCCGTATCCAATAAATGCAATGACATAGATTGTCCTTTTTTTGAATCGATCCAACAGTTGGGGAATAGGGTGAATCAATCGGCGTGATTCTTTCCTGAAATGTTTCACAATGGTGAGTCAGTAATGAAAATGCGTCGACAAGTTGTATCTGTGTGAGTCGACAAAAAGGATAACTTTTATTCCTGCAAAGAACTAAAGAAGAGAGTTAAAATAAAATAAAATAAGTAAATAGAGTAAATGTGATGACATGTTAAGGAAATGTTACCAAGTGAATGGTATCGTTCTGCTCATGGTTGTCTGGATTGAGATAATGCTTCAATCGTTGGCCATTTACCTTGAATTGATGTCCATCGTTTAAGTCTTTAATTGTCACTACACCATGAGGAAATGCTTCGACAACTTCAAAAGGTCCTAACCATCTGGAGTGTAATTTACCAGGATGCATTTTTAAGCGTGAATTAAATAAAAGAACTAACTGACTTGTAGAAAATTATCGTCGCAGGATAATGTTGTCATGCCATCGCTTCGTTTTTTCTTTGTATATGGCAGCATTTTCATAAGCATTATGTCGAATTTCCTCAAGTTCCAAAATGTCCAACAATCTCTTTTGTCCAGCAGCATCATGATCCATATTCACTTGTTTAATTGCCCACATGGCTTTATGTTCAAGTTCCATAGGCAAGTGACAATATTAACCAAAAGCCAACTGATACGGTGACATTCCTAATGGTGTTTTGTATGCTGTGTGAAGTGCCTAGAATGCATCATTGAGTTGAGAATACTAATAGCGTCTAGATGGATTAACCACCTTTTCAAGAATATTTTTTATTTGCTAATTGAATACTTTAGTTTGGCCATTTGTTTGTGGATGATATGTGGTTGTCATTCTATGTTAACACCATAATGCTTTAATGTTGTCACAACTTTATTGTAGTGAAAATGAGTTCCTTGATCACTAATTAATGCTCTCGGTGTGCCAAATCGTGTGAGGATGTATATGTGAAAGAATTTCAAAATTGTCTGAGCATCATCTTTAGGAATAGCTATTGCTTCGACCCACTTTGGAACATAATCAACAACTACCAGAATATAAACATTGCCAAAAGAATTGGGAAATAGTCCCATGAAATCCATACCCCAGACATCGAAAAGCTCAACTTCCATGATAGGCTGTTATAGCATCTCATTGCGTCGAGATATTGATCCGGTGCGCTGACAATTATTGCATTGTTGAACAAAATAGTGGGCATCTTGAAACATTGTTGGCCAATAAAATCCTGACTGAAGGCAGCAGTCCTAACACCACCAAAATGACCGCCATAAGGTGCATCATGGCAATGCTTCAAGATAGAGAGCATTTCTTTTTCAAGGACGCAGCAACGAATAATATTGTCGGCGCATACCTTGAACATGTACAGCTTATTCCAATTGTACTTTGCAGCATCTTGAAGAAATCTGACCTTTCAGTGACCAGTTGCACTCAATGGTAGCTTCCCACAGACCAAATAATTTACGACATTTGCATACCATGGAGATACGTCGACAAAAAATAGTTTCTCGTCTGGAAATGCATCGATAATTTGTGACATATTTCCATCTTCACTCCCAGATTCCAGACGAGATAAATGGTCTGCTACCTGGTTTTTCGACCATTTTCTATCTTTAATTTCATCATCAAATTCTTATCATAACAGGATCCATCTAATTAGCCTAGCTTTGGCATCTTTTTTGCCAAAGAGTTATCTCAATGCAGAGTGATTAGTATAAACTATAACTTTTGCATAGACAAGATATGAACGAAACTTGTAGAATGCAAAAACTATTGCCAGCAACTCTTTTTCTGTGGTTCTATAATTTACCTGCGCTTCAGTAAGAGTTTTGCTAGCATAATATATTGAATGAAATACCTTGTCCTTACGTTGTCCAAGCACAGCACCTACGGCGTAGTCACTCGCATCACACATTACTTCGAACGGTTGGGACCAGTCCGGTGCGATGACAATAGGTGCCTGTACTAACTACTGCTTAATTTTAACAAATGCTTCTAGACAAGCTTCATCGAATAGAAACTTTTTATTTTGCTCTAACTAGGAGCAGAGAGGTTTTGCAATTTTGGAGAAATCTAGAATGAATCATCAATAGAATCCGACATGGCCGAGAAAACTCCTTATTCCCTTGACATTGGTAGGTAGGGGTAGCTTTTCAAAAATCTCCACCTTTGCTTTATTAAGTTATATGACCTCACAAGAGATACGATGCCTAAGGACAATGCCTTCAATTGCCATGAAATGGCATTTTTCCTAGTTTAGTACTAGATCGGTGTCCTCGCATCGCTTCAACACTTTAGCTAAATTGTCAGCGCATTTATCGAACTTTTGACCATAAACAGAGAAGTCATCCATAAATACCTCCAACAGATCCTCAATCAATTCAGAAAAGATTACCATCATGAACCTCCGGAATGTGGCCGGTACATTGCATAAACCAAATGGCATTCGACGGAAAGCAAATGTACCAAATAGACAAGTAAAAGTTGTTTTGGCTTGGTCCTCCAAAACAATCACAATCTGGTTATAGCCAAAATATCCATCAAGAAAACAGTAAAAGGCCTTAACAACTAGCCTGTTCAGCATTTGATCAATGAATGGAAGTGGGAAATGATCTTTTTTTGTGGCAACATTCAAATGACGGTAATCCATGCAAACTCGCCAACCTGTAGCAATGCGAGTAGGGATTAAGTCATTTTTGTCATTACTTACCATCGTGATACCACTCTTCTTTGGAACACATTGGACTGGGCTCACCCACGTACTATTAGAAATCGGGTAAATAAAGCTTGCATCCAACCATTTTATGATCTCTTTTTTCACTACTTCCTTCTTTTTCTCATTTAATCTACATTGTTGTTCAATGGACTGCTTTCCCACGTCTTCTAGCCTGATCTTGTGCATGCAGAAAGAGGGACTAGTTCCTCTAATATCCGTAATACTTAAGGCGATGGCTCGCTTGTGCTACTTCAGTATTCCTATTAATTTCTCCTCTTGATTTACATCGAGATTTGCACTGACAATTACTGGCAAGGTATCGTTGTCACCAAGGGAAACATATTTTAAATGCGCTGGCAATGGTTTCAACTCCAAAGTTGGAGCTTCTTCAATTGATGTTTTGAAAACGAGGATCATCCTATTTGTCAGATCCAAAGATTCCATCTGCCAACCATGTCTAAGCTCACAAATATTAGCCTCAACCTTATGGTCGCAATTAGGTAGAAAATTGTCTTCAGATGTGACCGTAAATTCGTCTAGCACTGCTGAACTACACTCATTAAATTCTGCTGTAATTAACTCGTCTAGGACATCAATATGGTGACATTGTTCTTTACTCCTGTAGGGAGTTGCTTCAGAAACACTGAAGGTAACGTGTTCATCGTTATGTCGCATGAATAACTCGCCTTTGAAAACGTCTATAAGAGTGCACCCCGTTGCAATAAATGGGCGTCCCAAAATTATAGGCACCTCCTTATCAACTTTACAATCGAGTATGATGAAATCTGCTAGGAACACAAACTTATCGACTTGGAGAAGAACATCTTTTTTTTGTCCTTCAAGTTGTGCTAACGATCTGTCCGCTAATTGCAATGTCACCGCAGTGGGCTTCATGTGACCAATTCCCAATTTTTTGAATGTTGACAAAGGCATAAGGTTGATACTTGCTCTAGATCACAAAGAGCTTTTCCTAAATGATGGTTTCCAATGGAGCATGGAATTGTAAAACTGCCAGGATCTTTCATCTTGGGTGGCAGTTTATTTGTAAGTACAGCGCTACAACCTTCTGTGAGCGCAATTGTCTCGATGTCAGATAACTTCTTTTTCTTTGATAAGAGCTCCTTCATAACTTTCTCATAGCTGGGAATCTGCACAAGAGCATCAACAAGAGGTATATTAATATGTAATTATTTCAAGGTAGTCACGAACTTTTGATATTCTCTGTCATATTCTTTCTCCTTGAACCATTGTGGAAACGACAAACGTATATTAACATTGTGCTGCTATGATACACCCAGTTGCGTCGACATTGGCAGTTGCATCAACAACTTTGAAGGTCAAATAGTTGGAATGGGTGTGATTACTAGTGGTTCCTCCTCATTTATTTCTACTACTTTTTCGGATACAACCTTTCCTTGTTGCTCTAGTTCATTTGCATAAACAGGTGCTGTATTGGAGCTGATGCTTTGTTTAACAATTTGCATCCCACTCCGCAGAGTAATAGCCTTACAATGCTCCTTCCTTTATTTGATTTGGATTCTCAATGTCACTAGGTAAAGCACTTGGTGGTCTTATGCTCATATTGGAAGCCAGCTGTCCTAATTATGCTTCCAACGCGTGGATGGAAGAAGAATTTCCTTGTACGATAGCTTCCGTTCTTGTAATATGCTCACGCATTAAGGCTTCAAGAGCAATTAATGGATCCGATCTTGGTTGAGAATACTACTGTTGCTATTGTTGATGTTGTCCTTGCATGTTTATATTTGGCATTGCAATCTGCTGTGGCTGCATACGAGCATGTGACTGCATCTGATCATGATGTGCTTGCACTTAAGGATTATGGTTGTAATTCTACTGCTGTTAATTGTAACTCCCTTGTCTAAAATTTTCTTGATTTGAGGAAGTTCCATATCGAAATGTGGATGCATTTTGATTCCCTCAAGGTTGTTGAGTCCTAGTGAAACTGTTGTAAGAGTTACCAAATGATTTCCCTCGAATGTTATTGACATAAAACGCATTCTTTGCATGTTGGAGACAATCCTCGTAGCTATGGTTTTCGTTGCAAATTTCACAATAAAATGTCGGGACATCAATTTGCTGGGCTACTTCAATAGGAGCAACATCACTTGTCCCCTTCATATTCTTAATCAAGTTAGCCAATCAAGATACTCATGCACTTAATGCTGAGATGATGTCTAACTCAGTAACTTCAGGATTTGTTTTCACTTGAGCAGCTCGAGAGATCGGGTATTGATATTAGTTTTGTACAATTTTCTCCAAAATCTGCATAGCTTCATCATAGGTGCAATCCAACAAAGGACTGTTTGCAGATGAATCTACAAGATTTCTTGTCTACGCATTTAATCCATTGTAGAAGATTTGTAGAAGATTTCAATCTGAGTTTCTTGCTGGATTCCATGCATGGGACAACGTCAAAGCAAAGTTTTGTAACTCTCCCATGTAGTATGCAGATTCTCATCATCCACCTAATGGTAAGTAGTAATATCATTCCACAATCGAAAATTCATTGTAGGTGGATTAAATCGTAAAACAAATTGTGTTACAAGTGCATTCCACGATGTAATAGATCCATTAGGTAATCCTAGAAACCAGGTACGAGCCTTTCCTTGCAAAAAACAAGGAAACAACTGTATTTTCAAGGCATCATTAAGAACACCATGCTGACTGAAAGAAGAACATATTAGCAGAAAAGATTTAAGATGCTCCCTTGCATTTTCATGATGCAAACCAGCATATTGCCCATTCGAGTTTAACATCTGAAATATCACCAGTTTTAACTCAAAATTTCTCGCTTGGATCACTGGTCTAACAACTCTTGGCTGCAAGTCATCTAACATGGGAATAACAAAATCTCTGATTGTTCTGTTCTGTATTAATTCTTCTTGTGGCAGTAGTGGATTATTCACATTTTGTGGCTGTATTGGAGGGATAGGATTTTTTGGTGGTATGGCATCATTTCCATGTAAAGCCATATTTATTTGTTCTTGTATTCTCCTCCGAATAGTTCTTTCAATTTTTGTATCTAAGCCAACAATATTATTAGGATTTCTCCTAGTGGTCATACAATACCTAAAAAAGAGCTGAAAAGAATTAACAAAAATAGAGCATATTAGTAACAAATAAAACTTAGGAAATAAAGAATAATTGCAACTACAAAAATAAACATTAAACAAACACCATCCCCGGCAATGACACCAAAACTTGATCGCGCTTCACAGCAAATGTGCAAGCGAACACTTCTAGATGCAAGTATAGTTGATAGGTGTAAGCTATCAGATATCGATCCCTTAGAGATGACTGTCTATGTTTAAATTTGTCGAAGAAACAAAAGTTAAAATAAGAAGAATTATCAGGAATAATGTCAGTGCAATTAAGTCAAAGACTGCACAAATACAAGAGTTAAAACTTTCAGTGCAAATTTTGTAAAACTGTAATAGAAAATGTCAGAGCAATTTAATAAACAATGAAATGAATGTTGAAGATATTTTGTCAATGCAAATTAAGAAAATTAAATAAGTAAAACAATGATAAAGAGATGGGAGATCCCTAACTTCATAAGTTGGCAAACACTAAATGTGACTACAAGGTAATTGGTAGATAAATTGTCACTGCAATCAAGATTAATGAGATCTTACTACTTTCGACTTCCCTTCTTAACAAAGACTCAAAACATTCACATTAGCCACACCTTCCAGTGCTGGCAATGTTTTGCATTTGAGAACAAGTGGCCAGAATTCCTTCGTGCCTCAAGCAACTTCCGTTGTCTTGCTTGTTAATTTAACTTGTCACTGCACCTTCCAGTGATTATGACTACAATTCCACTTTCGTGGTTAAAAGAATTAAATCCAAAGATAAACAGTTAAGAAGATTTGAGCAAAAATCAAAATAGATCTAACATTAAGAGGTACTTCCATACACAATTAAAGTCATCAGAATTTATTAACGTTTAAGAGCAAATAAAGAACAAGTTCAAGCATTCTATTCCTAGCCTACTAAAACTTTTTCGAAAATGTTCCTCTTGCATCGCACTTAGAACACTCTTTTTCAGGAGTAGATGCTGCCTTCTCGTCGTGTCAGTTCATCCTCCAAGGAATTAAGCTTCCATGGCAGCTTGCTTAAGAAAAATCAAAAATAGAATTAATTTGTCACAAGCTTGATGATCTCCCCTTTCTCTTCTCTCTTTCGTTAGTATTTATCTTCACTGCCCAGTACAGGTGTCCTTCTTTTCTCAAATCTAACTTCATTGAAGCTGTAAAAGTTAGTTAATCTAGTTGTACACTCATGCAGATCTGGTGTATGCAGTAAGCAATTGCATGTTGTAGCGACATTTTTGGATGCAAATTTATACTTTAATTTGCTGTGACAACTTTGACATCCGTATGCACTAGAACTTCTGAATATGTTCACACAGAAAAATCCCTGATGTAATCTGGAAGTACTTATGCGGTGACATGTTTGGGCGTAGATCTGGATCAAACTTGTAATAACAGCTTTGAACACTTTCCTGTTTTGATCTTCCAAGATAGATCCCTGTACTGACATCCCAAGATGCAAAACTGACACTAAATGTAGTGACATTAGTAGCATAAGTGGGATAAAATAGAAGAAAATTAAATCAAACATCTCTGACTTAGAAAATGCAATTATTACATATAAAATGCTAAAAATGCATGTTAAACATAATACAAAGGGAACAAATTATACTCTAAATAGGGAGAATTTAATGGTCATTTCTAATGC
This sequence comes from Gossypioides kirkii, assembly GCA_005610355.1. Lineage (NCBI taxonomy): Eukaryota > Viridiplantae > Streptophyta > Magnoliopsida > Malvales > Malvaceae > Gossypioides > Gossypioides kirkii. Next base: position 21,943,009 of record CP032254.1, on the reverse strand, counting down.
TATCAGAAACTCAGTATAATGTATGAACTTAGTTTAGCCAAAAGAGAGAGAAATAGAGACAAATCAAAAAGAAAAGAAAAACAATTAGTAGAAGTAAAAAAAATTATGAGTAAGAAAACATGTGAAAAAGTGACAAAATCATAAGGTCACCGAAAGAAAGAAAAAGAGAAACTTACTCAAGAAGCAAAAAGAATACTCAAAGGCTAGCTAAGGGGATTGCTTTATATTGAGGGTTCCTAAAATGGAGGAAAAAGGATGCTGAGAGAAGAAGAATTAAGGGTGTAAGATGGAGTGGGACATAAAGGGGAAGAATAGGGAGCAATACTATGTGCCAAACTGTTTTGTGCTATGTAACCTCCTGTGTGCTTAACTATTCTTTGAAAATCATACCTGTCCTAAGCCTCAACACGTTACAAGCCGAAAACCCCTATGTGACCTAACCGACTCTATGCATAGATGGATATAGAAATTGCATAATCCCATTATAATTATTTTTATTGTACTAGGATAATCAAAATACTCATGTTAGGCATTGATGGAGTCATATTGATAAAACTTTGATATTTGTACTCAGTTATCATGGTGAAGTTACTAGTTATCATGTTAAAATTGTCAAAAGATGCATAAAGCCTAGAATAGATGTGACGAGCCTAATCACTGTATGATACAGTTTCAAGCTCACCTATCTTTCTCTTTTCTTTGTTATTTGCTTTGTTTTCTTATTTACTTGAGGATAAGCAAAGACTTAAGTGTGGGGGAGTTGGATCTGTCGATTTCGTACCTAGCAGATTAAACTTATTTTCACGTTTGATGAGCTTGAAATCAAGTAATTTCTTTTATGTTTTATGAATATTTAGTCTAGTTTTCATTTTCTAATAAATTGTGAAAAGAAGGTTGTATTATTGCTTTTAAGGCCAAAACGGGCCTAAAGATTTGCTAATATACTTTGTGAGTGCACAGGAGACTAGTAGCAGTGAGCCATAATGATACTGACTACTTCATCAGGACATAGAAAACTCTATGTCGTAAACAAAGGGATCAGCAGCAAGGAATCCCAAGATTGCCTACTACGTCGTGACGCAGGTCCTGGTGTGTCGTGACATCAGTGTTAGACTCTGGATCTGCATCAAGCGAGGGGTGTTTTCATCTTCACAATGCAACTTAAGCATGAAGAATGGTAGCTGATCTAGGGTTGAGGAGAAATGACCATTTAAAGCTATAAATAGGGCCTTTAGCACTAAGGTTTTGGATATCATTGCTTAGACTTTAGTTTTTAATTTTAGTTTTTAGTTTTCAATTGTGAAACGAGATTGTAGAAGTTCGCATAAACGTTCGAGGAGTTTTTTTGACAGATTGATTAATATAATTCTAGTTTATTTTTCATTCGATTCTTTATTTATATGTTTTCATATATTGTGATATTGATGAATAAAGAAACCATGAGGAACTAATTCCATTTTTGGGGAATTAGGGAGCGGACGTATGAAAATTGATTGTTTTTTTTACAGGGATTTTACCTTTCAAATTAACTGTTTGGGAAGGACGAGCGTCAAACAAACACTAGGCCTGACAACCTTAGAAAGTCATCTACCTGGGAATGAACCCGAAATTGGTATTGCCCATCCGTGAATACTTTTTTCCCAAACCGATTTAGATTGTGACGTCTAGCGAACAGTAATCTCTATCGACTTGGTATACCGACAGAAGATCGAGAGATCCAACTAGGGTAGTGACTAGTTGATTGGAGGAAAATCCCCAAAACCCAACAATCAAGGAAATCATATAGAAATGACCTAATTTCCCCAAAGTTGTTTATAAGATTTTCTACAACTCAACTCAACTTCTACTTTATTTTATTTTTATCTTTTTATGTTTAAGCTCTTAAAACACTCTTTAATTTTCCTTCGTACTATAAACCCTAAAATTAGTACTAATTAATTTTATTCTTTGTAAGGATTTTATTTACTATAGTTTTATGCCTCCTTTGGGCACGATCCTCGGAATACTACCAAGTGTTCCGTTGTAAACACACAATATTTACAACCTGACCCATATACTTGTGGAAAGCCAAAATCTACGTCGAATGGGAATATGTTCGGGGGCGGTCACTTGGCCGACCATGCATAAGCAAGGTTTGAAAAATTCAAACTTTACTAAATTTGGCTTGGGGTGAAAATTTAAAACCACCAAAAGTGGAAGTGTTTGAATGGGATTTGGGGAAAGGTTAGGGGTTGTTTTGCAAGGTTGAAAAGTCAACATATTCAACTGAATTGGTCAACATTTGGACGGCACATGACTAGCTCAAGTCAAGGTTGTTCGACCCTCGGTTGCATGCACATCGAGCCACTTTACTTCAGCCTTTAATTTATTTTGAATTCAAATTAATTAAATTAAAAATATAATTATAAAGCTTAATTTTGCTTCATGTTAGACCAACTTTGGCTGAAAAATTATTCTTCTTAGCTCTTCACAGACTCGGTGTAAAAATTCTCTTAACGGTCCAAGCCGTCAACAGTGTTTGTCAGGCCAATATTCACCAATTATGCAAAACTGTCAAAAAATCATCAAATTCAGGTTTAATATTTATAAAAATAATTAAAAATCAATATGTTAGAAATGTAGCACAAATTAATTATTTTATAATTAAATTGTATTTTTCAGCATTAATTACTCAGAATTTGCATGAATTTTGGTTAAAAAGGGTATGAAAAAATCTATATATTTTTATCGTTCCACACCCTAAAACTTAATCCATTGCTCATCCCGAGTAATGCACAAATCACAAAAGAGTTGATCATTTCTCCTCATACTTATGAATTCAAAATAATTAAACATTAAAACAAGAACTTAGAAATTATGTAGCTCAAGTATTTTTAATTTAATTATCTTCAATTATCATCATGTTTATCTCAATAAAAACATGTCAAAATCCTATCACTCAATTTTTATTCCATAGTTTAGACCAAACTGCAATTATAAAGTTTAACTTAAGCCTTCATATGTTGAACATAGCAATTTCTCTCTACTAATGTAGGTAGCATTGAAATCTTGAATCAAATAGATCTTTTGCATAACTTGTAATAGGGTTAGGCTAGGGGTAAAGAAAAGATAGATAATTTTAAACTAAAAAACCCTAGACTCAGCTTGCAGCGGACCTTCAATTTCACCAACTCTTTCAAACTTTGAATGCTCATGCTCCTTTCTTTTTCTTTTGAGTACATATGCTCTATATTTTTCTTTTTCTTTTTCATTTTTTTCTGAGCATCATTTTTGTATGTACTATACTTTTGTTTATCATTTTGGTACTTCTTCTTAACTCCCCCAAACTTATTTTTAGAACATAATCTTGATAGACTGAGTCTAGTAGTTGGGACAATTTAGAGATAATTACAAAAGATAGGATGGCTTATAGTTGTAAGGTACAAAGAAAATCAAGCCATATAGTCTCAAAGATGGCTTCAAGGGATAACATTTATCAAGGTTAGCTTGAAAGGCTCAAATGATCCAAATTGCCTAAATCATTTTCAAAATTTCATGCTTCCTAGGATTTCACCTCAAGAAATTACTAAGTCAATTCTAGAGACTTAAACTTTCATGCATATCTAGCTTCTATAAGGAGTAAAGAATTTTATGATATGATTTCACATATTTTATTAAGAGTAGCGTTCATATCATGGTTCAACTTAACATCATAACCATTGAGATAATTAAAATTTATTTTTTACTAAAGCTTTAACATAATTGACATAAATTCAAAATTTTAAGCAAAATTATAACTAAATTCATAAAATAAAAAGAAATAATACTTATTAAGAAGTTTTTGATTTTCGGTCTCCCCTACTTAAATTGAATAATTGTCCCCATTGTTAAAAACAATAAAGAATGTAAAAATAAAAGTGAATAAATACTGACCACCAAGTAGGATCAAGGAAGAGGAGGTGAGTCAATTTGACTACTTAAGTACCAAACTCTTTAATGTCTAATCCTAGACATGTACATATTTATTGTCATACTCTAATTTTTTAAGTTGTTCAATTATTGTCTTCAACCTCTTCATTTATTATGCAAAAATTAAAAATTATCCTAGTGACCTAATCCTAAATTCATTCAAGAATTAAAGACTCAAAATAAAATTACAGAAATTAAAGAAAAGACAAGTTCCCCCTTTTACTTATGTTCAGACCCTCTAGACTTTGACTCTTCTTTTGCTTTGTAGCCCTTATTGTTGCTCGAGTCACCTTGCTCTTTCTTTTCCAATGGAGTCCATGGTTCAAATATAAAATCTAGAAATTCAGGAACAAAGACAAATGGGTCACGAAATACTTTTTTCAGTGCACTTTTAAATGCATTATCTTGTATTTTCGAGTATCTCAAATAATATTGTTGTTGCCATTGCATGTGTTGCATGCAATCCATCATCTTTGATAGCTCATTTTGAAGTTCAAATGGAGGTGACTGAGGTCTTGGTATGGATATGTCAGGCTCAGACATTCATTCAGTAGACTCTGCCTCATCATGCATTCTAATTGGTCCTGTCACCGAAAGATCTTCTTCAATTTCTACAGGATCTTCCTCAAGATCTTCTTCTTCTTCTTCAGCTTGCTGTTGAAGAATGGAGTTTCCTGCTACTCGATATAGATCCCAATCAGTGATCTCTCTTTGGCTATATCCTATTCTCCTCACATTCCTAAGAATTTCAACTTTTAAGTACAGCACTGTGATCATGAATGGGAAGTATGCTTGAACAGAACGTCTTGCGACACAATTTCGAATTTCTTTCATGATAATCTTTCCTACATCGATGGTCTTTGCCTTCAGAATCGAATACAGCAACACCATTCGTTCTAATGAAACAGTAGTTCCTTGTGGGATAGGCATGAGACTGAATCGAATAAAGTATAACCACACTTTTGCTAACGGTGTCAAGTTTTCTTTGCGACATGTATGAATTCCACTTTTTGACACCGTTCATTCAAAACCTGGAACTGTAAGTTCTCGAAGAGTTTCTTGCAATTTCTCAGCCTCTAAGTTTTTAAACAAGGTAGAGTACTCGTCTTCCTCGAAATTAGGTAAGTCAAAGAATTCATCGATGGTGATTGATTTTAATTGTACCTTGATTCCTCGGATGAGAACTTCTATAAGTTAACTCAAAGTAAAATTTGAATAAAATTCTCGAACCAATTCCTCATCTATACTCGAGCACTTTTCACAAAATAATCTCCCGTTCAGAGCTTCAGCAACTTGTCAGATACTTGCCATGAACTTTTTATATTTACTTTCTTCCCAAGTAAACCCTTTCTCTGGCAACATCTGTTGATTTTTGATCATATTATCATATCTTGCCTTAGCTTCTGCACTGTGAAAATTATTGGGTACTCTGTATTACGGCATGAGTTCTATTGTGCGGTATGATTTTAACCACCTTTTGATGAATAAAATCCAAATTAAATAATTAGGGTAAAAAAGAAAAAGGTATTAATCTAGGATAGGTTTGGAGGGTAGTTTAAGTGTTTAGGGTAAAAAGGCACATGGTTTAGGCTTTAGGGCGTGTGGTGCGCACGGGCTTGCAGTTTGGCGAACAACGGCTCTCGACGTGTGTGACAGCAGGTTGAGCAGCACTCGACACCACTCTCGACAGCAGTAGCGCACAAGCCTAGGATGCGCACGGATCAACTGGAGCGAGGGACGATTACGTGCAGGAGCTTGCGGATGGAGGCAGCAACAACGTCCGATGATGATCGATGACCTTCGACGACTCCCGATGGTGGCTGCTATCGACACTAGCTACTAGGTATGGGATGATTTGATTAATGAATTCATGAAGAGGTATGGTATTTGTAATGTATGGAATGTAATTCTCATTCAAACTCTCACATTATTAAAATAACCTAAGTCATACTTTAAGTTAACAACAATTAACATAAAAATTTTAATTGTTATTACTTAATTTGTTTGAATTAAAACTCTAAAACAAATTCTAATTAAACATTGATAATAATTAATATAAATCATAAAAATTAATTTATAAATTTATATTAAGTATATCAAATTTTTAAAAATAAAAATAATTAGCATAAAAATAAATAATTAAATGAAAACTTTTTTTTAGCTGTTTTAAAACTATTTATAGAAAAAGACAGCTAATTTTTAATATTTACAAAAAGCACAACCAAATTTTACAAAAAATTCAATTAAGTCTTTGAACTTGAAATAATTTGAAAATTGGGTTGTAATTAAAACTTAGATAAAGAAAAATTGACCCTTTTATTTAAAAAATTCAAAATAAAAATTTATTTTCCAACTTAGGATATAATTTCTCAGAAATTTATGTCAATATTAATTCCCAAGAAAGGTTGGAGGGCTCACAAACGGTCCCGCTTAAGTTCCAAACTCCTAGACAGAATTTCTTTCACATACTAGTCTAGAAAATATAACCTACGTTCTTTATTAAATGAAATAAATTTAAGTGTCTGATAAAATGAGTGATGCTTCATTTCGCTCAACTTTATTTCCCAAATAATGTTTCAATTTCTAGGCATTAACTCGAAAAATACCTTGCTTACCATAGACTTCAACCACTCCGTATGGAAAAACTTGATAAATAGTCAATGGACTGGATCAACGTGATCTTAATTTACTTGGAAAAAATTTCAATCTAGAGTTAAACAATAATTACTCTTCGAACTCTCTGACTCGAATGTGCTTGTCATGCCATCTTTTCAATCTTTCTTTGCATAGCTTGGCATTTTCATAAGAGAACGTTCGGAATTCTTCTAACTCATTAAGCTGAAGCATTCGCTTCTCTTTAGCAAGCTTGGGATCCAAATTGAGCTGCTGAAGAGCCCAATAAGCTTTGTGTTCTAACTCTGAGGCAAATGACATGCTTTACCAAATGCTAAACTATAGGGAGGCACCCCTAAAGGTGTCTTGTATGCTATTCTGTATGCCCATAAAGCATCGTCCAGTCTCTTGGACCAATCTCGCCGGTTTGAATATGCTACCTTCTTGAGTATGTCTTTTATTTCTTTATTTTCCAACTCAGCTTGCCCATTCGTCTACGGATGGTAAGCTATAGCAATCTTGTGTCTTATTCCGTGTTTATCGAGTAACCACTTCATCCATTTGTTCACAAAATGGGACCCCTCATCACTAATGATGGCTCTAGGAGTTCCAAACCCTGTGAACACAAGCTTATGTAAGAACTTCTTCACTACTTTGGCATCATTTGTCGGATATACCTCGGCTTCAATACATTTCGATACGTAGTTGACTGCAACCAAAATATATTTGTTACTGATTGCCCCCGAACGTAGTCCCATTCGGCATAGATTTCGACTTCTGCAAGTATACGAGTTAGGTTGTAAATATAGTGTGTTTACAACGGAACACTTGGTAGTATTCCAAGGATCGTACCCAAAAGAGACGTAAAGCTATAGTAAATAAAATCCCTAGAAAGAATAAAATTAATTAGTACTGATTTTAGGGTTTATAGTACGAAGGAAAATTAAAGAGTGTTTTGAAAATAAAAAAAATAAAATAAAGTAAAAGTCGAGTTGTAGAAAATCTTATAAACGACTTTGGGGAAATTAAGTCGCCAACGTATGATTTCCTTGATTGTTGGGTTTTGGGGAATTTCCTCCAATCAACTAGTCACTACCCCAATTGGATCTCTTGATCTTCCACCGGCATAGCAAGTCGATAGATATTACTTATCGCTAAATGTCACAATCAAAACTTGTTCTGGGAAAAGGTGTTAACGGATGGGCAATACCAATTTTGGGTTCATTCTCACCTAGATGACTTTCTAAGGTTGTCAAACCTAGTGTTTGTTTGATGCTCTTCCTTTCCCAAATAGTTGATTTGAAAGGTAAAATCCCTGTAAAACAACAATCAATTATTCATACATCCTCTCCCTAATTCTCCAAAATGGAATTAGTTCCTCATGGTTTCTTTATTCATCAATAACACAATATATGAAAACATATAAATAAAGAATCGAATGAAAAAGAAACTAGAATTGTATTAAGCAATCTGTCGGGAAACACTCCTTGAACGTTTATGAGAACTTCTACAATCTCGCTTCACAATTGGAAATTAAAAACTAAAACTGAAAACTAAAGTCTAAACAATGGTGTCCAAAACCCTAGTGCTAAAGGTCCTATTTATAGCTTTAGATGGTCGTTTTTCCTTAACCCTAGGTCAGCTACCATCCTTCGTAATTAAGTTACATTATGAAGATGAAAATCCCCTCACTAGATGTAGATTTGGAGTTTGGGGCCGATGTTGCGACACACCAGGACCTATGTCACGACGTAGTAGGCAATCTTTGAATTCCTCGTTGCTGGTTCCTTTGTTACGACATAGGGCTATCTATGTCATGACGAAGCGATCAGTATCATTATGGCTCAATTGCTACTAGTCTCCTGTGCACTCACAAACTAGATTAGCTAATCTTTAGACCTCTTTTGGCCTTAAAAGCAATAATACAATGTTCTTAGCACAATTTATTAGAAAATGAAGACTAGACTAAAAATTCATAAAACGTAAAGGAAATTACTCGATTTCAAGCTCATCAAATGTGAAAATAAGTTAGATCTACAAGGTACAAAATTGACAGATCAGTTACCAAATGACGGCGGGAATGGACCAAAAAAGTCAATACCCCAAAAATCGAACAATTCCACTTCCATGATGTTTGTTCGAGGCATTACATTTCTATTAGTGATATTTCCAACCCTTTGACATCGATCATAGCTTCTGACATAGGCGTATGCACCTTTAAACAGTGTCAACCAAAAGAATCTAGCTTGTAATACTTTGGCCGTAATACGTGAACCTCCAAAGTGTCCCCGACTTGGAGCTATGTGACACTGATATAATGTTACTTGTACTTCATCTTCTGCCACACATCTTCTGATCATCTGATCTGCACACCTCTTAAACAAATATGGCTCTTCCCAGAAGTAGTATTTAGCATCATGAAAGAACTTTTCCTTTTTTGATATGTCTTATCATAGGGAATCAAACAACAACCTAAGTAGTTAGCAAAATCAGCAAACCAAGGGGTGTTATGACTTACCTTAAGTATATGTTCATCAAGGTACGTCTCTTATATGGGTACAAGAGTTGAATTTTCTTCTTGTGGCTCCACTCTAGACAAGTGATCAGCTACTGGGTTCTCTACACCTCTTCGATCTTGAATTTCTAGATCAAACTCTTGAAGTAATAACACTCATCTAATCAATCTCGGCTTAGCATCTTTCTTGGCAAGTAAGTATTTAATTGCCGAAGATCTAGAATGAAAATCACTTTTGTACATACAAGATAGGATCTAAACTTGTCAAAAGCAAACATAGCTACAAGTAATTCTTTCTCGGTTACCATATAATTCAGTTGAGCTCCTGAAAAAGCCCGACTTGCGTAGTAGATAGGATGAAAACTTTGTCCCTTCGTTGGCCCATCACAGCTCCGATCGTAAAGTCACTTGCGTCACACATTAGCTAGAACGGAAGTTCCCAATTTGGTGTGACAATAATTGGTGCTGAAACTAGCCAATTCTTCAAATCATTAATTGCAATCAAGCATTCTTCATCAAAGTTGAATGTCAATTCTTTCTCTAACAACTTGCTTAAGGGTTTAGCAATCTTAGAGAAGTCCTTGATGAATCTTTTAGAGAATTCAACATGTCCTAAAAAGCTCCTGACACCCTTTACAGATGTTAGATGTGGTAACTTCTCGATAACATCTACTTTGGCTTTATCAACTTCGATTCCTTGTCTTGTTATTCAGTTCCCTAAAATAAAACCTTCTCATACCATAAAATGACACTTCTCCCAGTTGAGAACAATGTTTATCTGTTTGCAACGCTTTAATACCTTAGCTAGATTGGCTAAGCAATCATCATAAGTATCCCCAAAAACTAAAAAGTCATCCATGAACACTTCCAAATACTTCACGACCATGTCAGTGAAAATGGCCATCATACATCTTTGAAACATAGCAGGTGCATTACATAAACCAAATGACATGGGTCTAAAAGCGAATGTACCATATGGGCATGTGAACATCGTTTTATGTTGATCTTCCGGTGCGACTGTAATCTGATTGTACCTTGAGTACCCATGTAGAAAACAATAATAGTCTCACCCCGCGAGTCTATTGACCGCGCAATGAACGTCACAGCAAATATGTGCAAGTGTACACTATCGATGCAAGTATAATAGATAGATAAAAATCTATCGGATATCAATCCCACAGGGATGGCTGCTTATGTTTATAATTGTCGATGCAAAGAAAGTTAAAACTAAAAGATTGTCATGAATAATGTCGGAGCAAATTAATAAGAAAATGAAGTAAAGGATTGAGAATAATTTGTCGAAGCAATTTAAGAAAATTTAAGAAGTAAAAAAAAGTGATAATGAGATGGGGTTCCTTAACTTGAAAAGATGGCTACAGCTAAATGTGACCACAAGGTAAATGATAGATAAATTGTCGCTCCAATTAAGTTCAATGAAATCTTACCATCCTAGACTACCTTGTTATCAAAGACTCAAACACTCATACTAACCACACCTTTCAGTGCTAGTAATGCAAAATATTTAAGAACAAGTGGATAAATTTCCTTCGATCCTCAAGCAACTTCCGTTGTCTTGCTAGTTAACTTAATTTGTCACTGCACTTTCCAGTGACAGTGACTGCAATTACACTTTCGTGGTCAAGCAATTAAATCCAAAGACAACAATGAAGGAAAGATCAAGTAGATATCATATTTGATCTGGAATTAAATTTTACTTCCATTTAAACTCAAATATTTAAACATTCATCAGCGTTTAAAGGGAGAATAACAGAAATAACTGAAACATTCTATTCCTAGTCTACTATAACTATTCCCTTACACTCCTCTTGCATCGCATTTAAGAATGCTCCTCGTCAGGAGCAGAATTACCTTCTCATCACAGTCAGGTCACCCTTCAGGAAGTTAAGTTGCCATGGAAGCTAGCTTAAGAAAATGTTGAAGGAATAATTTTTCTAGCGTCAAAGAAATCTAGAGAATGAAGCTTGAAGACGATCCTCTCTCATCAGTATTTATCAACCATTGCCAAGTGCAGGTGTCCTTTCTTTCAGATCCAACTTCCTCTAGCTGTACAAGTTGGTTATACCAGCTGTACACTAACGCATATTTGGTGTGTTCATCAGACAGTTGTCGGTTGTGATGACATTTCTTGGTGTAAATTTGGATTCTATTTTGTGGCGACAACCTTGGATACCTTCATACGTTGATCTTTCCGTACAAACTCTTGCACTGACATCTTTGGATGCAATATTGAACACTAATTGTGACGACATTAATAGCAAAAACAGGATAAAACTAAAGAAAATTAAACCTAGCATCAGTAAGTTAGAAAATGCAATTACTAAGTTAAAAATGCTAAAACTGCATGTTAAAAATGATAAAATGAGAACAAATTACACCTTAAGTAAGGAGAAATCAATGGTCTTTTCTAATGCTATCACACCCCCAAACTTGAATTTTTACTTGTCCTCAAGTAAACAAAAGCTAGTAAAGTCACAGCAAAAGGTTTTGTCAAAGCAATAGTCATTCTAGCAAAACTTGAATCTTCTGAAATCCTAATGTATGAATTACGTTCACATGACAGAATATTGCGCCAACAATTTATAGGTATGAATAACTAAAATTACAATTTCATCAATGCTAGCATCATGTTTTAAATCTTAAATTGATTCTACCAAAACAGAATTTATTGTACACTAATATAAATATTTTTCTTTTTCTTTTTTTTCTTTTCTTCTCTTTTTTTTATAAATGTGACTGAGGGATGTCGTTACATTACAATACCTTTGTTCTTAGAAAGTAACGGTGGATTACAACAAACCCCCAGGAAGTATGTAATTGCGCCGACACACACTCTTGCAATGACAGCCTTTGGCTAGATTACTTTTTCCCCTTGACAGTTCACAATACACTCACATTGGAGTGTCTTTTATTTATAACTATACTTATATACAAGTAGCTATAAATGGCAAATTTATTCAAGATTCAAATAATGATACTACTCATTCATTACTAATGCAATCTCAACCATTCATCCAATAATAGAGACACAACATTCAATCACATTAATCCAACTCATTCATTAGCATTTCATGTGATTCAAGAATTAAGCATCGAATGAAAAAAATTCAAGCACATTTCCAATAACATTGCATGCTTTCATTAAACTTCAAAGGATAAATTTTTAACATGTAGGTGCAATTGTATTTCTATCCAATAGACATTCCCCCCAAACTAAAGGTCTGTATTATCCCCAAAGCACTGACATTAATTTACAAATATATATGGAAATGCAATGACAATAAAATGCAGGGACAATTATACTACAACTATATGATATGCATGAAAACCAAACTAAATGCTAAAAATAAAAACTAACTCAGTGTGCTGCAGCCAAAGATGTGGCAGCACAGGTCTTCTTTTACTTGCGTTTGCGTTCCTCCTTGCGTCGCTTTTTATCCTTGGCATGCTTTCTCTTCCTTTCTTTTGGCTCGACCGGATCCTTAGATTGCTCCTCCTCATCAAGCTGTGCCCTGGTATCATTGACCGTAACGTCAGAAGGGTGTATCTCAGCAAGTAGTGCCACATAAGGCACTATAGCCAGAGGATTGGAATCCTCATTATTGATTGTCATGGCCTCCGCCTGACTCGCCTCAGGTTGCACCCAGTATTCAACATTTGCACCCACAGCTTCAGGTGCGGTGACAAATTCCTCAGATGAATCTGTCACGACAGTAGGTTCTTCCTTTTTTCCTTCTTTTCCTTCCTTCTCTCACTTTTCTTCTTTTTCTTTTTTCTCCTTATCAGCCTCTACAGCCTCCAAAGGTGTGTTTTCTCCCTCAACATTAGCTTCCGTTTCAATCATATTAGCCCCTAAGCTGGTAGAAAAATCATCCTCAAACAGGCTGGGAAAATTTTGAAAGCAATCGTTAACATTCTTCGAGTTCACCTCACGGTCATCATCAAAGATGTGACTGAATGGTCCCTTTTCGCTGATGCAGCCCTCTTAGTTGAAGGCGTAGCTTCCCTGATAATTGGAGGGAACACCAAAAACTCTGGTAGAGGTGTTTTGCTGAGATTACGTAATGTCTTCACAATAGCACTATTCTATGCCCTTGTGTAGGCATACAACAGGTTTTGCGATCGCTTCATATCTTCAATTGCGATAAAAATTTTGATTTGTCGAACATTGATTTTATCAGCAATCTATTCCACCTCCTTAACCTTACGCCATAACTGAGGGTCTGTGGCGACATGAGTTCGCTTTTCCTCCTTCTTTGCTTTGCCTTTCCCTTTTTTTGTTACAGCTTCTTTTACTACAGAAGTATCCTCCCCCCTGGACATGCGCTCAACAGATACATCATTAATTGGTCCTTTGTTGTCCAACAACTCTTCTCCTTCACGAGGCATCACGCCTTGCTGTCAACATAGTTGCATAATGAGTGAAGGGAATGTTAGAAAGCTTGTTTGCTTTGCTGCACAGTCAACAATCTCTTGGTGCAAAATTGCACCAACATCAATACATCTCCTTTTAATTATCGAATGAATTAAACACATGCGATCCAAGGTAACTGTGGTACTATGGGTAGAAGGCATTAAACGATAGTTTATGAAATGGAACCACACTTTACTCTTGATAGTGAGGAAGCGGTGGTGCATGGTATAGTTGTTTGGATTATTACCTGTCCAAACTACTCCATTAATACACAAGTCCTATAGCAGGGTGTCGGCACCTTCTTTAGTGAATTGCTCAGGGAAAGTGATGTGCTCGTCTTCTTCGATATCGATGTTGTACAGCGCGTTGATATGGGAAGCACCTAGTGTACCAGCCCTTCTTGAACGAAGATAAATTATTGGTATTTTTCGGTCAAATTAGCACAAAATTCCCTCACAAGGGATAATGAATACCCCTCAAGATGAGTACAGAAGGTTTCCCACCTAAATCTCGTAATGGTCTTATGAACTTGCTTCCCCAAGTTTAGATGTGGCGATAGCTGGAAGCCCTATTCTAGGTGGCAATTACACTTCAACATGTTGTCATAAAAGCGATCTTTAGCAGCTTTAGTCGAAAATAGCACTGGCTCCTTCGATGATGACTGCTCTGTATCACGTACCATTGTAGTAGAGGATTCAGTAGGACATTAGGAAGGAGTTTTGGCACCTCGCATTCTGGCCATGGCTCTGGATCAAAAGATAAAAGATAGTCGTAAAATGAGAGCTTGAAGAGAAAAATTTGCAGTAACAATGGAGGTCTTGTTTGTGAGGAACACCGTCGGCACAGTAGGGTTCTTTATAAGTAATGAAATGTGAAGGTGAAGAGGCGTGTTCTTTGCCACTGCAAAGATAAGACACCGAGTCTACATCTAATAAATGTAATGACTTGGATTATCCTTTTTCATAACGATCCGACAGTTAGGAAGAAAGTGAATAAAACATTGTGATTTCTTTCCTAAAACGTTTCACTGTATGATGAGTCAGCAGAAAATTGCGACGACAAGGAGATTTTCCTGCCTCAGCAAAAGTAGGAACTTTATTCCTGCAAAAGACTATTAAACAGAACTGAAATATAAATAAAACAACGAAAAGTAAATAATACGAATGTAAAGAAAGGTTACAAAAATGTAACCAAGTTAATGGTCTCTTTATGATTGTGATCATCCGGAGTAATGTAGTTCTTCAACCGTTGCCCATTTACTTTGAATTGGTGCCCATCATTGAGGTTTTTAATCGTGATTGAACCATGAGGAAATGCTTCGACAACCTCGAATGGACTAGACCATCTTGAGCGCAATTTACCTGGATGCAGTTTAAGTCACAAATTAAATAAAAGCACCAGCTGACCTTCAGTAAATTGTCACTACAAGATAATATTGTCATGCCATCTCTTAGTTTTTTCTTTGTATATTGCAACATTCTTATATGCATTGCGTCGAATCTTCTCCAACTCAATAATGTCCAATAACCTCTTTTTCCCAGTAGCATCATAATCCATGTTCACTTGCTTGATTGCCTACATGGCTTTATGTTCAAGTTCCACGGGTAAGTGACATGATTTACCAAACACAAGTTGATACGGCGACATTCCCAATGGCATTTTATATGCTATGTGAAGCACCCACAACACGTCATTAAGCCTTGAAGACTAATCTCTCCTTGATGGGTTTACCACTTTTTCAATGATATTCTTAATTTGGCAATTGGAAACTTCAATTTGACCATTTGTTTCTGGATCATATGTAGTCACCATTCGATGCTTAACACCATAACGCCTTAATGTGGTCGTAACTTGATTGCCATGGAAGTGAGTGCCTTGATCACTAATTAACGCTTTAGGTGTGCCGAAACGAGTGAGTATGTATGTATGGAAAAATTTCAGCACTGTCCTAGCATTGTATTTTGGAACAGAAATTGCTTCCACCACTAGGACACATAATCTACAGCGACTAAGATGTAAGCATTTCCAAAAGAACTTGGAGATTGTCCCATGAAATCCATACCCCAGACATCAAAGAGCTCAACCTCAATAATAGGCTGTTACAGCATCTTGTTGCGTCGAGATATCGATCCAGTATGCTGACATTTGTCATATTGTTGCACAAAATTATGGGCATCTCTAAACAATGAAGGCTAGTAGAATCCTGATTGAATGACCTCTGCAACAGTCCTTACACTACCAAGATGACCTCCATAGGGAGCATCATGGCAATGCTTCAGGATAGGAAGCATCTCTTCTTCTAGAACACAGCGTCAAATAATATTGTCGTTGCATACCTTGAATAGGTAAGGCTTATTCTAGTAGTATTTTGCAATGTCGCGAAGAAATCTTTCCTTTCTGTGGCCTATTGCACTCAATGGTAATCTTTCACACACCAAGTAGTTTACGATATTCGCATACCATGGTTTGCGTCGACAGGAAAAAGTTTTTCATCCAAAAATGCTTTGACAGTTTGTGATGTATTTCCATCTTCACTTCCTACCTTCAAACGAGATAAATGATCTCCTATTTGGTTTTCGGATCCTTTGCGATCTATAGTCTCAATGTCAAATTCTTGTAATAACAAGACCCAGCGAATCAATCTTGGTTTGGCATCTTTTTTAGCAAAGAGGTACCTCATTGCAGAATGATTAGTATAAACTGTAATTTTTGCACCGATAACATATGATCGAAATTTGTCGAAAGCAACTACTGCCAACAGCTCCTTTTTTATGGTTGTATAATTTATCTGCGCTTCAGTAAGAGTTTTGCTAGCATAATATATTACATGAAATACCTTTTCTTTGCGTTAACCTAGCACGTCACCTACTGCATAGTCACTCGCATCACACATAACCTCAAATGGTTGTGACTAGTCTGGTGCAACGATAATAGGTGCCTTCACTAGTTGTTGCTAAATTTGCATAAATGCGGCCAGACATGTAGCATCAAATAGAAATTTTTTATTTTACTCCAACAAGGAGCAGAGAGGTTTTGCAATCTTAGAAAAATCTTGGATGAAACGTCGATAGAAGCCCGCATGGTCGAGAAAACTCTTAATACCTTTTACATTTATGGGTGGAGGTAACTTGTCAATGATCTCAACTTTTTCTTTGTCCACTTCAATGCCCTGACAAGAGATACGATGACCAAAGACAATGCCTTCTGTTGCCATGAAGTGGCATTTCTCCCAATTCAACACTAGATTTGTGTCCTCACATCCCTTTAGAACTCTAGCTAAATTGTCAGCGTATTTATCAAAAGTATTACCATATACAGAAAAATAATCCATAAATACCTCCAATGAGTCTTCAATCATATCTAAGAAAATTTCCATCATGCATCTTTGAAATGTAGATAGTGCATTGCATAGACCAAATGGCATTCGGCGAAAGGCAAAGGTACCAAAAGGACAAGTGAAAGTTATTTTTGCTTGGTCCTTTGGCGTAATTGCTATCTGATTGTAGCCATCGAGAAAACAATAATAGGCTTTACCAGCAAGCCTATCTAGCATTTGATCAATGAAAGGAAATGGAAAATGATCCTTCTTTATGGCTGCATTCAAATGGCGATAATCCATGCATACTCGTCAACCTGTAGGAATGCGAGTAGGGATTAATTCATCTTTGTCGTTACTTACCACCGTGATACCACTCTTCTTTGGGACACATTGGACTGGGCTCACTCATGTATTATTAAAAATTGGGTAGATGATACCCGTATCCAACCACTTAATGATCTCCTTTTTAACAACCTCCTTCATTTTTTCATTTAATCTTCCTTGTTGTTCAATGAACTACTTTCCCTCATCTTCCAACTGGATCTTGTGTATACAGAAGGAAGGACTAATGCCTCTAATATCTACAATACTCCAGGCAATAGCATGCTTATTTGGATTAATTATTCTTCCTGACTTGCGTCGAGAGTTACAGAGACAATTATTGGCAAGATGTCATTCTCACCAAGGAAAACATACTTCAAATGGGTAGGTAATGGTTTCAACTCCAAAGTGGGAGCTTCTTCAATAGATGGTTTAAATACGGGCATTGTTCTGTTAGTCAAATCTAGAGATTCCATTTGCCAGTCGCCCCTAAGCTCAACATTATTTGCCTCAACCTTGTTGTCATAGTCACTTAGAACTTCTTCTTCAATTGTCACCATAAATTTTTCTGTGACTGCTGTGCTACGCTCATTAAATTCCTCCTCTATTAATTCGTCCAACACATCAACGTGGTGACATTCCTTTTTGTTTCTACAGGGAATTGCTTCTAAAACACTGAAGGTGACATGTTCCTTTTTATGTCGTATTATCAATTCACCTTTGAATACATCTATAAGAGTGCGGCCAATGGTAAGAAATGGGCGCCCCAAGATTATGGGAACTTCCTTATCAACTTCACAATCAAGGATAATAAAATCCACTGAGAACACAAACTTATCTACTCGAACTAGAACGTCTTTAATTTGCCCTTTAAGTTACGCTAAAGATCTATCCGCCAGCTGTAATGTAACTACAGTGGGCTTCATGTCACCAATCCCCAATTTTCGAAATGTTGATAATGGCATGAGGTTGATACTTGCTCCTAAATCATAGAGAGCTTTTCCCAAGTAATGATTTCTGATTGAACATGGAATTGTAAAACTGCCAGTATCCTTCATCTTCGGTGGCAATTTATTTGTTAGGACTGTGTTGCATTCCTCTATGAGTGCAATTATCTCAATATCAGTCAACTTCTTCTTCTTGGATAAGATATCCTTCATGAATTTCCCATAACTAGGAATCTGTATGAAAGCATCTATAAGAGGTATGTTGACATGCAGTTGTTTCAATGTAGCTAGAAACTTTTATTATTTTCTATCGTTATTCTTCTCCTTAAATCTTTGTGGAAATGGCAAAGACACATCAGGTTGTCGTGACAAAACCTGTTGCGTCGACATCAGTGGTTGCATCGACAATTTTATTGGTCTAATGGTAGGCATGGGAGTAACAACTGATGGCTCCTCTTTATTTAGTTCATCTATTTCTTCTTCAGATACAACTTTTTCTTCTTGATCTGCTTCACTTGCATCAACAGGTGCTGTACTAGAGCTGCTACTTGGCTCGACAGTTTGCTTTCCACTCCTATGAATAATAGCTTTGCAATGCTCCTTCCTTTTTGATTTGGATTCTCAATGTCACTAGGTAAAGCACCTGGTGGTCTTGTATTTATATTTGAAGATAGTTGTCCTACTTGTGCTTCCAACGCTCGTATGGAAGAGGAATTTCCTTGCACAATAGCTTCTGTCCTCATGATATGTTCACGTATCAAGGCTTCAAGAGCTGCTAATGGATCAGCTCCTGGTTGGGAATATTGTTGTGCTGTTACTGCTGTTATCCTTGCATATGCAGATTTTGATGTACATGCATCTAAGGACTTTGATTGAAATTTTACTGCTGCTGATTATAATTCCCCTATCAAAAATTTCCTTGGCTCAAAGAATTTCCATATCTAAATGTGGTTGCATTTTGATTTCCCCAAGGAAACAGTTTCGAGGAATTACCATAAGAATTTCCTCTGATATTATTAACATAAAATACATTCTTTACATGCTGTAGACAATCTTCATAGCTATGATTGTCGCTGCAAATTTTGTAACAAAATGTCGGGACATCCATTTGTTGAGTAACTTGGATGGGAGCAACTTCACTTGTCTGCTTCATGTTCTTTATCATATTTGTTAATGAAGATTCCTGTGCACTTAGAGCTAATATAGCATCTAACTCGATAACTCCAAGGTTTGTTTTAACTTAAACAGCTCGAGAGATCAGATAATGGTAGTCATTCTGAGCGATCCTCTCTAAAATTCTCACAGCTTCACCATAAGTACAATCCAACAAAGGACCATTCGCAGATGCATCGACAAGATTTCTTGGCTGCACATTCAACCCATTGTAAAAGATCTCGATCTGCATTTCTTATTGAATTCCATGCATGGGATAGCATCGAAGTAGGGTTTTGTAACGCTCTCATGTGGTGTGCAAATTCTCATAATCCAATTGATGATATACAGTGATATCATTCCTCAATCGAGCATTCATTGTCGATGGATTAAACCGCAAAACAAACTGAGTCACAAGTGCATTCCATGGTGTAATCGATCCAGCAAGCAATCTAAGGAAACAGGTACAAGCTCGTCCTTGCAATGAGTAAGGAAACAGTTGCATCTTCAAGGCATCATCAGGAACGCCATGCTGACTAAAAAAAGCACAAATTAGTAGAAAAGATTTAAAATGCTCTCTTACATCCTTACGAGGCAAACTAGTATACTGCCCATTCGAATTTAACATTTGAAACATAATCGGTTTTAACTCAAAATTGCCAGCTTGAATAGTTGGTCGAACAACCCTTGGCTGCAAATCATCTTATACAGGAATAACAAAGTTCAAATCATTCTATTTTGTACTTGTTCTTCTTGTGGTAGCGGTAGATTATTTTTATTTTGTGGCTATATTAGAGGGATAGGATTTTGTGGTGGCAATGGAGGTATGACTGTATCATTTCTAGGCAAGGCCATATTCCTTTGTTCTTGTCTTCTCCTTCTAATAGTTCTTTCTATTTTCGGATCTAAGACAACAACAATTTCAGAATTGCTCCTGGTCATAAAACACCTAAAGAAAAAATTGAGAAAGAGTCAACAAAAAGTAAAACAAGTTAGTAATAGGTAAAACTAACAAAATGAAAAATAATTGCAAGAACAAGAATAAACATTAAACAAATGCCATCCCCAACAATAGTGCCAAAACTTGATCGCGCTATGAACATCACAAAAAATATGTGCAAGTGTACATTATCGATGCAAGTATAATAGATAGATGAAAACCTATCGAGTATCGATCCCACCGGGATGGATGCTTATGTTTATAATCATTGATGCAAAGAAAGTTAAAACAATGATAATAAGATGGGGTTCCTTGACTTGAAAAGAAGGCAACAGCTAAATGTGAGCACAAGGTACATGATAGATATATTTTCGCTGCAATTAGGGTCAATGAAATCTTACCAACCTCGACTTCCCTGTTATCAAAGACTTAAACACTCACACTAACCACACATTCTAGTGCTAGTAATGCAAAATATTCAAGAACAAGTGGACAGAATTTCTTTGATCCTCAAACAACTTTCGTTGTCTTGCTTGTTAACTTAACTTTTTGCTGCACTTTCCAGTGATAGTGACTGCAATTACACTTCCGTGCTCAAGCAATTAAATCCAAAGATAACCATGAAGGAAAGATCGAGTAGATATCATATTTGATCTAGAATTAAATTATACTTCCATTCAAACTCAAATAATTAAACATTCATCAGCATTTAAAGAGAGAATAACAGAAATAATTGAAGCAATCTATTCCTAGTCTACTAGAACTATTCCCTTACACTCCTCTTGTGTCGCATTTAGGAATGCTCCTCGTTAAGAGCTGAATTGCCTTCTTGTCACAGTTAGGTCGCCCTTCAAGAAGTTAAGCTTTCATGGAAGCTAGCTTAAGAAAATGTTGAAGGAATAATTTTTTTAGCGTCAAAGAAATCTAAAGAATGAAGCTTGAAGAAGATCCTCTTTATAACACCCAAAACCCGAAAACTATCATCGATTAGGGTTTCGGTGTCTTACTTTCTTTCATCACTGTTCGTATTTAACATAATTATTAATCAAACTTTGTTTATTTTAAAGCACTTCATTCCACACGTTATGAATCAATATTTGATTAACAACACAATTTATCTAGGCAAAAAGGTCATTTCCAACATTTCTGGAGACTTCTACCAGTACTTGATAGATAAGTATCGGTAGTTGTCAAGTTAGTGAATAGTTCAGGAATAATACAAACATTTACCGATACAAGTGACTCTTCTACTGATATAGGTTTCAGCTCTACTGATACTAAAAACTCCAGAGAGTTAGAAATCTTACCTTGCAACTTCTACCGATACGTGTATAGGACCTATCGATATTTCTAAATACATGACTACCGATATTGATATTCATTTACCGACACAACCTAAGTCAGTATGCAACCTTTTTCCTCTCTTGTACTTCTATAGATACAAACATGCAAAATATCGAAACTTCTAAATACATAATTATTGGTAGTTATCATTCAACTACTGATACAGCCCAAGTCAGAGATCAACCTCTCTCCTACTCTGTACTTATACTGATACACCCATGGGTACTATCGAAACAAGTACACAAAATCTCGAGAATTATGCTATAACACAAATTTAACAACACAAACATTCATGACTTCATTATGCATCAAGCAAACACGAATAAATAAATCCAAAAACATTACATAGTACTTTTAAACCTATAAACTAACTTGTACAACATACATCTCATCCACGTAACATGATTTCCACAATCTCAATTATAAAAGAAAAAATATCATCATCCTAGTACATGCCATATAACCAAGTGATGTAAGGACTACCGAACAACTCCGAGATAATGTGATGCTCCAAGATGACCCAATCTCCGAACAACAAAATTGAATCTACAAAACAACAATGGTTTCCACAGATAAGCATTTCAAAGCTTAGTAAATTCATAAAGTTAAATAGATTTACCAAACTTCAACAGTTGTAGAATCTAATCAACTGAATTACGTAAGTAGTATACATCCGAGGTAGGTGTTACGCACTCTTGATACTCATGATGGCACAAAGTCATCGGACCCTTAATCCGTATAGGAAATTATATACTCACAATGACACATAGTCATCGGACCTCATAATCCGTAAAGGATTCATTCAGACCTCATAATCCTAAAGAGTTTATATACTCACGATGACACATAGTCATCGGACCTATTTCGTTCACGGCCCAAAGCTTGTTAGCCTTTCTTTCCTTTATTTTCATCTTCTTCCCTTCTGATCATCTTTTCAACTCACAACAATTGTTTACAATACAAGAATATGCAATTTAAATTAGTATTTAACAATACGAACTTACCAGACGAAATTGCAATTTAGTGAACTTCAGAGACTATTCTAAAATTTTCCCTTTTCCACGATCAGTGGCTCGATCATGATGTATAACAAAAATAAACCATTTTTCTCATTAAATCATATAATTTGATCAGTTTATGCATTTAAGTCCTTTTTGAGTAAAATTACGAAATTACCCTTAACCTTTACATTTCTATTCAATTTAGTCCTCGGGGCTTAAATAAGCAAAATAACCATCTTCCATTAAATTCCATGGCAACCGAACCTACAAGGGTGTATACCCAAACCCTACATGCCATTATTTCATACCAAGAACACGAAATTTCATCAAAAATCACTTTACAAAATCATCAAACACAATACCAAGCTTACAAATCTACCATAAATTTTCAAGAGCAAACTCATTCATAAATGACAAAATTTATAACATTTGACAGATTCACAAATTAGTCCTTGAATTAGCTAGCTTCAGCTAATACAGACTCAAACATAAAAATTACTAAAAACGGGTGAGATTTCACTCACCAAATCAACAAACCTAGCTTGGCCGAATGTTTCTCCTTTCCTTTAGAGTTTTTAGTGTTTTTGCTAGAAGAAGATGATGAATATGGCTTATTTTTTCTTTAATTTTTACTTTAATTATCATTATAAACCATTTACTATTTTGTCCTTATTATAAACACTCTAATTTCAACATGTAATTTCCCTTAACCATCCACTCACCCATAACAAGGGCAAATTACAACCTAAGTACCTCTCCCTTTCCAACAACTGGCATTTAATGCTTTTAACTACTTGAATTCAACTTTTCCACCTTTCACAATTTAGTCTTTTTTACTTAATTAACTATCTAAACACCAAATTTTCTCAATAAAAAATTTAATACGAGGCATATAACATCCTAAATGTTAAAATAAATAAATTTACGACCTGACTCGTCGAAGTTGTGATCTCAAAACCACTATTTTTGACACCATAAAAAATCGGGCTGTTACACTCTCTCATCAATATTTATCAACCATTGCCAAGTACATGTGTCTTTTCTTTCAGATCCAACTTCCTCTAGTTGTACAAGTTGGTTATACCAGCTGTACACTCACGCAGATCTGGTGTGTTCATTAGACAGTTGTCGGTTGTGGTGACATTTCTGGGTGTAAATTTGGATTCTATTTTACTGTAACAACCCTAAATACCTTCATGCGTTGATCTTTCCTGACAGGCTCCTGCACTGACATATTTGGATGTAATACTGAACATTAATTGTGGCGACATTAATAGAAAAAATAGGATAAAATTAAAGAAAAGTAAACCTAGCATCAGTGAGTTAGAAAATGCAGTTACTAAGTTAAAAATACTAAAAATGCATGCTAAAAAATGATAAAATGGGAACAAATTACACCTTAATTAAGGAGAAATCAATGGTATTTTCTAATGCTATCATTTATCCAACATCTGATCCAAGAACAACAAAGGAAAGTGATCCTTCCTTATCGCTTTGTTTAATTTTCAGTAGTCCACGCAAATTCACGATCCCGAAACCGTTCTAGTCGGTATTAACTCGTTGTTTTCATTCTTCACGATCATAATACCTCTTTTCTTTAGCACGCATTGGATCGGACTAACCCATGAACTGTCTGAGATAGGATAAATTATACTCGCATCTAACCACTTGATGATTTCTTTCTTAACTACATCCTTCATAATGGAGTTTAGTACCCATTGTCCATCAATCGTCCCTTTCTTATCATCTTCAAGAATAATCTTGTGCATGCATATGGATGGACTTATACCACGAATGTCAGTTATGGTCCATCCAATAGCCTTCTTGAATTGCTTTAGCACTTTAATCAATTTCTCTTCCTGCTTCTCAGTTAGTTGTGCTGAAATAATCACAAGCAAAGTAGAAGCGTCACCTAAATAAACATATTTTAAGTACGAAGGTAATACCTTGAGCTCTAATTTAGGTGGCTCTTCAATTAATGCTTTTCGTTGAACATAATCTCTTCTTTCTAACTCCAAAGATACAAAACGAGGTTATGGATTAAATCCCCTCAGATTACCTTCTAGTAGAGCTAAGTTTTCCTCCCCCTCTTTATCACTTTGAGGGTCTGTTAGCAAAATGTTTTCTACAGGATCTTCAACAGAGTTGAATTTCTCTTCAATGGTTATCTCTTTTAACTTAGACACTACAAAACAATTATAAACTACATCAGGAAATCTCATAGACTTAAAAACATTAAATGTTACCAGATTGTCCTGAACACGTATAGTTAGCTCACTTTTCTGCACATCAATCAAAGTCCTTCTGGTTGCTAGGAATGGCCTCTCTAAGATGATTGACACTTCTTTATCTACTTCAAAGTCTAAAATGACAAAGTTAGCAGGGAAAATAAACTTATCAACATGAAACAATACATCCTTAATTTTTCATTCAAGATATGCTATAGATCAATCGGCTAATTGAAGTGTAATTGTAGTTGGTCTAACTTCACCTATCCCCAATTTTCTGAATATCGACATGGGCATTAAGTTGATACTCGCACTTAAATCGCATAATGCTTTACCACAATAAGTTGCTCCAATGTTGCATGGTATGGTAAAACATCTAGGATCCTTCAACTTTAAGGGTAGTTTGTCTTGAAGATATGCACTGCATTCCTTTGTTAGGGCTACTGTCCCAAATTCTCCAAATCTTCGCTTTTTCGACAGGATATCCTTCATGAACTTGATATAATTCAGCATTTGTTCAAGTTCTTCTACTAACAGAATGTTGATATGAAGTTGCTTGAGTATGTCTAGGAATTTCTTGAACTAGACTTCCTGCTTCTGCTTCTGAAGTCTTTGAAGGTAGGGTGGTAGAGGATTTCTAACTTGAACTGGTTGCTTTATCTTCTGTGGCACTTCTGCATCTAATGAAGTTGTTAGATCATTAGACTTGACTGGTTCAGAAGTCTCTTTCTCAACATTCACTGGTTTTGATTCTGGTTCTGGTTCTGGTAAAGTTGAAGTTTCAACACTTGGTTGAACCATTAATTCTTAAGCATCAGCTTGCTCTTCTTTTACTTCAACCACATTAGGTTGCAACGTCTTTCCACTCCTCAATGTCAATGCTTTACAATGCTCCTTCCTCGGATTTCTCGGATTCCTCGTATCATCGGGAAAGCACCTTATGGATGATTTCTAAGCTCAGTGGCAAGTTTACCCATTTGATTCTCAAGGTTTTTTAATGTGGTTGCTTGGCTCTAAATCAAAGAATAATTCTTCGCCATGTATGTCTTCAATAGGTTCTCTAAGCCATTAGAAGGTTCAACTTGGGTTAGTTTCTGAACTTGTTGGGTAAATCCTTGTGGCTGGATTGGTCTTGATTGAGCATAGTTATTACTGGATCCTACTCCTTGATTGCTCCAGGAGAAATTAGAGCGATTTCGCCAAGATGGGTTGTAAAAATTCGACTGCAGTCCCTTCTTGCCTCGGTTTTTATTTTGATTGCCCATGTAATACATAGATTCTGGGTTTGATGGGCATTCTTTGAATAAATTCCCTTCTCCATAATAAACACAGGCTACATTCTTGAATTGATTAGGTGGTTGAGCTGCAACATTATTAAATCCATTAGTAGTAAAAAGTTTTAGCATTGAGAAAATCAATGATACCTGAGTTGCAAGTGAAGTTAGTGGATCAACTTCGTGGATTCCTGCATCTGATCTTCCTGAGTTTTCTCGATTAGTTGGCCATTGGTAATTATTGCTTGCAATCCTCTCTATATGTTCATAAGCCTCATTGTAAGACTTAGAAAGAATAGCACCATTAGCGAAAGAGTCTACTACCATCCTTGTATGCGAATTAAGACCATTATAAAATGTCTCTAATTGAATGTAATGCGGGATTCCATGATAAGGACATTTTCTAAACAACTTTTTAAATCTTTCCCATACCTCATACAAAGATTCGTCATCCATCTATTGGAAAGTAGTAATTTCACTCCTCAGCTTAGCATTCTTGCTTGGAGGGAAATACTTCCTATGGAATCATTCAGCTAACTCTAGCAATGTTGTAATAGAATTTGGTGGCAACGAGTTCAACCAGGCTCTAGCTTTGTCCCTTAGTGAAAATGGGAACAACTTCAATCGAAGTGCATCTTATGACACTCCGGCTATCTTGAAAGAGTCGCTCACCTCCATGAATAGTCTCAAATGAAGATGAAGATCTTTGGTAGGCATTCCACTGAATTAGCCCACTATCTGAAGCATATGAAACATCACTTGCTTTAGTTCGAATTGTTGTGCCTCGATATCAGGTCTTTTAATTCCCAAATTAAGTTCTTGGAACAATGGCACAACATATTGTCTCAAGGTTTTATCCCTATCATCAGCAGTAAGGATAGGATTATGAGCATGATTAGCTCTGTTTCATTGATTCTGATTCTCGAAGTTCATCTCTTCAATCCTTCTTTGAGATGCCTATCTTCTTCTTTCTCGAAAGGTTTGTTCAATTTCAGGGTCCACTAGGAGTAAGTCGATAATTCAGTCAATACTCATAAATACCTGAAATAAGCAGAAAAGAATAAGTTAGAAATTTTATAGAAAAATAAATAAACCAAAATTTAAAACAAATAATTTCACAAATAATTTTGACAGTCCCCGGCAACGGCGCAAAAAACTTAGAACGATGAAAATGTGTAAGTGCACACAATCATATTCAAGTAATAAAGTGACAAGTAAATGTCGAGTATCGTACCCACAGGGATTGTGCTAGGAAAAGTATTTATGAAATATTTAATCAACAAATTGGTTAAAAAAAAGATAATATTTGTGAAGGGCATTAATCTAAACTAAATTAATCTAAGTTAAAAATAAAAATAAAAGATAAAATTAAATTCCAATGCACGATTTCTAAGGGTTTAATCAATATGACATAAATGTGTCAAGTTAATTGCTCAATTACTTAATTAAATCTAAATCATGTTCATGCTTATTATGAAATAAAATTCACAACAACCCGGTATTCTGCTAACTTATAAACAGCATTTCTTACAAAAATCAGTTTATCTCTTGAACATACACCTATGCCAATACGATCGACTAAACTAATCTTTAATAAGTTGTGTTATAGCACATACATACTTTATGAAATCAATTTATCTTTAACATACACCTATGCCAATACGACCAACTAAATTAAATTCATAAGTAAAGGATCAAGTGAAGTAACAACATACACCTATATTGAAGCAATTTAATCACAAAAATCCTGCAAGTTACCCAAGGCTGTGTATTCTCCAATACCATCGCAATTTTAACCTTTAGCTTCCTTAGAAGATTAAGTATGCACAAATTATATAGTGTGTCCATTAATCATAATTTTAACATGCTTAAATGATTAATTCAATAGTTATATCACAAGGGTAATGCAATAATAACTTAGGCATGATAATATTTAATTAAACAAAATATTTAGGGCCTATAACAATATAAACATGATAAATAAATAATCAAGCAATTAACACAATCAACCCAACACTTAAGGAAATTTAAGCCGTTTTAATTAAATAAAAATAGCATTCATCATAATAACAGTCAAGAATCTAAAAGAGAGAAAAAGAATAGGATTAAATCCGGCGATTTCTCAAGAACTGCTTCCGCGTTCTTCGTCATTCTTACTCGAATCTTCCCAGATCGAGGTCTCTGATGAAAACTCAACAAGGCTCTCTCAAGGGCTGAAGAACCACTCTTTTCCAAGAGGGGAAATCGGTAAGGGAATGGAAGGGAAAATGAGATGAAAGACTTCGAGAGCAAATGGGAGAAGGAAGAGAGAATGGAGTGAATTGGTGTTGAAGATGAGGTGAGTGAGTGTGGTATTTATAGGTTGGAGTTGGTGGCTATATTTAGTAAATAAATATCAGCCACCAACATCCCTTGGCCGCCATGCTTAAGCAAGGTTTGAATAATTCAAACTTTGTTAATTTGGCTTGGGGTGAAAATCTGAAACAACTAAAAGTGGAGGGGATTGAATGGGATTTTGGGAAAGGTTAGGGGCTAGTTTGCAAGGTTGAAAAGTCAAAATATTCAGCTGAATTGGTCAGCATTTGAATGACACATGACTAGCTTAAGTCAAGGTGGTTCGACCCTCGGTTGCATGCACATCGAGCTACTTTACTTCAGCCTTTATAATTTATTTTTAATCCAAATTAGTTGAATTAAAAATATAATTATAAAGAATAATTTTGTTTCATGTTGGACCGATCTTGGCTGAAAAAATATTCTTCTTAGCTCTTCATTGACTCGGTGTAAAAATTTCCCCAACGGTTCAAGCTGTCATCAGTGTTTGCCGAGCCGGTATTCACCAATTGTGCAAAACTGTCAAAAAATCATCAAATTCATGCTTAATATTTATAAAAATAACTAAAAATCAATATGTTGAAAATTTTAGCACAAATTAATTATTTTAAAATTTTAAAATTTTAGCACAAATTAGTAAGTATTGAGTTATCACCTCCATAGGGATTGTATATATGCTTAATCAATTAGTTGTAAAATTATATTAACAACTTGGTAAATGTAGTGACTAAAATTAAATGTAATTAAATTAAATGCAAATGATCCCTAATGCAAGCTAACCTAAGTATGCAAACTATATGAATGATTAGATTTTAGCAAAGACTAAATACAATTCACAACAAGTATAACATAAATAAACTAGGACAACTACTTTAATTAAATTCATTCATCATCAACATGCTTAACAACATTCGGAAACCATTCCATGGCAACTCGATCTTTCATGAGTTTGGAAACCAAATTAGGTCCTTTCAGAATCCTTTACTTAGTGAATATGAATTTTAGTGATCCTTATTTAGTAAGGGTTTCTTAGCATTTATATGAGGTAACAGGGACGTGTCAGGTTTGAAACAGTTTAATCACACGAATCTAAAAACTATGCAGATAACACAGCTCGGTGAAAGTTGTTATGAACCTACAATTTAATTGGGTCAGGATCTAAACTGAGCATGCACATTACAATTATGTGTCTACTAGTCGTCTAGTCAGGATCGCTCAGCTAATTCTAATGCATTCCAATCACGTATGAATGAAATACAGACTTGATATTAATGGAAAACATGATCGATTGAGGCACAAACATAATAAGCATGAATCAAATAAATATTATTAAATCAAAGCAATTATCCTAGCTTAAATAAAATTAAGCTAACATTGTTGTAAACAAGAACAAATAACACATAACAAACATTTTTAAATCAAATTAAAGAAAAGAAAGAATAAACTCAAATCAAAGTGGTTGTCACTCAAAACTCTGATCGAAGAAGACACCTTCGTTCCTTCACTTTGGTCTTTTATTGATTGCTCTCCAAGGTGGGCGACCAAGGGCTCTTTAAGAGGCTTAATTAGCTAAAATCTCTATGAAGAGATGATGCTAGGCGTGGGGATGGGAAATGAGAGGAAAAGATGAGAGGATTTAATAGAGAAGAGAGAATGATGAGTGAAGGGATGATTTGGAACGGTGAAAGTGACTTTTATTTATAGGTGAAGGGTGAGAGCACATTCACTAAAAATAGTGAATTTTGATTTCTTCATTCCTCTCAAGTGTGTGGCCGACAATCATTCAAGGAATTTGAATGAAGTTATGCTTCATTTTGAAGCTTTCTTCATGCCACATCAACTAGGGACTAAGACTTGGTCAATAGCAAATCTTCGGGCTAGATTCTGATTTCTTCTAAAATGAAAGGACCTCTTGAAATTAAGCTAAAAATGGTTTATTTGGGCAGCCATGTGTAGCCAAAATTGGGCTATGTCCCTCTTCAATTTGGATGTTTTTGTGATCCAGCAAAATTATCAGATTTGTCCAAAACAATTTAATTAATTAAAGGACCAAGGTATTAAATTAACGCAATTATTTAACCATTAAATAAACTCAAATTATTAATGAAATATTTCATATTAAATTATTAAATATAATTTTATGCTTTAAGATGTATTTATTCATGCATGATCCACTTTATACCTTAAAAATATATTACATTAAAATAACTATAAAATAAGTCATTTTGTGCATAAAAACTATATAATAAAGCACAAAATCACATTTTAATAATTTATATGTCCTAAATTAATATTTTCACATATTTCATTAATTTATTAACTATTTACTTGGTTTTAACATTGAATTTAAATAAAAAGGTGATAAATTATATAGAAAAAAAACCTATATATTTTTAAGTTTACACACTCCCAAACTTAAATCATTACTCGTCTTGAGTAATGTTCGAGCATGACAAAGGTCTTGCTAAGGCGAAATTGCTAAATGTGTAAGTAGGATTAATCTTTTTCTCGTAATTATGCATCAATAAATTCATGTTCATAGATCTTTTTTATTGATAAGTGGCTCACATGCAAACATTATTCAGAATTCTTATACAAAGTGTCAATATATGTCAACATGAGTTATGGTTTGTATGTATGTCAAAGTCATAGATAACATTCTTCATTCAACATAATTTCCTATTGATCTAAACAAAACAATCATAAGGTTTATCTACGGTCTTCACATGTTGAACTTAGTAATTCCTCTCCACTAATGTAGGTGACATAATCATCAAATCAATAGTTCTTTTGTAAGGTTGTAATGGGGCTAGGTTAAAGGTAGGGATTTAAGAGATGTGAAATTTCGGTTTCAAAATCTTAACCTTTAACTTTTTCTTGGATCTTTCGTAACACAACCTTCTTCTTGAATGGATCTTTAGAACACCCCCAAACTTATTTTGAACTCATGCTCATACATTTTTCTTTTAGAGATTGAGCAAACTTTTCTTCGCTCTTTCTTTCTCTGTTTCTCTTTTTTTTAGCATGAGCATGTACATCTTTTTTTGAAATTTTCCTTAAATGTTGATAACGAAGACAACTTTAGTTAATATGGGTGCACAAAATAAGATAACTGAAAAATATGGTAATATGGCTTATAATGTAGGTAAATTGCAATGAACAAGTCATTAAGCTCAAAATT
Organism: Gossypioides kirkii; assembly: GCA_005610355.1. Taxonomy (NCBI): domain Eukaryota; kingdom Viridiplantae; phylum Streptophyta; class Magnoliopsida; order Malvales; family Malvaceae; genus Gossypioides; species Gossypioides kirkii. Next base: position 21,911,460 of record CP032254.1, on the reverse strand, counting down.
AAGGTTTCAAGGGTCTAATATCATAAGGTGGGCTTGAAAAGGCTCAAATGATCCAAAGAAATAGTGCCTAAATCATTTTTAGAATTTTATGTCTCATAGGACTTTTCCTCAAGAAAGTTACTAAGTCAATTCTAAATATATAAACCTTCATGCATGTCTAATCTCAAGAGAAACTAAGTTTTCATGGCAAACATAACCTAAGACTAAGATCATACAAGCATTCCATCATTCATGATACATACATTCAACTTTCAACTCAAATAGAATCATCATTCATGCTTGCATTCAAACTAAGATATTAAAAAAATTTCTCTAAACATTCATTTATATAAGCATAATTACGAAAAAAACAATTGAAACATACTTAAAAAATAAAAAAATTTGAGCAATTTGTTTGCCTTACCCCTTTTTAAAAAGAAACAATGTCCTCATTGCAAAAAAAAGTAACGAATGAAAATTGAACACCAGGTAGGGTTGTAAGAAAAGAGAGGTGAGTCATTAAGACTTCTTAAATACCAAGTCTTTCTTAACAATCCAATCCTAGACATGTTCATTCACATTGCCACATTACTTGGTCTTTTCTTTCTAAAGAGGTGTTAAGCTTATTCATGCTTGCTATGTTTTATTGTGTAGAAATAAAGTCCTAACTACGAAAGAAATAAATTTCTAAGGACCTAAAATCAAATAAATAAATAAATAAACAAGAAAAGAAACCCACTTTTATTTTTTTGACTCATCCCCCTTGTCTTTTTTTTTCTTCAGCTCTATCTTCACTTTCATAGTCGTTATTTTCCTTCCATGTCTCGAAGATAGTATCTGAGAACTCAGGAACAAAAGTGTTAGAGATATTATTAAAAATATTTCTATTGGAATCATCTCTAATCTTCGCATATTTCCAATAAGTTTGTTGTTGATTGTGCATGAACTTGCACATATCCATCATGATTAACAACTCCGATTTCTTTGAAGTGATTGCAAAAGTTAGCATGGGAGTTGTAAATTTAGGTTCAACACTTGGCTTTATCGATTCATCATCTGGATCAACTTTTGGTTCAACGTTTGTAGGTTCCTCAATCGGTTTAGGACTATTTGGTTCCTCCTCAGGTTCAACTTCTTCAGTGTCAACAACTGAATCAATTTCAATTTCAGTTTTATTTGATGACTCATCGGTTTCTAGCTCAGTTGGCTCGTCTTGTTTGCCTTGGTTCAGTTCATGAACCTTCTCCACTAACCTTTCAAGGTCATAAGCTGTAATACATCCTTAAACATATTTCCCCTTCAAATTTGCCTTTGTTTTAACATGGGCCCTTAAGCAAAGTGAAGTGATCAATGATAGGAAATAGGTACTTCCTGTCTTCTTTTTTGGCACAATCATGAATCTCCTTGAGAATGATTTTCCCAACATTGATGGATTTTTCTGTCAAAATCGCATACAATAAAAGCATTCGTTCCATCGAGATGGTGGAACTATGTTAGATAGGCATGAAACTATAGCGAAAGAAGTAAAACCATACCTTTGCTACCAGTTTTAAGTATTCCCTTCGGCAAGAATGGCTCCCACACTTTTTTATAATCCATGGAATCCCAGATTTGTCACAACATCAAGCATTTGTAAAAGAAAATCCCAATTGATATTGTTCATCATAGGGTAGTACTCATCTTCTTCAACATTAGGTAAGTTAAACAAATCATTGATGGACTTAGAAGTAAGAGATACCTTTTTCTTTCGAATAGGGACTTCAGTAACATCTTTCAGAGTCAAACTAACATAAAACTCTTGAACTAGTTCATCATCGAGTAGTGAACGAGAATCACAAAATTGATGCCACTTGAGAGCATTAATCTTCTTCCTAATCGGCATAGGAAAAACCATCAAATCGTGACTCTTCAAGTTAAAACCTTTTTCTGGCATCATAGGTTGATGCATGAAGATTGAATCAAATCTCTATTTTACTTCTTTATCGATCACAATCGGGTTTTTAGGAGTAGTCTTTAAAGATCTAGTTCTTTTGCGAGACATAATATTTTTCCTAAAAATTCGACAAAGTTTAGGCAAAAGATAGAGAAGAGAAATCAGCAAGGTGGTTGATAACATCACAAACGACACTTATTTTCTCCTTAAATTTGTGTATTAATTGTCTCTTTTGTGCTATATTTAGTATGCATATTAGTCATTTCATACTTAGTTTTTATCTTTTCTAAATCATTATTGTTTGGTTTACTTTCTTGTTATTTTATCTCTTTTTTGTGAACTAATATCGCCACAAGCAGCATATATATATTGCGTCTTAAAAATGTCAACGCAAAGGATCCATCTCAATAGATCGATGCTAGAAAGAAGTCAAAGATACAGCCGCGAGTATAGCTTGGATATGCAACCACAGATGTCGACGCATAGAAATCTTTACTTTGCATGATTGAATTCAAGCTATAAGTACATCTGGAAGCAACAACGTAGGAATTTCACACATTGTCACCGCAATTAAAGATTTCAGATCGCGACTAGAAATGCGGCGACAATCTGCAGATCCATGAAGTTCACAGCAGATCTGCATGAGTGCACAGCTAGACTATAACAAACTTTTACAGTTACAATTGGATCTGGATCTGAGAAGAGAGAAGATTTACCATTCTTGAAGCTTATAAATAGTGGAGAAAAGATGAAGAAAGATATCAAGAGGGAAGGAATTAAATCTGCAATTACTTTTTGTTTTTGAAGTTTTATTGGAGATCGATGAGCTGACTGAGCAGACGAGCAACAACTCCTGATGAGGAGTGCAATAGTGGAGAAAAGATGAAGAAAGATATCAAGAGGGAAGGAATTAAATCTGCAATTACTTTTTGTTTTTGAAGTTTTATTGGAGATCGATGAGCTGACTGAGCAGACGAGCAACAACTCCTGATGAGGAGTGCTTGGTGCAAGCACAAAAGGAACGGTTAAGGAATAGTCCTAGTAGTCTAGAGATAGTAAGCTTCAATGTATTTGTTAACTCTTCTTTTTTGTTGATGAATTACTCTTGACAATTGAATGAATATGAGAATATCTTTCATTGTTATATCACTTTGATTCTTACTTAATTCTTCTTATCTGTTTATTCTTAAATTTAATTACTTAAAACACGAGAGTGGAATTGTAGTCTATCGACATCGAGAGATGCAGTGACAAGTTAGATTAACAAGCAAGTCAGCGAGAGCTGCTTGGGATTACAAGAGATTCTATCACTTGTTCTTAAGTGCACAACGTTACCTACAATGAGAGATGGGGTAATTGTGGGTACTTGAGTCTCGATTAAACAGAGAGCTGTTATTGGTAAGATTTCATTAGAGCTTTATTGCTGCGACAATTCATCTATACAGTACCTTGTCGATGCATCCAGCATTGTGACTTAGTGAAGTTAGCGATCCACTCCAGTTCTTCACACTTGATCATCATTTTACTTTTTTGGATTTAAATTTTCAAAACTTCCACAACTATTTGATTTACTTTCAGTTGCACTGACATTTAACTTTTATAATTACATTGACAATTTTAGCTATCTTAGTGTGCAAATCAGATTTAATTGCACTGACATCTTTCCTCACATTGTCGCTAATCTTAGTTTTAATTGCCTCGACATATAGACATCAAGAACCTATTCCCTATGGGAACGATATCTGATAGAATTAATGTATCAACTATACTTGCATCGACGTGTGTCCGCTTACACAACTGCTGTGACGTTACAGGTCGATCAAGTTGGCGCCGTTGCTAGGGAATTTCGTGTTTGTTTCATGTTTGTGTTTGTAGATGTAATTAATTCTTCTTACTTAACTTTTAACTTTTACTAATTTGTTTACTTTGTTTTTGTTAACTTCTTTTAGAATTCTTTAAGTGTTGCATGTCCACAAGGAGAAATCCTAAGGATACTGCAAGCTTTGATCCGGAACTTGAGAGGACATTAAGTAAGAAGAGACAAGAACAAAAGAAAATGGCTGGCAACAACAATAATAACAACCTACTACCATTGTTGTCACAAAATGTTGTTCCTCCGATACAGCCACAAATCGTCAATATTATACCATCGCCTCCACAAGTTGAACATGTGCAAAATAGGACAATCCAAGATTTTGTTGTTCCTATCCTTGATGATTTACAACCAGGGGTTGTGAGACCAGCTATACAAGCTAGAAATTTTATGCTGAAACCGGTGATGTTTTAGATGCTTAATTCAAATGGGCAATATCCTGGTTTGCCTCATAAAGACGCAAGAGAACATTTAAAATCATTTCTGCTTATTTGTGCATCCTTTAGTCAACATGGTGTCCCTGATGATGCCTTGAAAATGCAATTATTTCCTTATTCATTGCAGGGTAAAGTGAGAACATGGTTCTTAGGATTGTTGGCTGGATCCATTACATCTTGGAATGCGCTAACAATACAGTTTGTTTTGCGTTTTAATCCACCAGCAATGAATGCAAGATTACGAAATGACATTACGGCATATCATCAGCTAGATGATGAGAACTTACATACAATATGGGAGCGTTATAAGACTCTACTTAGACGTTGCCCAATGCATGGAATTCAACAAGAGACCTAGATAGAGATCTTTTATAATGGATTGAATACTCAGACAAGAAATCTTGTCAACGCATCTTCTAACGGTCCCCTGCTGGATTGCACCTACACTGAAGCTATACGAATTCTAGAGAGAATTGCACAGAATGATTATCAATATCCAATCTCTCGTTCTGCTCAGGTAAAAACTAAACCTAGTGTTCTTGAATTAGATGCTATTTCTGCTTTGAGTGCGCAGGTATCCTCTTTGGCCAATATTATAAAGAATATGAAGGGGACAAGTAACGTTGCTCCTATTCAAGTGGCCCAACAAATGGATGTGCCGACATTTTCCTGTGAGATTTACAGTGACAACCACAGTTATGAGGATTGCCTACAACATGCTGAAAATGCATTTTACGTTAATAACATCAAAGGAAATTCCTATAGTAACTCATATAATAACCTTGGGGAAATCAGAATGCTTCCACATATAGATATGGAAATTCCTCAACTCAAGGGAGTTATAGACAACAGAGTTACAACAATAATGAACAGTAGAATTTTAATCAGAATTCGCAGGTATATTCGCACCCTGATCAATTGTAGGCACATAGCTAGATGCAACCACAGACACGATTGCAGCCATAATAGAATGCAATGCCACATATGCAAGGATAGCATCAGCAATAACAACAGTTTTCTCAACAAAGGTCAGATCCTATAGCTGCTCTTGAAGCACTGATGCGAGAGCATATCACGAGAACTGAAGTGATAGGGCAAGGCAATTCTTCTTCTATCGAAGCATTAGAAGCCCAGCTAGGATAGTTGCACTACCAAGCAAATGATTGAATGTAAGGTCACCAGGTGCTCTACGAAGGGATACTGAGAACCCAACGCAAAGAGGGAAAGAGCACTATAAGGCTATTATGCTGCGAAGTAGAAAGCAAATGATTGAACCAAGCAGTTCAAACCAAGACCATGTCGATGCATTCGAACCAATGCAACAAGGAGAAGTTGCAGCTGAAGGAAACATAGCATAAATAAGTGAAGAAAAGCCAACTGTAGTGACATTTATGCCTACCATTCGTCCAACAAAGCTGTCGATGCAATTACCTATGTCGATACAACCGGTTATTTTACAACAACTCACTGTTACAATACCTTTTCCATTTTCGCAAAGATTTAAAGAGAAAGACCATGATAAGGACTATCAAAAGTTTGTTTCTACTTTGAAAGAATTACATATTAACATACCTCTTGTAAATGCTCCTGTGCAGATCCCTAGTTATAGGAAATTTATGAAGGAGCTTTTATCAAAGAAAAAGAAATTATCTAAAATTAAGACGATTGTGCTTACAGAAGGGTGCAGCGCTATGCTTACAAACAAGTTGCCACCAAAAATGAAAGACCATGGCAGCTTCTCAATTCCTTGCTCCATTGGGAATCATTATCTGGGTAAAGCTTTATGTGATTTGGGAGCTAGTATTAATCTCATGCCTTTGTCCACATTCAGGAAATTAGGAATTGGATTAATGAAGCACATTACGCTGACATTGCAACTTGCTGATAGATCTCTAGCGTAACCTAAAGGCCAGATCAAAGATGTCCTTGTGCAAGTTGATAAGCTCATGTTCCCTATCGATTTCATAATCCTTAACTGCGAGGCAAACAAAGAAGTGCCCATCATTTTGGGACGACCATTCTTAGCAACGGAACGCACTCTTATCGACTTTTTCAAGGGTGAGCTTATCATGCGACATAATGATGAGCATGTGACCTTTAGTGTATTCGAGGTATCTCCGTCCAAGAGTAAAGAGCAGTGTTACCACATTGACGTGCTGGATGAAATAATTATGGAAGAATTTAACGAACAGAGTTCAGCAGTTTTAGATGAAGATGTAGTGACATCCATTGATGAAATCCTAACTTAATGTGACCATAATTTTGAGGTTATTAGTTGTGAGCTGAGATAGAATTGACAATTGGAATCTTTGGATTTATGTAATAGGACGATCCTCGTGTTTAAACCATCGATTGAACAATCTCCTACCTTGGAGTTGAAGCCATTTCCAGTGCACTAGAAATACGTCTTTTTGGGTGACAATGATACGTTACCTATAATTGTCAGCGCAACCCTCAACGCAACACAAGAAGAAAAGCTTGTCACGATTTTAAAGAAACACAAAAGAGCCATCGCCTAGAGCATTGTAGATATCAGAGGCATCAGTCCCTCGTTTTGCATGCACAAGATCAAGCTGGAAGATGTGGGGAAGCAATCCATTGAGTAACAACGGCAACTCAATGAGAAGATGAAAGAAGTAGTAAAGAAGGAAATTATCAAGTGGCTAGACGTGGGCATCATCTGCCTTATTTTTTATAGTAATTGGGTGAGCCCTATCCAATATGTGCCCAAAGAGAGTGGCTTCACAGTTGTGAGCAATGACAAGAACGAGTTGATCCGTACTCGAATTGCGACTGGCTGGCGAGTATGCATGGATTATCGATGACTCAATGCGGCCATAAAGAAGGACCACTTTCCACTACCGTTCATTGACTAGATGTTGGATAGGCTAGTTAGTAAAGGCTATTATTGCTTCCTAGATGGCTGCTTTGGATACAACCAAATTGCCATTGTGCTGAAAGATCAAGTAAAGACTAGGTTCACATGCCCATTTGGAACCTTTGCCTTTTGACGTATGCCTTTTGGATTGTGAAACGCACCAACCACATTCTAGAAGTGTATGATGGCTACCTTTTTAGACATGATTGAGGATTATTTAGAGGTATTCATTGATGATTTCTCGATTTATCGGCAAACTTTTGACTAATATGCTGATAACCTGGTGAAAGTTCTGAAGTGATGTGAGGACACAAATCTAGTTCTGAATTGGGAGAAATGCCACTTCATGGCAACTGAAAGCATTGTCCTTGGCCATCGCATATCATGTTAGGGCATTGAAGTAGATAAAGAAAAGGTCAAAATCATCGAGAAATTACCACCTCTAGCAAATGTTAAGGGAATAAGAAACTTTCTTGGACATGCTGGTTTCTAGAAGAGATTTATCAGTGTTTTTCCAAGATTGCTAAATCGTTATGCTCATTGCTAGAGAAAAATAAAAAGTTTGTGTTTGATGACACCTGTTTGGACGCATTTATCACAATTAAGAAGCAGCTAGTACAAGCTTAAATTATCGTCGCATCAGACTGGACACAACCGTTTGAATTAATGTGTAACGTAAGTGACTTTGCTGTAGGAGCTGTGTTGGGTCAACGTAAATAAAAGGTATTTCATTCTATTTATTATGCTAGTAAAACTTTAACTAAAGAGCATGTAAATTGTATAACTACTAAGAAGGAATTGCTAGCAGTAGTTTTTGCATTCGACAAGTTTCGTTCATACCTTGTCGGTACAAAAACTACAGTGTACACAGACCATTCTGCATTGAGGTACCTTTTTACGAAGAAAGACACCAAACCAAGGTTGATTTGATGGATCCTGTTGCTACAGGAGTTTGATGTTGAAATCAGGGATAGAAAAGGATTCAAGAATCAAGTAGCTGACTACTTGTTTCGACTGGAAGTAGGAAGTGAAGATGCAAATAAAGTCCAAATTGTCGATGCATTACCAGACGAACGGTTTTTCTTTATTGACGCATCACCCTGGTATGCTGATGTTGTTAACTATCTTGTGTGTGGGAAGTTACCCTTCAGTGCTGTTGGTCACAAGAAAGGCAGATTTTTGCGCAACACTGCAAAGTATCATTGGAATGAGCCATACATGTTCAAGGTATGCACTGACAACATCATCCGTCGCTGTGTTCCTGAAGAAGAAATGACTTCAATCCTGCGACATTGCCAAGATGCTTCCTATGGAGGCCATTTTGGTGGTGTAAGGACTACAGCAAAGGTCCTCCATTCAGGATTCTATTGGCCCACATTGTTTCGAGATGGCCACAACTTTGCACAACAATGTGATCGATGTCAACGCACTGGCTTAATATCTCGACGCAATGAGATGCTCCAATAGCCTATTATGGAGGTGGAGTTATTCGATGTTTGGGGTATAAATTTTATTAGGCCATTCCCAAACTCTTTTGGGAATGTGTACATTTTAGTTACTGTTGACTATGTATCGAAGTGGATCGAAATAATTGCGGTGCCAAAAGATGATGCTCGAATGATGTTGAAGTCCTTCCACACTTACATCCTTATTAGATTTGGAACACCTAGAGCCTTAATAAGTGATCAAGGTACTCACTTCCACAATAATCAAGTTGCGACATCATTGGAAAGATATGGTGTGAAGCATCGGATGGCCACAACGTATCATCCAAAGACAAATGGCCAAGCTAAGGTGTCCAGTCGATAGATTAAGAGCATCCTTGAGAAGGTGGTTAATCCATCTAAGAGGGATTGGTCTTTCCGGTTACATGACGCATTGTGGGCACTTCGCACCACATATAAAACCCCGTTGGGGATGTCGCCATATCAACTAGTGTTTGGTAAATCATGTCACCTGCCACTTGAGTTTGAGCACAAAGCCATGTGGACAATCAAGCAGGTAAATTTAGACTATGATGTTGCTGGAAGAAAACGATTGTTGGACATTAATGAACTAGAAGAAATTCATAACAATGCATATTAGAATGTCGTAATATACAAAGAAAGGACTAAGAGATGGCATAACAATATCATCTTGCATCGACAATTTAGCCTTGTTCAATTAGTACTTTTGTTTAATTCACGTTTAAAACTGCATCCAGGTAAATTGTGTTCAAGATGGTCAGGCCCTTTTAAGGTTGTCGAAGCATTCCAAAATGATGCGGTGACAATTGAGAATTTGAATGATGGGCAATAGTTCAAAGTGAATGACCAACATCTGAAGCATTATACAAGCCCAAAAGTCAAAAAACCAAGTGAGACCATAGATCTGGTCACATTTAAATAATGTCAATGCATTTTTATATTTCTTTGTATTTATTTCACTTTTACTTGTTTCTTTTCAATTTTATGCAGGAATAAAAATCATCTTTTTGTCGATGCATCCCAGAGCACAGCTTGTCGGCGCATTTTGTGATGAGTCAGCAAAACTTTTTCAACAAGAATCATGTTGATTGATCTTCATATTCTCCCACCAGTTCGATCAAAAGAAAAGGTACGATCTATAGCCTAGCATTTATTGGCTACAAACACAACGTTTCTCCAAGCGTTTTGCAATAATCACGACCCATAAAGGATTCATATACCCATGATGACTCATAGTCATCGGACCTTTTACATCTATAGCTCAAGGACCATTAGCCTTTCCTTTCCTTTTTTCCCGTCTTCCGCACTTCCGATCATCATTCCAAACTCACAGGAATTTTTTACAAACAAGAATATGCAATTTAAATTGGAAATTAACAATACGAACTTACCGGACTAATTTATAGTTATGAATAGGATTCAGAGACTACTTCATAATTTTTCTTTTTCCATGATCTGCGGCTCGGTCATAATCTAAATAATCAAATCAACCAAATTTCCCTATTAAATCATATAGTTGAATCATTTAGCACTACTAGATCCTTTTTTAAAAATTTACAAAATTACCCCTAACATTTCATTTTTATTCAATTTAGTCCTTAAATGTATAACATGCAACTTTCTTCATAAACCCATGCCAACCGATTATCCTAAGCCTCAATACTAGCCCCTACAACTTAGTTATTTCGCACAAAATACCGAAAAATTCATCATTTAACATCTTAGTCCTCAAACCCTAATTTCATCAAAAATCACTTAACAAAAAGAATAAATCCAGCCATCAAACATACAAACACATTATAATCTTCCAAGAATGAGCATATTCAATAATGGTATAACATTTAACAGAATCGTGAATTAGTTCCTGAGTTAGCTAGGTTGAACTAATACGGAATTGAAAACATTAAAATTACTAAAAATGGATGAGATTTCCCTCACCAATTTGATGCTTGAAGCTTGGTCGAACCTCCTTCTATGGTTTCTAGGGTTCTTATTTTTGTTTTATGAAGAAGAAGATATGAAATTATGGCTAATTTCATCTTGTTTAACTTTAACCTAATTTATTATTAATTTACCATTTTACCCTTGTTTAATTCATTTGATTTTCCACTTAAATTTAGTCAAAACCATCCACTTATTCATTAAGGGGTCTAATTTCCATTTAAGTACCTTAACAAACCTTTCAATTAACATATAACACCTTTAATTAATGTTATCCAACTTTTGCCCCCTTTATGATTTAGTCCTTTTTACTTAATTAACTATCTAAACGATTAAATTTCTCAACCAAAATTTAATAAGATACTAATGACATTGCAAATATTAATCAACTAATATTTATGACTCGACTTGTCGGAGTTGTGGTCTCGAAACCACTCTTTCCAACACCACTAAAAATCGAGCTGTTACAACTCTCCCTTTCTTAGGGAAATTTTGTCTTGAAATTTCTTACCAGTAAACAGGTGAGGGTACTGTGATCTCATCGAAGCCTCTGTCTCCTATGTCACCTCCTCTAACCCGTGTCAATTCCAAAGGATTTTCACTAGATGTACTCTTTTATTTCGCAGCTCTTTTACCTCATGAGCTAGGATCTTTGTTGGTTCTTCTGAATATGATAAATTCGGCTGTATCTCAACCACGCAAGGAGTAATTACATGGGAAGGATCTGATCTGTATCGTCTCAACATAGAAACATGAAATACATTGTGAATCCTCTCAAGTTCCGGTGGTAAAGCCAACTTATAAGCTACAGGACCAACCCTCTCGAGAATCTCATATGGTCCAATAAACCGCGAACTTAGCTTGCCCTTTCTACCAAATCATAACACCTTCCTTCAAGGTGAAACTCTTAGAAAGACTCAATCTCCGAAAATAAACTCTCAAAAACAATCACAGATTACCCGAACTTCATCTTCTGTCTCGTGTATCAAGTCGGTCCTAACCAACTTTGGCTCACTCAGCTCTGACCAATACTTAGGTGTTCGGTATTTTCTACCATATAGTACCTGATAACTATTATTGTAAGCAAACTCTACTAATGGCAAGTACCTCTTCCAACTGCCCTCAAACTCAAGAATACAACATTGTAACATGTCTACCAAGATTTTTATCACTTGCTCAGACTGTCCATCTGTCTACAGATGATATGCAGTGCTGAAATTCAACCTGGTTCCCAGAGCTCCATGTAGCTTACCCCAAAATATTAAAGTAAAACGTGGATCCCTATCAGAGATGATAGATACCAGTACCCTATGCAGTCACACGATCTCAGATACATGCAACTCAGCCAACTTTTCTAATGGATAATCCACTCGAATAGGAATGAAGTGGGTTGACTTAGTCAATATGTCAACTATAACCCAAATTGAATCTTTCCTCCTCGGTGTCACTGGCAATCCTGTAACAAAATCCATTGTGACTCGTTCCTATTTCTACTTAGGAATGGTAATAGGCTGCAACAATCCAAACGATACTTGGTGCACAGCTTTTACTTGCTGACACACCAGACATTTAGCCACAAACTCAGAGATTTTTCATTTCATACCTAGCCACCAATACATCTTCTTCAAGTCGATATACATTTTCACACTTTTCGAGTGAATAGAATAAGTGCTGCTGTGAGTTTTTGTCAAAATATCCCGTCTCAAATCAGGATCATTAGGAACACATACCTTGCCTCTGAAATACAACATCTCATCCATATCAACTGTGAACCCCGTGGTGGCATCGCTCTGCATCTATTTTTTTCTAGCTACCAGCTTCGGATCATTTTTCTGCAGCCCTCAAATCCGCTGTAGAAATAATGACCTCATCCTGAGCTCCATAATGATAGAACCATCGTACTCCCATGAAAAGTGAGTATTCATTGCCCTCAATGCAAAAAACAATTTTCGACTCAAGGCATCAACAACAACATTTTCCTTCTCCGGATGGTAGTCAGTTACAAGATCATAGTCTTTCAATAGCTCCAACCATCGATGCTGTCGCAAGTTCAACTCTCTCAATGCCATCAGATACTTCAAACTCTTATGATCGGTGAATACGTGACATCTCTCGCTATATAGATAGTGTCGCCAAATCTTCAAGGCAAAAATAATGGCAGCTAACTCCAAGTTGTGTGTCGGATAGTTCTGTTCATGCGGCTTTAACTGTTGAGAGGTATAAGCTATTACCTTCCTAGCTTGAATCAAAACGCAACCCAAGCCATTCAAAGATGCATCACTGTATACAACAAATTCTTTACCCGATTCAGGCTGCATCAATACTGGAGCTCCTGTCAACAATTTCTTTAACTGGTCAAAACTCTGCTGAAACTTTTCCGACCATACAAACTTGATATTCTTCTATAGCAACTTTGTCATCGGCAAGGCTATGATAGAAAAGTCCTTCACAAATCGAATAACCTGCTAATCCTAGGAAACTATGTGCCTCAGAAACATTCTTTGGTACCTTCCAATCGAGGATAGCTGAGACTTTACTTGGATCAACCCGGATTCTCTACGATGATACTATATGACCTAGAAATCCCACTTCCCTCAAACAGAACTCACATTTTCTAAACTTCTCATACAACTGCTTTTCGCACAATATCTGTAAAACCTCTCAAATGTTGAGCATGCTCTTACTCCGTCCTGGAATAAATTAATATATCATCAATGAACACCACAACAAATCTATCCAGTTGAGGCTTAAAGACTCGGTTCATCAAATCCATGAATGCTGCTAGAGCGTTAGTCAATCCAAATGGCATTACTAGAAACTCCTAATGTCTATATCGGGTTCTGAATGCTATCTTTGATACATCATGGTCCTTTACTCATATTTGATAATAACTCGATTTGAGGTATATTTTAGAGAAAACCGTTGCACCTCTGAACTGATCAAACAAATCATCAATACGAGGCAATAAGTATTTAGTTTTTATTGTTAGCTTATTCAACTACTTGTATTCTATACACATTCTCTTCGAACCATCATTCTTTTTCACAAACAACACCGGTGTGCCCCAAGGCGATACGCTCGATCAGATAAATCCTATATCTAACAACTCTTGCAACTGCACCTTTAACTCTTTCAATTCAATTGGCGTATTTTGTACGGTGGAATCGAGATCAGTGCAATGCCAGGTACTAAATCAATGCCAACTTCTACTTCTCTGATCGGCGGTAAACCTGGTAACTCTTCTAGAAATACATCTGTAAATTCCTTAATAATCAGTACCTATTCTAACTTTGTTCTTGTACCCCAAGTATCAAGTATATAGGCCAAAAATGCCTCGTAGCCCTTACGAACCATCTTCTGTGTAGACAAAGCTGAGATTACACTAGTATCATGGTTCAATTTCCCAGACTCAATTGTAATTACCTCGCCTGTCAAGTGTTTCAGGTCAATCCGTCTTCGTTTACAATAACTACTGCATCGTACTCAATTAATGAGTCCATTCTCAAAATTACATCGAACTCAGTGAGCGGTAATAGCATCAGATCAGCAAGAAATTTAAAACCTTGGACTTTCAGTGGACACTTACGACATATCATATTAACAATGACACTATGACCCAATGGGTTTGTGACTTGTACATCAAATTCAATCGGCTTAACAGATAATTTCTTTTCAGTAGCTAATGTAGTACAGATATATGAATGAGTCGATCCTGGGTCAATCAGTGCACACACAATATAATTAAAAAGATAAAATATACCTGTTACAACATCGGGAGCGATAACTTCTTCTCTAGCTCGGATGGTATAAGTCTGTGCAAGTGCTCGAACCTCAGATCTGGCTACATTGTCCCTATTATCCGCGATTTTCACCTATACCGCTACTCTGCCCCGAACGTCTACTCTTTTGTGGTGTAAGAGGGGTTTTACACTCTATTCCTCTTTTTCTTCAGATTTCATTGGACAATTTCTCAGAAAATGATCTGCACTTTTGCATCGGTAGTAGGTCCTTTTCATCTTTTAACACTCGTCTGCATGACTCCTTTTACAATACCCGCATATCAGAGTAAGTGCATTGCAAATGTTGGCTACACTATCTGCAAGTTTGTTCTAGAACTTAGATTCTAGTGGTCTTGACTTTCTCCTACTAAAAAATCTTGAAGAAACTGGCCCTCGACTAGCCTCTTCTCTGAATCTCTTCGGCAGCGACATAGAGAAGGTCCTGGCAATATTCTTCTTTCTAAATACTTGAAGCCTCCTTTCTCTCTGTCTCTTCCTATTATAGATTTCTTCCATATTTGAGCTCTGTCTGATAAAACCACCAACGATCAAATTTCAAAACCACCTACCATCATTTTGATCTCGTCATTTAGCCCATTTTTGAAACGAACACACAAGGCTTTGTCCGTCAATACGATCTCTCTAGCATACTTGCTGAGCTATACAAATTCTTATTCGTACCCTGCACTATTTTGTTTCCCTATCTCAGTTCTAAAAATTCCTTCTTCTTCTCATCCAAGTATCACTTGCTAATGTATTTCTTTATAAACTTTGTTCGGAAGAATTCCCAGGTTACTTCATTTTCAGACATCATCGCTACAATCATTGCCCACCAGTTGTAAGCCTCGACTTTTAGTAGTGAAGCAACACACCTCACATAGTCTTCTAGAGGACAAGCCATATCATTCAAGACTCTCAGCATGTTTTCCACCCAATACTCAGCTCTAGAAGGGTCATCTTCTACGCTTTCCAAAAAGTCTTCAGCTTTGTATTTTCTAACCCTATCTGTCGGGATGTGTCGTCTCTCTTCTACGACAGAAGCTGCTACTAATTGAGTAGCTGGCCGTGTAATAGGAGGTGGAGGAGATGGTGTCGTCAGATTGTTTTTCATGAATTTTGAGAACTACTACCCTATCAAATCGAAGAACATGTTTTTTGCCTCATTTTCTATCATTGGTAGTATTGATGCACTGTGACTAGCCCAGAGTCATTAGTCAGAACATTACTGTTTATCTCATTAGTTTCATCTTTTTCTGAGTCAGGCATCCTATATTTATCTGCAAAACCTTAGTTAGATCGGATTCATCTATATCACACTATCACAGGTTCATATGGCATGTAGTTCTAAACCATTAAACACAATCAATACAGTCCAAGAAATAGCTAAACTGAAAACTCTGATACCAATAAATGTAACACTTAAAACCCAAAATCATCATCAATTAGGGTTTTGATGTCCGTCCGATCTTATATTGCATTTAATATCTTGTTACTGTTTCGTTTAATCATATTTTAATGGAGTAACACAAAGTACACAACATGAATCGTCAATTGAATGTCAGCATAACTCGAAAAGGGCAAAAATGTTATTTCCACGATTTTTGTAGACTTTTACCGATACCTGTTATACAGGTATCGATAGTAGTCAGGTCAGTAAGCCATTTAGAAATAGTGTAGACTTCTACCAATACTTGGGAAAATTTTACCGATACAAGTGTAACTTCTACCGAAACAAGTCATGCTTCTACTGATACTAAAAACTCCAAAGAGCTAGGAAGTCTTACCTTGTAACTTCTACCGATAGAAGTATCTTAGCTACTGATGCAAGCATACACAAAACTACCGATACCTATTATGCAACTATCGATACAAACCAAGTTTGTAAACAACCTTTCTCCTACCTTGTACTTCTACCGATACATGCATGAGTTCTACTGAAACAAGTACATAGAAATAAATAAATTAAGCATATACTATAAGTTTATCAACCATTCATAATTTCATAACTTCAAATGAAATATACCAATCCATTGTACATGACTTCAAGACCTTGCATACAACTCAATAAAGTATGAATATCACATTTAACTAACATACCATCTTGACCAACAAATACCAAGAATTCAGAACAAAAGATTCATTTATCCATAGAAGAAGTACGAGTCAATTCATCCTAGTACATGCCATAAGACCAAATGATATAACTACTACCGAACAAACTACGGGATAGTGTGATGCTCCAAGACGATCCGATCTGCAAACAGTAAAAGTGAATCTACAAAAGAACAACAATTTCCAGAGGTAAGCATTTCAAAACTTAGTAGTTCAAAAAGTTAAATAGATTTACCAAACTTCAAGAGTTGAAAAATCTAATCAACCAAATTGAGTAGGTTGTATACATCCGAGGTTGGTTTCAATTCGCATTCGACGCTCACGATGACACCAAGTCATCGGACCTTTAAACCATAATGGGATTAATTTCATTTGATAATCACAATGACACAAAGTAATCGGACCTCATAATTCGTAAAGGATTCATATACTCACGATAACACATAGTCATCAAACCTTAAAATTTGTAAAGGATTCATATACTCACGATAACACATAGTCATCGGACCTCATAGTCCGTAAAGGATTCATATACTCACGATGACACATAGCCATCGGACATCATAATCCATAAAGGATTCATATACTCACGATGGCACATAGTCATCGGACCTTTTAATTTTACAACTCAAGGCCCATTGGCCTTTCCTTTCCTTTGTTCCCGTCTTCCACACTTTTGATCATCATTCCAAACTCACAACAATTGTTTACAAACAAGAATATGCAATTTAAATTGGAATTTAACAATACGAACTTACCGAACTGATTTATAGTTATGAATAGGCTTCGGGGACTATTCCATAATTTTTCCTTTTCCATGATCCGTGGCTCGATCGTGATCTAAATCAACAAATCAATCAAATTTCCCTATTAAATCATATAATTGAATCATTTAGCACTACTTGATCCTTTTTGGAAAATTTACCAAATTGCCCCTAACATTTCATTTTTATTCAATTTAGTCCCTAAATGCAAAACATGCAAAATAACCCCTTTCTTCATAAACCCATGCCAGCCGATTATCCTAAGCCACAATACCATCCCTTAAAACTTATTTATTTCTCACAAAATACCCAAAATTTCATCATTTAACATCTTAGTCCTTTCGTCAAAAAAAATCTTAGTCTTTAAACCCTAATTTCATCAAAAATCACTTAACAAAAGATTAAATCCAGCCATCAAACATACAAACACATTATAATATTCCAAGAATAAGCACATTCAACAATGGTAGAACATTTAAAATTTAACAGAATTACGAATTAGTCCTTGGCTTAGCTAGGTCGAGCTAATATGGACTCGAAAACATAAAAATTACTAAAAATGGGCGAGATTTCCCTCATCAATTTGATGCTTGAAGCTTGGCCGAACCTCCTTCTATGGTTTCTAGGGTTCTTAGTTTTGTTTTATGAAGAAGAAGATATGAAATTATGGCTAATTTCACCTTATTTTACTTTAACCCAATCTATTAAAATTTTACCATTTACCCTTATTTAATTCATATGATTTTCCACTTAAATTTAGTCAAAACTGTCAACTTATTCATTAAGGGGTCTAATTTCCATTTAAGTATCTTAACCAACCTTCCAATTAACATATAGCTCCTTTAATTAATGTTATCCAACTTTTGCCCCCTTTACGATTCAGTCTTTTTTACTTAATTAACTATCTAAACGATTAAATTTCTCAACCAAAATTTAATACGATACTAATGACATCGTAAATATTAATAAACTAATATTTATGACTCGACTTGCCAGAGTTGTGGTCTCGAAACCTCTATTTTTGACACCATTGAAAACTAGTTTGTTACACATTTCATGGCAGCTCGATCTTTCATGAGTTTGGAAACCAAATTAGGTCCTTTTGGAATCCTTTACTTAGTAAATATGCATTTTAGTGATCCTTATATACTAAGGCTTTTTTAGCATTCATGTGAGGTAATAGGGACGTGTCATGTTTGAAACAGTTTAATCACATGAATCTAAAAACTATGCAGATAACAAGGCTCGGTCAAAGTTGTTATGAACCTATAATTTAATCGGGTCAAGATCTAAATTGAGCATGCACATTTCAATTATGTGTCTACTAGTTGTCGTCTAGTCAGGATCGCTCAGCTAATTCTAGTGGATTCCAATCACGTATGAACGAAATACAAACTTGATATTAATTGAAAACATGATTGATTGAGGCACAAACATCATAAGCATGAATCAAATGAATATTATTTAATCAAAGCAATTATCCTAGCTTAAATAAAATTAAGCTAACATTGTTGTAAACAAGAACAAAGAACACATAGCAAACATTTTTAATTCAAATTAAAGAAAAGAAAGAATAAACCCAAATCAAAGTGGCTGTCACCCAAAACTCTAATCGAAGAAGACTCATCGTTCCTTCGCTTTGCTCCTTTGCTGATGGCACTCTAAGGTGGCCAACTAAGGGATCTTTAAGAGGCTTAATTAGCTAAAATCTCTATAAAAAGATAATGCTAGGCTTGGGGATTGGAAATGAGAGGAAAGGATGAGAGGATTTGAGAGAGAAAGAGAGAATGATTAGTGAAGGGATGAGGGATGAGGAATGATTTGGAATGGTGAAAGTGGCTCTTATTTATAGGTGAAGGATGAGAGCAAATTTACAAAAAATTGTGAATTTTGATTTCTTCATTCCTCTCAAGTGTGTGGTCGACCATCATTCAAGGAATTTGAATGAAATTATGCTTCATTTTGAAGCTTTCTTCATGCCACATAAAAAAGGGACTGAGACTTGGTCAACAGCAAATCTTCGGGCTAGATTCTAATTTCTTCTAAAATGCAAGGACCTCTTGAAATTAAACCAAAAATGATTTATTTGGGCAGCCATGTGTAGCCAAAATTGGGCTATGTCCCTCTTCAATTTGGACGGTTTTGTGATCCAGCAAAATTATCAGACCTGTCCAAAACAATTTAATTAATTAAAGGACCAAGGTATTAAATTAACATAATTATTTAACCATTAAATAATCCCAAATTATTAATGAAATATTTCATATTAAATTATTAAATATAATTTTATGTTTTAATATGTAATTTTTTCATGCATGACCCACTTTATACCTTAAAAATATATTACATTAAAATAATTATAAAATAAGTCATTTCGTACATAAAAACTATATAATAAAGCAAAAAAAATCACATTTTAATAATTTACATGTCCAAAATTAATATTTTTCACATATTTCATTAATTTATTAAACATTTTTTAAGAGAAAATTTCAAAGAGTACAAAATTTTAATTGATCAAAAACCTTCAGAGAAAGAATTATCAAGAGAAGTATTGGTGACGAACTGTGTGTTGATATCGAAATACACCAAGAGGGGGTGAATTGGTGTTTTAAAAGGTTTTCAAGAATTTGGCAAAAACAAACGACTCAAGAATTTATAGTGGTTCGACCTCAATTGCTTACATTCACTACCTTAGCTTTTATTAACTAAGAATTTCTCAAAACCACTAGATTTGAACCTTTAATGAAAAGGTTTAACCTTACAAATCCATATCTTTTCAAAGGTAAGATAGAACCACTTCCCTTAAGGCTTTTTACCCAAAACCTTAAGTAACACCTCACAAAATGAGAGAAAATAAGAACTAATGGGAATATACCTCTGAAAGGTAGATGATCAACAATTAAGCACTCTCACAGAAAGTTAAAACACTTTTTTCTTGTCTTTATTAACTTCAATGGGGAGCCTTGACCTTGTATTTAAGTTCTCTAACAACCTTGTGGACGTTTGTAGCCGTTACGAATAAAATAGAGCCATTGCAGCCATAAAAACCAACATTAAATGCAGTCTGTAGCTTCGTTGTATCGGTAGAAGCATACTTGTATCAATAGAATTCTTTCCAAAATATAACCATTGGGCTCGTTCTATCGGTAGAAACTCTCTTGTATCAATAGATCTCTAACGTTTCATTTGGTATCAGTAAAACCTATCGGAGTATCGGTAAAAGTGTAGGGGATGCTAAAACTACCTTTTTCACTGGAGTATGTTTTACCGATAGAAGTCCGAGTTGTATCGGTAGAACCCAGAGTTGTATCAATAGAAGTCTCAGTTTTACCGGTAGAATTTTGTAGCTTTTTCAAGGTCTTTGCATCTTGAGTTCTACCGATACTTTTCCTCCTAAGTATCGGTAGAAGTCCTTGAGACTTCAAAAACTTATTAAAAACTAAGTTATTTCAAGGCTTGTTAAGTGTTTATTTTGTGTAACACTTTGAAAATAATTTTTAGGACTTATCAAGAATTTTTGCAAATTTAAGTAGGAGATTTTTAATATGCTTTTTGTTATATCAAAAAACTTGAAAAACTAGAGTTAACAATCTCCTCTTTTTGATATAACAAAAACATTTTGAAAATTTTGTTTACTCCCCCTATCTTAAACATTATTTTCAAAATAAACTCCCATTTTAAACAAGACATTTTAGAAATTTTCATTTAAAATTTTAATTTGAAGAATTTTGCTTTAAGAGTTAAGTTGAAAATTTTACTTTCATTTTCTCCCGCTTTTTGTAATATCAAAAAGAATTTAAGCTTGAAAAACTAGGGAAATAAGTGCACAACACTTTAACTAAAGGAATAACAAAAATAGCAACTAAAGAAAAATGATGCATAAACAAGTAGATAAAATAAAAAACAATGGCAGTACGTTTGAACTAAAAGTATCCAAAAGTAATGAAAGTAAGAACATCTCATAGCAACCAAATATGCAACTAATAAAAAGAAAACTAATATCCTAAAAAAGACAACCAAACAACCCAAAATAGTAATATAATCTAACTAAAAAGCATAAAGAAATCAACCAAGAAATGAAGTCCTAATTGTCCGATGGCTGGGGAAATAGAAAGCACAACTCATTTATTCACTCGTCTAATTGATTGTAGCAATCATCGATGTGGGCAGTCAATGCATTAAATTTTGCATTGACTTGCAATGGCAGCCCATTGATCACCTCGAGTAAACGTACAGTACGCGGAGATGGCGGAGTGAGGAGAGTTGGATACTCCTCATTCGAAGATCGAGGAGCATCAGATGATTGTGGAGCGACCGATGAAACTGTCAATCTTGAGCTACCGAAGATTGGCGACGAACTTGTGAACCTAATCTCTCATCATCAAGCTTCCAATTGCAACTATGCACGGGCGAGATATCAATAAAGGAGTTTATGGCACAACCAGGGTCTACACTTACGTTTATGTGAAGGGTATGAAAGACATGAGATAGGAAAGTACTGTAACATAATGTTTTGTTACTAGAAATCAGTAATCTTACGATCTCGAGAAGGTTTAGAAAAATAATGGAAGCTAAGTTTAGGTGATGGTCGATTCTAAAGCAATGCCACATCCAATAATCAGTGTGATGAAAGTCACAATGCTTATTGGTTGGCGCAACAATCCAAGTGAATATAAGATGGAGGATACGGTCATGAAGGTCCATGCTGTTGCCTACATAATCATTAGGTCTAGTTAAGGAGGTTTCATATTGACCGATATAATGATCATCACCCTCATTGGTGATAGAAAGGTAAGTAGAGAGGCTTTCAACCAAGATGGTAATTTCTTGGCCTATGATGGAAGAGGTGATAGAGTTAACTAGGTGGGTGCTTGGGTCGTGTTTAAGCTTAGCATTAGAGTAAAATGCCCAAACAAGGTTGTCAGAGCAAGGACCTATAAGTTGGAGACATTCGAGCCAACTCCAATCGTAGAGTTGGTTGAGGTATTTGAATTTAAGGGTTTTTGTTAAGAAGTTTAAATCAATGGGAGGGGAGATTTGAAGTAGACGAATTGCAAAATAGGTGTTAGATTTTTAGAGAGCATCGCTATCCTCGAAACATTCTAGTATCAAAGGGTGATCTAAGGGAGTGGAAGAGGATTCACCTCTAGCGCGTTTAGGTACGGGACGCTTACGGTATTTTCGAGGAGGCATTTTATCAAATGGATAGGTGGACTAGAGGTTAAGGGTTCGATTTAAAAGTGTACTTACAAAAGAAAATAATAATAGGAACAATTTATATCCCCAATAGTAGCAGATACAATTTTTTGAAAAAACTTGATACAAGTGATAAAATATGAAAAAAAAACCCGAAAGGAAAAATATACATATACATAAACAGTTTAGATATATATGTATAGTAAATGTGTATATATATATAAATTTAAATCTTCAATTTGAAAATAGCATATGTATATATATATTATTTTATTATTTTTTTAATGAAATCTTAGAAAAAAATATACAATTTGCACAAATTTATATCTAAAATCACTAATCCTTGACTAGGTTAGTCTAAAACTAATATGATTTTAACAGAACAAAAAAAATGAAATAAAAATAAGATTTTAGGGTTTACCTTAAAAATATGGAAAATGTGGAGACTTGTGGCAAAAATCTTGTTGAAAATAAAGTGGGTGCACATGGGAGACAAGATTAAGTAAAAAAAAATGATAAAATTTTGTGACAGGTCGGGTTGGCGAGGTGGGGACTGAAATGGGGGTGGGATTTTGGGGAAGAAGACGAAACTTTTAGTTTTTTTAAATGGTTAGGTTATTTGGAAAAAAAGTTGTTGGGGTATACATATGCCTGGATCTACCGATACTTGTCAATTTCTATTGATAGTAGACACGTTTCAGTAGAACCGATGTCTCATGAATACAAACCCAGAAATACCACTTTGGCACAATTATGTACTACTGAAAAACTAGTTAGAAAATGAAAAAATACATGGAAAGAGGTACAAAACACAGATAACACATGTAAACTAATATAATACCATGTTTAAACAAATATCTACAAGAAAGTTAAGTAACAAAGGCTTGAATGCAATCAAAAAATAAAGAAAATTACTAATATGTACACAAAACATGCTTAAAATAAAACGAGTGTCAAAGAATGTCAAAAAGAAATATACAATAAGCTTATGAAGGCATGTTCATTAGTCTTAACTATCCCCTAATTATCCAAAATCTCTCCTTATGTAAAGGCTTTGTAAAAATATCGTCTAGTTAATGCAAAGTATCTACAAACTCTAGAACTATGTCACCTCGTTACACATTATAACTAATGAAATGGTGTCTTATCTCTATGTGCTTTGTTCTAGAGTGTTAGATGAGATTTTTGGTTAAGATAATAGCACTAGTGTTATCACACCTTATAGGAATGTGATCCAAATCAATTTCATAGTCAACTAATTGTTGCTTCATCCAAAGAATTTAGGCACAACAACTACCTACGGTAACATATTCTGCTTCGATTGTGGATGAAGCTACACTATTTTGTTTCTTAGAGAATTAAGAAACAAGCATGTTTCCTAAGAATTAACATGTTTCAAAAGTGTTTTTTCTATCTAACTTGCATCGTCCAAAATCCGCATCGGAGTAAGCATGCAAACTAAAATCCAGAAGTGTCCTTAAGGTACCTAAAGATTCTCTTAATGGCTTGTAAATGTGATTCCTTAGGAGATGATTGAAATCTTGAGCATAAACAAACATTAAACATTATATACGGTCTACTTGCGGTAAGTGATCTACTAGATTTGTACCTAACATATTGAACTACTTTTCACACTTTAGGGGCTTGAAATTAAGCATTTTCCTTGTGTTTCTTAGGATTTAGTTTAGTTATCTTTTATGAAATAAACTGTGTACAAAGTACAAAAAGGTGTTTTTTGTTGTCTTTAAGGTCGATTGAGGCCTAAGAGTTAGCTAACGAACTTCGTAGGTGTGCAGGAGACCTTTAGAAGTCAAATGAGTATGAAGTTGGTCACTATGTCACAACATATATTGATCTATGTCGCAACAAAGGGACCAGACCAGAAGAATAAAAAGGCTAACTTCTATGTCATAACATAGGTGAGGTATGTCGCGATAACATTTGTAAGAATTGCCCAAAGGAGTAGACTGACTTCATGTCGCAACACGACTCTTGTGTGTTGTGACATCGAATCTTAGATGCAGATTTGACCTCGAGTGAAGGGCATTTTAGTCTTTACAATGCCACTTAAACACAAGGAATGATAACTAACTTGGGGTTGAGGAAAATGGTCGTTTAAGGCTATAAATAGGGCCTTTAGCACTTAGGTTTACACATCCTTAGTTTTAGTTTCAATTTCATTTGTTATTTGCATTTTCCATTTTGGAAATAAGATGTGTAACTTCGTATAAATGATTGTAGATTTTATTCCCAATAGATTGCTATATAAATATCAATTTATTTAACTTTATTTATTCAATCTTAAATTTCATGTTGATTTATATTATTGATTTTATGATGTTTAAAGAAACCTTGAGGAACTAATCCCATTGTGGGGGATTAGGGAGTGGAAGTATGGTTATTTAATTGTTATATATAGGGATTTTCAATCGGATCAACTGTTTGGAAAAGGAAGAACGTGAAACAAACACTAGACCTAACAACCTTAGAAAGTCCTCTAGGTGGGAATTAACCCAAAATTGGTATTGCCCATTCGTGAACACCTTTACCCTAAACCAATTTAGACTGTAACATCTAGCGATAAGTGATCTACCGATTTCGTACATAGCAGATTGAACTAATTTTCACATTTAACGAGCTTGAAATTAAGTTTTTCCTTATATTTTATGGATTTTTAGTTTAGTTTTGCCTTTCAAATAAAGTGTGTTAAAAAAGTTATTTTATTACTTTCAAGGCCAAATGAGGCCTAAAGATTAGCTAACCTACTTCGTGAGTACACAAGAGACAAATAGCAGCTGAGCAACAGTGATACTAACCACTACGTCACGACATAGGGAGCTCTATGTAGCAACAAAGGGGCCAGTAGTGAGGAATCAAGAAACTGCAAGCTTTGTCGCGAAACAGGTCCTGGTGTGTCACAATATCAACCCCAAACTCCAACTCTGCATCAAGTAAGGGGCATTTTTGTCTTCAAAATATGACTTAAGCATGAAGGACGGTAGATAACCTAGGGTTGATGATAATAACCGACCAAGGCTATAAATAGGACCTTTAGTACTAGGGTTAAGGACACAATTTTACTAGGTTTTAGTTTTTTGTTTTATTTTATGTTTTCGTTTGAAACGAGATCATAAAACTCTCATAAGAATTCGAGGAATTTTCTCCGATAGATTGCCAATACAATTCGAGTTTCTTTTTTTCATTCTCTTTATTCAATTATATGTTTTTATATATTATTGTGTTTATGATGATCAAGAAATCCATGAGGAACTAATTTCATTTTGGAGAATTAGGGAGTGGAAGTATGAATATTTAATTGTTGTTTAAACAAGGATTTTACCTTTCAGATCAGCTGTTTGGGAAAGGAAGAACATCAAACAGACACTAGGCCTGACAAACCTAGAACTTCCTTTAGGTTGGAATGAACCCAAAATTTGTATTGCCTATCTATGAACACCTTTTCCCCAAACCGATTTAGACTTTGACATCTAGCGATAAGTAATCTCTATTGAGTTACTATATCGATGAGAGATCGAGAGATCCAACTGGGGTAGTGACTAGTTGATTGCAGGAAAATCCTCAAAACCTAATGATTGAAGAACTCATACGAAAATAACCTAATATCCCAAAGTCGTTTATAAGATTTTCTACATCTCAATTCTTTCCTTTTTTTTCTTTTATTTTATGCTTTTCAAAATCAAATCTTTTATTATTCTTCGTACTATAAACCCTAAAGTAAGTACTAATTACTTTTATTCTTTCTAGGAATCTAATTTACTATCGCTTTACGCCTCCTTGGGTGCGATCCTCGGAATACTACCAAGTGTTTCGTTGTACACACTATATTTACAACTTGACCCATATACTTGCGAAAATCCTAAAATCTACACCAAACGAGAGTACGTTCGAGGGCGGTCAAGTTGTTGGCGCCGTTACCGGAGAAGTAACGCCTTAGTAAATTTTATTTTTTCTTTGCTTATAAAATAATTAGGAAAACTTTAGGTTATAAATACGATTTAACAATACTAACAATTTTTATTTTTCTTCAGATCTACTACTTTCCTTTAATTTCCATCATATTTAGACCATGGATGCTGGAACAATGAAAATATATAAACTTTTTCATACCCTTTTAAACCTAATTTCATGTAAATTCTGAGTAATTAATGTCGAAAAATATAATTTATTTATAAAATAATTAATTTTTCTTAAAATTACCAACATATTTATTTTTAATTATTTTTATAAATATTGAGCATGAATTTCATGATTTTTCGATAGATTTGCACAATTAATAAAGATAGACCCGGCAGACACTATTGACAGCTTACACTGTTGAGGGAATTTTTACACCAAGTTAATAAGAGCTAAGAAGAATATTTTTCAAGTCAAGGGTCGGTCCAATATGAAGCTAATATGCTTTATAATTATATTTTTAATTCAAATTAAATTAGATTAAGATTAAATTATAAAGGCTAAGCTGAAGTGGCTCGATGTGCATGCAACCAAGGGTCGAAACACCTTCAAATAGGCTAGCCATGTGCCATCCACATGATGGTATAATCAGTTGAAATGTTGACCAATTCAACCTTGCAAAACAGCCCTCACACTTACCCAAATTTCCATTCCAACCCCTCCTCTTTTCATGGATTCAAAATCTCACCCCTAGTTTGTTTTTAGCAAACTTTGAACAAGTCAAAGTTGACATGTGGTGGCCGGCCATGGGGGAGTGTGTGGCTGATATTTATTTGCTAAATATAATCACACAACCTCTCGTCAACTCCACCTATAAATACACCCTCCATTTCCTCATTTCATCACACCAACATAACTCATCTTCTCTTCTTTCTCTCTAGTTTTCTCTCTAGCCTTGCATCCAAATTTTCCCTCATTCCCTTGCCAATTTCCCCTCTTGGAAAAGAGTGATTCTTCAGCCTTCCATAGCCTTTTTTGAGTGTTCATCAGAGACCTCGATCTAGGAAGAATCAAGCAAGAACGATGAAGAACGCGAAAGCAGTTATTGAGAAATTGTTGGGTTTAGGGTTTATCATGATGAATGCTATTAATTCTTTAATTAAACTAGTTTAAATTTTTTAGGTTTTGGGTTGATTGTGTTTAATTGCTTGTTTATATTTAATCCATGTTATGATGTTATAGGCCTTGAATATTTTGTTTGATTAAATATTATCATGCCTAAGTTATTATTGCATTACCCTTGTGATATAACTACTGAATTAATCATTTAAGAGCGTTGAAATTGTGATTAATGGGCACACTATTTAATTTGTGCATGCTTATTCCTCTAAGGAAGCTGAGAGTTAAAATTTTGATGTATTGGACAATACTGGCCTTGCATAACTTGCAGGATTGTTGTGATTAAACTATTTCAATATAGGTGTATGTTGTTACCTCACTTGGTCCTTTACATGCTTATGAATATTAGTTTAGTCAGTCGTATTGGCATACGTGTATGTTCAAGAGATAAACTGATTTTTGTAAGTAATGTTGTTCATGAGTTAGCAAGATACTGGGTTGTCGCGAATATTAATTCGTAACAAGCATGAACATGGTTTATATTTAAACTAAGTGATTAAAGCAATTAACCTAACACATTTATGTCATATTTGATTAAACCCTTAGAAATCGTGCATGGGAAAATAATTTAGTCTTAGTTTAATTTAATTTAGAACTCTTTAGGTTAAAATCCCTCGCAAATATTATCTTGTGTTTAACCAATTTGTTGATTGAATATTTCATAAATACTTTTCATAGCACAGTCCCTGTGGGTACGATACTTGACATTTACTTGAATACGATTGAGTACACTTGCACATTTTCATCATTCCAGATGTCTACAATTATTTTGTACAAATGATGTTTATTACGATGATATCTATGAAGATGGGTATTATGAAGATTGGGAGATCCAGGAAAACTAAAGACTATTAATGCTAGAGTTAAGCCAACTCCGTGGAGAAGTTCAGATCCCTAATCAACATGATGATCTATCTTTCAAAGGAGTATATTTCAAATCTGAACAAATGGAATGAGAAAAAGAACAAGGGCTAGATGAGGAAACAGAAATCGAATCCTTCGAAGAATCGGATGACCGAACCACCGAGCAAATCGAGATCTCACCCTTGGAAGGGGAAATGGATAGCTTTGTGAAAATTGAGATTGAGCCTCGATCTAATGATGAATCAATCCCCACAGAGGAAGATGACGGTTCTCATATCCCAAATTCAGATCTTCAACTAATTACTATTACAAACAAATCGATAAAAGAAATATTAGTTCAAGATATCATAGACCAAAGATTCAAGTTCCAATGAAAAATAGCTACTATGTACAATACTTTCTTAGTCCAAAAAATCCCTAAAGAAATTACTAATGTGAAAATTTTCAATTTTTGCAAAAAATAGGGAGTATTTACAAGCTAGAGTCCCAATCTCAAATGGAATAATAATCGTAACCACAGTAAAAGAAGAAACACGACTGTGGGAGAGGCAATTATTGCAATGGTACCACAAACCAAAGGACATAGAATACGATGATGGAAAGTACGAAGGAAACCAAATGGCTGCTGCAACATCAATGAATAGGTATTCAGTAAGTGAACCATTTTTACTGAATGAGGTAATTGAGCATCTATTACTCCACCACACGAAGGCTTACCAATTTCGTAAGTGGATCAACAATAAAGGCAATCATGAGGATAGGTGGTGGTATAAATTCATAGCCGTCATGAATAGATATGATTGACGAAAAGAGTTGGCGGTTATCTATGTAGGAAGAAAAGGAATGAACAGTGATAGAGCAGACTGTTCTCGGGTGCCGAAGTGCACACTAACACTCTTGTCAGACAATTCTGACAAGTACTAACATGCACTTTTATATCTATTTATACTAACCTAACTAACATTATTGTTTTCTTTCTTTTCAGGATTTTTTAGAAATCGACACGCGTGTCGCGACACAAGCTTTCAACGTCGCGACAAAGCAACCAGATTACCCAAAATACATCCAGGCATGCTATAATGCAACATACCCCTTGTGTGTCGTGACAAAGGCGTCATATTGCCGAAAAACCAAAAATGGTAGGTTTGTCGCGACACAGACGAGACTATGTTGTGACATAGGGGCAGACTATTGGAAGTTCAAGACTGATGGGTTTGTCGTGACATAGGGAGAGCTACGTCATGACAAATAGGGTATTGGAAGGTTGGTTGTGGCATACCTATGCTGCGTCACGACATCGTCTGTAATTTTTGCAGGGTTGACCTGACCTAATTGCGCAATCCGGCAACAAAACCCCTATTTTACTTGATTTTTAAGCCCTAAAACCCTAAAAATTAACACCCCTATAAATACTAACTCAACCTTAAACATATTTTTAAAACCTAACTGCTCTCAAAACACTCCAAACCCTCTGAAATCCTTTCTCTATCTTGAAAAAACTTGAAACCCTTTTCTCCAAAGGCTTTACTCCATTCACAACGGCTTGGATTGAATCTTATTGGCAAGATAAAAGAAAAGGTATATCTTAAGCCTTTACTGTTACATTCATCACTGTTCATCTTTGTTTCTATAGATCATAATGCCTCCCTAAAAGAGAACCATGGTATTAGAAAGTGACAGTGATTCCGATTACGAGCGATTCACGAATGCCCAAATAGAGAAATATTTCCTAGCCTCACAAGGATGAACCCTTATCCAAGAACAAGGATTTGAGCCGTCAATGATCCTCTACAAGGAAATATGACCTCTTGTAAGGTACCATCAATGGGAACAATTCTGTGTTTCCCCGACAAGTAACGCTATAGTACCTATAGTGCATGAATTTTATGCCTCTCTGAAAGAGGATGTCATTAAAAATAGGGTTATAGAGAAAGTATGTGCACGAGGGAAATATGTTCCTATTTTACCTTACATGATTTTTGAATTCTATAATGTGTCATTCTATGAAAAAGATTATCTTAATGAGGTTGATTTAGACTTATTTAGGAATATTGAAATCGAGGAAATAGTTAAATTTTTTCCTTAAGGAAGGGGTGGTTGGAATTATCACCTCTATTATGGCTCACCTTTGAATTTTAATCAATCTATCTATTCCCCATTTTGAAGCTGTGGGTGTAATTTTTGGCCACTACGATAGCCCAGACCTTAAATGTTTCTAATGTTAACACTTTTCGAGCTATTCTGCTACATGCTATTTTGCAGAAAAAGAAAGTTTATGTAATGAGGTCGATTTACAAGGAAATACAAAATTGCATGAAAAGTCAAAAAGCTGGACTCTTCTTTCCACACCTCGTGATGGCATTATGCAAGAAAGAGGATGTGCCGATGAGCGAAAACGAGCCATTCCTGAAGCCAACATGAAGCAGCATTGGTGATTCTATGTATAATCAATATGTTAAGCTTTAAAGAAAACCAATTAAAGAGTGGAATCAAATAAGGAAGGAAAAGATGAATGTGCCAGCTTCCTTGCAATCTAAGGATACAGTAAAAGCTCGAAAAGGGTATGGGGGAAGCATTGAAGGGAAGCTTGACGGTATGATAGATGGGTGCAAGAAACAAATCCTGTACTGAAGGAGTTTGAAAGGATACATGGGCTACCAAACTCAAACTACCCACTAAATATGTTTGGGATGAAGAAGGAGATGAATATGAAGCTGAGTTTAGAGGAGCCAACGTGGACTAAAGCGAGCCTAACATTGATAATGAGTCAATACTCAAATCCGAAAGGATCGGTGATTCGGAGCCCAGCACGACGACAAGGTGGAAGCTCCCATCAAAAGTACTCCGGCAAAGGAAAAGCTCTAATGGACCCTCAATTCGGTTCGAAAGAAGAAGATTGAAGTTTAACTTTTAATAGTGTTGAGACTTTGATTTATTTTAAGACTTGTAATTTTGGGGATAATTTTTATTTTTTATTTAGGACTTATATAATTTGTAGGAGTAGAATTAGGAATTATTTTTGTATATATGCTTTAATTCTTGTTGTACGAACCCCCAATTTTGGAGGCACAACAATTCAAGCACTCATGCCAAAGGAAGAAGGACAACCACCACGAGAGGAAAAGGGCCTTCACGATCAATCGGGTAACTTCTTTCCTTAATACTTACTATGCTACATATTGAGGACAATGTGTTTTCTAAATTAGGGGTAACATAGGAATTTTGGCATATAGTTTTTATTTTTAATTGTATTTTTGATGTGTGCTTGAGCTTGTAGAAATACAAGTGATTGGTTAGGAGCATGTATAATAGATTGATTCTGTTTATTGATAAATTTGGCATGATGATGAGGAATTTTTCATTTTTGAGTATGAAATTTTTAAATAGGTTACATTAGGTATAAATAGAAAAAGGTATTATTAATACCAAATGATATGCATAATATGAGGAACGAGCATGCTAGTATATATGATAGACGATAATTTTGAGATTATGCAATTAAATTGATATTTGAGCATACTGAGTTGTTTAGGGATGACCTAAGGCATTATTTGGACATATCTAGAGCTAAAAAGTCAAACCCTATTCTAAATTTCCAATTAGTACCAATCTTTGAGCCTTATAACCCTTTTTAATGAACTGTATTATAAAGCCGTTAAGACCTCGAATGATGATTTGTGTATATCCTTTTCTTTGGTCCTATTTTGCAAGAAAATGGACGTATGACCATATGTATTGAGGGTAGGTAGAAAAATTATGGTGGAGGTTGTAAAATAAAAGAGGGAAATCATGATAATGTATGAATTTTAGTTTAGCCAAAGAAGAGAAAAATAGTGAAAAACCCAAAAGAAAATGAGTAGAAACGAAAAAGAAAGAATCTTGAGTAAGAAAATATGTGAAGAGTGACAAAATCATTAAATCACCAAAAAGTAGAAAAAAGAGAATCTTACTCGAAAAAAAAGAAAAAGAAGTACTCATAGGCTAGCTAAAAGGATTACTTTAAATTGATTTCCTAAAAATAGAGATAAAGAAGGAGAGAGAAGGAGAAATAAAGAGGTGATATGGAGTGGGACATAAAGAGGGAGAATAGGGATCAATACAATTTTTCAATCTATTTTCGTGTTTTGTAACCTCTTTTATGCTTAAATTTTCTTCGAAAATCATACCTGTCCTAAGCCTTAACACATTACAAGCCGAAAAGCCCTATGTGACCTAAACGACTATGCATGGATAGATGTAGAAATCACATAATCTCATTATAATTGTCTGTATTGTACTAGGATAATCAAAATACTTATGTTAGGCATTGATGGAGTTATATCAATAAGACTTTAATATTCATATTTCTGGTAAATTACTAAACTTATAATGTTTCTGCCTAAAAATGGAAAATTTTCTCACTCATCATATTAGAATTATCAAAACAAACCTAAAACCTAAAGTAGATTTTAAGAGCCTAACCTTTGTATAATACAAGTTTCAAGCTCACTTATCTTTCTTTTGCTATTTCCATTCTTCGTTATTTGGTTTTGTTTTCTTGTTCTCTTGTGAAGACTTAAGTGTGCGGGAGTTTGATCTTTCGGTTTCATACCTAGCAGATTGAACTAATTTTCACATTTAACGAGCTTGAAATTAAGTATTATTCCTTCTGTTTTATGGATTTTTAATTTAGTTTTGCCTTTTGAATAAAGTGTGCTAAAAAAGCTATTTTATTGCTTTCAAGGCCAAATGAGGCTTAAAGATTATCTAACCTACTTTGTGAGTACACAGGAGACTAATAGCAGCTGAGAAATAGTGATACTGACCACTTCGTCACGACATAGGGAGCTCTATATCGCAACAAAGGGGCCAGCAGCGAGGAATCAAGAAACTGCATAATTTGTCGCCACACAAGTCCTGGTGTGTCGCAACATTGACCCCATACTCCAACTCTACATAAAGTAAGGGGTGTTTTGGTCTTCACAATACAACTTAATCACGAAGTACAGTAGTTAACCTAGGGTTGATGAAAACAACCGGCCAAGGCTATAAATAGGACCTTTAGCACTAGGGTTAAGGACACCATTTTACTAGTTTTTAGTTTTATTTTGTGTTTTTGTTTGAAACGATCTTGTAGAACTAGAATAAGCGTTCAAGGAATTGTTCCCGATAGATTGTGAGTACAATTGAAGTTTCTTTTTTTTCATTCTCTTTAGTCAATTATATGTTTTTATATATTATTGTGTTTATAATGATCAAGAAACCCATGAGGAACTAATTCTATTTTGGGGAATTAGGGAGTGGAAGTATGAATGTAATTGTTGTTTAAACAGGGATTTTACCTTTCAGATCAACTGTTTCGAAAAGGAAGTACATTAAAAAAACACTAGGCCTCACAACCCTAGAACGTCATTTAGGTGAGAATGAACCCAAAATTGGTATTGCCTATCTGTGAACATCTCTTCTCCAAACCGGTTTAGACTATGACATCTAGCGATAAGTAGTCTTTATCGACTTGCTATGTCAGCGGAAGATTGAGAGATCCAACTGGGGTAGTGACTAGTTGATTGGAGGAAAATCCCCAAAACCCAGTGATTGAAGAACTCATAAGGAAACGACCTAATATCCCCAAAGTCTTTTATAAGATTTTCTACATCTCAATTCTTTCCTTTCATTTTATGCTTTTCAAAATCAACTCTTTTATTATTTTTCATACTATAAACCTTAAAGTAAGTTCTAATTACTTTTATTCTTTGTAGGGATCTAATTTACTATCACTTTACACCTTCTTGGGTACGATCCTTGAAATACTACAAAGTGTTTCGTTGTACACACTATAGTTACAACTTGACTTGAATACTTGCAGAAAGCCTAAAATCTACACCGAATTGGAGTACATTTGGGGGTGATCAATATGTAGTCTCTATTGACTCGTTATGTTGGTGGAAGATCGAAAGATCCTACTAAGGTAGCAACTAGTTGATTGAAGAAAAATCCCCATAATTGATGGTTGAAGAACCCATATTGAAGCGACCTACTCTCCCCAAATCTGTTTATCGAATTTCCCTATCTCTTTCCTTTACTTTATTTCGTTTATTTTATGATCTTTAATCATCAAGTCTTTATTTCATTTTCGTACTATAAACCCTAAAGATAGTACTAATTATTTTTTTTTCTTTGTAGGGATTCTAATCACTATCGCTTAGCCTCCTTTCGGTACAATTCTCAGAATACTTACCAAGTGTTTCGTTGTAAAAAAAATTATATTACAACCTAACCCGTATACTTGCGGAAGCCTTAAAATACACACCGAACGGGAGTACGTTAAGAGGAAATCAAGTTGTTGGCACCGTTGTTGGGGAAGTAACGTTTTAGTGATTTTTATTTTTGCAATGTTATTTGAATAATTAGGAAATTTTAGGCTATACTCTCTATTTTCTTATTTCTTTGCAGTTTATTTCTTTTTGTTCAAATTTGTACTTTTCTAACATGATGAGAAATGCATTAAGGATGTTTTTCTATTTAGAATGGTTGCAGGCTAGTATTGTTTGACCATCAATTTATAATAATCATTTCGAACTAAATCCATCTCTAATATCCCGGATAACTGACAATGTCAAATTTTCTAATCCTTTGATAGAAGATCTAGCCGCATTTCTACGAAAGTTTGAGGCAATTTGCAGTATTTTCGCATATGCAAGGGTCGCTACAGATGTTATTAAACTATTATCGATTCCCTTTGCTCTAGATAGGAAAACAAAATCTTGGTTAGAATCATTGCCACCCAATACTATCACTACATGGAATGAATTTGTGTACATGTTTCTCCATCGTACGGTTCTTATGCCTAAGATTATGTAAGGATATATACAAATTTTTCATTTTAGGCAAACTATGATAGAAACATTGGGGCATGGTTGGTAAAGATTCAAAATAATACTTCGATCTATATTAGGAGTGGGTATTCATATCGCTATACAAATTTAGCATTTCTATGATGGGTTAAATACAGAAAATAGAAGGAAGATGGATATCATGACAGGGGAAGCATTTGGACTAAGACTTGGCAGGATGTGACGGGTATACTTGAAATAGAAAATGCAAATGAGATATTCTAGGAGGAACAACATGAACACCTAAGCAATCTTAGTGAACCAAGTTGTAACCAGATTATTCTGAAGGAGAAGAATAAACTAAGGAGGAGCTAAGTGCTAAATCTATAACAACCTAACTAGAATGGTGGCAACAAAGTAAAGGAGCATTAGAACAAGCTATACCTAGAACCAAAAAAAT
The DNA here is from genome assembly GCA_005610355.1 of Gossypioides kirkii. Lineage (NCBI taxonomy): Eukaryota > Viridiplantae > Streptophyta > Magnoliopsida > Malvales > Malvaceae > Gossypioides > Gossypioides kirkii. The sequence goes on along the minus strand of CP032254.1, from coordinate 21,875,869 downwards.
GATACTGTCAATTGAGAGGGCACCAGAAGTGGAATTAAAACCATTATCGGAACATTTGAAATATGAGTATTTGAGATAAAAAATACTTTACCCGTAATAATTACATCGGGTTGAGTGGTTGATAGCATTACAAATGACATACATTTTCTGCCAAAATTGATATTTTAATTGTCTCTTTTGTATCTTATTTAGAATGCATTATAAGCATTTCATACTTAGTTTTTATATTTTCCAACTCATTGTAGTTTAGTTTAAATTCTTATTATTTTTTATCTCTTTTTGTACTAATGTCGCCATAAGCAGCCGATATATTGTGCCTTAGAATTGTCAGCGCAGGAACTCAGTTTAGAAAATCAATGCTGGAGAAGAATGCAGTCACAAGATCAGCTTGGGATTGCAACCAAAGATGTTACAGCACAGAACCTGAACTTCAAACAAGTAAATTCAAGCTAAAAATACAACTAGAAGCACTAGCACAGGAAATCACACGTTGTCATCGCAATTAACGATTTCAGATTGCGCTTAGCAATGCAGCGACAACCTGCAGATCTCTAAAGAAAACATCAAATATGCGTGAGTGCACAACAGTACTGTAACTAAGTTTGACAGCTGCAAAAATTAGATTTGGATCTAAGAATAGAGGAGAATGAAACCTGCAACTTTTAAGGGCTATAAATAGAAGAAAAAAGATGAAAGAAATCATCAAGAGGTCGAGGAATTAAATACTGCAATTACTTTGTGTTTTTGGGATTTAAGTTGGAAACGGTGAATTGACGGAGCAAGGGAGCCACCACTTCTGACAAGAGGTGCTCGATGCAAAGCAAGAGGAGCGATTAAGGAATAGTCCTAGTAGTCTAAAGATATTAAGCTTCGATTGTATTCGTTATTCCCTCTTTTATGCTAATGGATTCTAATAACAATTGAATGAATATGAGAGTATCTTTCATTGTTAGGTTGCTTTGATTCTTATATAATGTTTTTCATCTATTTATTATTGGATCTAACTGCATAAAACACGAGAGTGCATTTTCAGTCTACCGACATCGAGAGATGCGGTGGCAAGTTAGGTTAACAAGCAAGACAGTGAGAGTTGCTTGGGATCAGAAGAGATTCTAGTCACTTGTTCTTAAGTGCACAACGTTGCTCACACCGAGAGGTGAGGTGATTGTGGGTACTTGAGTCTTAAGTAAATAGAGGACTGTTTTTTGTAAGATTTCATTGGAGCTTTATTACTGCGACAATTCATCTATACAATACCTTGTCGACGCATCCAGCGTTGCGACTTAGTGAAATCAGTGATCCACTCCAATCCTTTACACTTGATCAAACTTTTACTTTTATGCATTTAAATATTCAACACTTCAACAACACTTTGATTTACTTTCTGTTGCTTTGACAATTAACCTTGATTGCATTTACAGTATTAACAATTTTAGTGTGCAAATCTGACTTAATTGTATTAACATCTTTACTCACATTTCATCTAATTTTAGTATTAGTTGCTTCGACCGCTAAACATCTCATTCCTCGTGGGATCGATATCCGATAGAATTGTTCTATCAACTATACTTGCATCGACATGTGTCCGCTTGCACAACTGCTGTTACGTTACAGACGCGATCAGTGGTTCACAGGAGAAAGTTTTGTAAGCTGTGCTTAAACGTCATAAAAAAGCTATTGGGTGGACGATTACAGATATCAAAGGCATAAATCTTGTGTTTTCCAAACATAAGATTCGACTAAAGGAAGGAAGAAAACTTGTAGTGGATACACAGAGGAGACTTAACCAAGCCATGAAAAAGGTAGTGAAAAAAGAACTATTAAAATGGTTAGATGCAGATATTGTATATGCAATCTCCGATAGTGAATGGGTTATTCCGACACAATGTGTAACGAAAAAAGGTGGGTTGACTATAATAGAGAATGATAGCAATGAATTAATTCTCACATGGACAGTTACTGGGTAGAGAGTGTACATATATTATAGGAAACTAAATGAAGCAATGAAGAAAGATAATTTTCCGCTACCTTTCATTAATCAAATGTTAGACCGGCTAGCTAGAAAAGAGTATTATTATTTCTTAGATTGGTATTCAGGTTACCATCAAATTCCTATACATCTCGATAACCATGAGAAAACAACTTTTACATGTCCTTTCGGAACTTATGCTTTTAAAAGAATTCCTTTTGGACTTTATAATGCTCCTGTCACATTTATGAGATGCGTGATAGTCATTTTTGCACATATGTTGGAAGAAGGATTAGATGTTTTCATGGATGATTTTTCGATCTATGGAAATTCATTTCAGGAATGTCAGTTGAACTTAGAGAAGGTTCTTCAAAGGTGTAAGGAGATTAACCTAGTACTCAATTGGGAAAAGTGTCATTTCATTGTAAGAGAAGGGTTAGTTTTGGGACATCTAATTTCGTACAAAGGGTCAGAGGTAGACAAAGCCAAAATTGAGGTAATAAAGAACTTGCCACATCCCACAAACATCAAAGGTATTCAGAATTTTTTTGGACATGCAAGATTTTACAAGAGATTTATTAAAGACTTTGCTCATATTTCCAAACCCTTAAATTTATTATTACAAAAAGATGTTCCTTTCTTATTTGATAATAACTATGTGGAGGCTTTTGAAAAGATCAAAGAAAAATTAGTGTTTGCTCCTATAATTATCACACCAGACTGGACAGAACCCTTTATTATTATGTATGATGCAAGTGATTATGCTATAGGTGTTGTTTTAGGCCAGAAAAAAATCACTTGTTCGGAGTTATTCATTATGCCAACAAAACCCTTAATCCAGCACAATACAATTATACCACCACTGAAAAGGAAATGTTAGCAGCAGTATTTCCTTGTGAAAAATTTTGTCCTAATTTAATGGCTAATCGTGTATATGTTTATACAGATCATTCAACACTGAAATATGTAATGAAGAAGAAAGAGACGAAAGCAGGATAAATGAGATGGGTACTGTTGTTGCAAGAGTTCTATCTATGGATTATGGATCGAAAAAGGACTGAAAATTAGATTTCTGACCATTTATCACGATTGTAAACTCATAGTACTTCTACATATTCTGAGGAAATCAAAGAAACCTTTATACATGAGCAATTGTTCAAAGTAAAAACACGACTACTAAAAACAGAAACACCATGGTATGCAGATTATGTGAATTACTTAGCAAGAGGAGTGTTTCCACTGAAGGTATCATGGTAGCAGAAAAAAGGGATTATTCATGAGGTGAAAAGTTATATTTGGAGGATACTTATGTGTTTCAATAGTGTGTTGATCAATTGGTGTGACGATGTGTAGCTGAAGAAGAGATAAATGATATTCTTAGAGGATGTCATGGCTTCCCTTGTGAAAGGCATTTCGACGGAAAACGTATGATGCTAAAACTGCTGCAATAAGTATTTTATTGGCCCACTATGAATAGAGATGCTTACGAGTTTGTATTGAATTGCGATTGGTGTCAACGAACAAGGAACATATCAAGGTGGGATGAAATGCCACAAATGGGGATTATGAAGTTGAAATATTTGATGTCTGGGGAATTGATTTCATGGGACCTTTTCCCAGTTCGTTTGGAAATCAATACATTCTTTCGCAAGTAGATTATGTTTTCAAATGGGTTGAAGCTGTGGCATTACCCACTAATGATATGAAGTCAGTCACTTGGTTTTTGTAGAAAAATATTTTTGCAATATTTGGGACACCCCGAGCCTTAATTAGTGATGAAGTATCGCATTTCTGTAATAAACAGTTTGAAGCCGCCCTTGCAAATTAAAGTATATGACATAAGATGGCTACGACATATCATCCACAAGCTAACGGACAAGCTGAGGTTTCCAATCGAGAAATTAAACACATTCTAGAGAAGACAGTGAACCCTAATTAAAAGGACTAGGCGATAAAATTGGATGATGCTTTGTGGGCTTATCGGTCCGCTTACAAAACACCTTTGGGAATGTCCCTATACAAACTTGTTTATGGTAAAAATTATCATTTACCTATCGAATTGGAAAAGAAGGCGTATTGGTCCATCAAAGAGTTGAATTTACATCCCGAATTGGAAAAAAGAGAAAGGTTGTTTCAGGTACAAGAGCTAGAGGAATTCCATTTCATGGCCTACAAGAAAACGAAACTATATAAAGAAACAAGTAGGTTACGCCACCATGCCTAGATATAGAAACGGACTTTCGATTCAAATCAAAAGGTACTCCTGTTTAACTCAAGATTAAAATTGCTTTCCAACATACTTAAATCAAGATGAACAGGGCCATACACCATCAATCAAGTAAAACCATATGGTGCAATTGAGTTTATAGGAAAAAATGGCCAATTTTTCTTAGTAAATGGGCAAAGAGTAAAGCCCTATTATGAGGGAATTATGGATGTACTTGTTGATGAGCAACCTTTATACTGTAAGACACTATGGAGTAGGGAAACTGTATTAGCCTTAGAAATTAGATGTAGAGACACTCAGGGAATGGTTAGTGATTCATAATAGAATATTGAGGAAAACTGGCCTCGATGTCGCGATGTACATGTTCCATGTCACGACAATCAACTGCAAGAACAACAAGGAACCTGGTCATGATGTCGCGACAGACATCCTCCATGTCGCAACAATGCTTGCTCTAAAAAATGACGAATCTGGCCTCGATGTCGCAACATATCATATGGATGTCACGATATACTTGCGTAAAGAGACTAAACTCCAACTAAACTCTAACTCTTAACACTCACACAATTTAATTTCGATTTAAACATTTTAATTTGTGTAAAATACTAATTTTAATTTTAACTAAACCCTTTCATGAGAATCTAGTATAAATACCTTCATCCTTCTCATCCTTTACTTACAAGTAAAAAAGAAGGAAAATCCTAAATTAAGAAGAAGAATCTTTGATCACATGGCTAGTTCGAGTGCAAGTGGCTCAAATCCTATTTTTGAGTTTCCAGAGAATGATTTAGACAGGTACTTACAGGAACTACAATCGTACACCTTCATCTAAAAGAGGGTTCGATCCCTTATTGATAATTTGTAGAGGCACTTGGGAAAATGTAGTAGATCATGAATGGACTCTTTTGCCTACCCTGCAAGGAACCAATGAATATCTCAATAGTGCAAGAGTTCTACTTGGTAATGAAGAAAAGGGAGGCAAGATGATCCTTTGGGCAACTTCAAGGCCCATTAAAAATTCAAGGAATCAATGTATTCATAAATGAAGTGCAGATCTACAAGTTCTACAACGCACCATATTATTACCAAGATTATCTTCACAGAACTGACTTAAAGGAATTCAAGAATGTAGACACAGAAGAAATTCTATTATTCTTGATGGTTGGGAAGGAATTTTGGACATATCAAGAAGGCACGGTAATCCTAGAAACTTTTAATCAAGAATTAATGACACCTAAAGCCAAAATGTTGATGAAATTTGTTTGCTTCTAGATTTTTCCTACTTCGGATATGTCAGAGATCAACCCAATCCATGCTATCATGATGTATGGGATTCTTACGAAAAAGAGGATCTATATGGGAAAATTGATTTACCGAAGCATGGTGGAATGTGCAAAAATTTTAGGGAAAGGTATACTTTTCCCCTATTTAATAACCGCCATGTGTAAAAAAGCAAGGGTGCCAACTGAACGATTTGATCGAACAATGATTTCACCTAGTAAATTATTAGGTGATGATTTGCTCGCTCAGTTTACACTATTACAGCAAAGCCAAAGTGAAGAACGGAGGAGGATAGGATTGAATGATGATGATGAGTAGGGATTTATACTTTAGGTTTTCTTTAGGATTAGGTTATAACTTTCTTATACATTATATTAGAACTAGGTTTTAATTTTATTTATTATGAATATGTATTTCTAAATTTCTTTTTCTATATACAAATTCCAGTTCATTTAAATATATATATATATACTTTAGGAACCCCACATGATAGAGACACAACATTTGGAGCTATTCACAACAAAAGGAGAAGGAACCCACCATTAGAAGAATTGCTTTCATGATCAATCGGGTAACTTTGATACTTACTTTTAGGGGTTGCACATTGAGGGAATGTGCAACCCCTAAAGTGTGGTGGGTAACATAAGAATTATTACATTTTGTTAATGCATTTTTCTTTTATTTTTCGTTTATTTTTGCTTTTGATATGTTGATCGGTGCTTTTACGACACACGTTTGTGCAAGCATACACACGTCGATGCAAGTATAGTTGATAGACAGAGCTATTGGATATTGATCCCAAGAGGAAATGGTTTCCGATGTCTTAATGTTAAAGCAATTAATAGAAGAAAAATTAGTATAATGCGAATAGGGTTGTCAGCGCAGTTATGTTAGTTATGCATACTAAATTAATCATTACTGTCATTGTATTAAAGTCAAATCTCAGAAGTTAGATGTCAATGTACTAAAAATAAATCCAAAACTGTTGAGTGTGAGTAATGGAAATTTAAATGCAGGAAATATAAAAGTGCTTAAGTGTAAAGGGTGGAAATGATTCACTGATTCTACAGGTTGCAACACTGGATGCATCAACAAGGTAAAATGTAGATGAACTGTCACAACAATAAAGTCCTTTCGAGTTCTTATTCACAATAACTCCCTACTTAATCCTGACTCAGATACACTACTCCCACCTCTCGATGTGAGCAATGATGTGTATCCAAGAACAAGTACCTAGAGCCTGTCCCAGTCCCGAGTAGCTCTCGCCTAACCCACTTGTTAATCTAACCTGTCATCGCATCTCTCGATGTTGATGTACTGCAATTTCACTTTTGTGTTTAGAGCAGTTAAATCCAAGAATAAGCGGACAAGTAATGTAAAATAAGAATCAAAATGATATAATATTAAAAGATACTCTCGTATTCATTTAATATTAACAGAATCCATCATCGTTTTAGAAGAAATAAAGAGTACAATGAAGCTTACTATCTCTAGACTACTAGGCCTACTCTTTACTTATTCCTCTTGCTCGACATCAAGCACCTCTCGTCAGAAGTAGTTACAAACGTGGTTCATCAGCTCCCCAATTCCAGCTCAAATCTTTGATTCACGAAGAATTTTTAGAATTTAATCCCCTCTTTCTTGATGATGTTTTTCCTCATTTTTTCGTCTATTTATAACCCCTAAATATTTGCAAATTTCATCCTTCATTCTCAGATTCAGATTTGGATTTTTCTGCAGCTGCCAAAGTTAGTTAGAGTACAGCTATGCACTAACGCAGATTACATGTTTTCTTTAAAGATCTGCAGATTGTCGTTGTACTATTAGACGCATTCTGATGTTGTAATTACAGTGACATCTGTGATATTCCTGCGCTGGTGCTTCTAGTGTAAACTCAACTTAACTCTACTCATTTGAGGTTCAACTTCAATTTACTGACATATCTGGTCGCAATTCCAAGCTAGTTTTGTGGCTGCATTCTGTCAATGTTAATCTTCTAAACTGAGTTCCTGTGCTAGCAATCGTAATATGCAATATATCAACTGCTTGCGTTGACATTAGTACAAAATATATAGAAATAACAAGAGTTTAAACTAACTAGCATGTATTAGAAAATATAAAAACTAATTATAAAATGCTTATGATGCATGCTAAATGAGATACAAAAGAGATAATAAAAGCACTAAATTAGGGAGAAAATATATGTCATTTGTAATACCATCATGTGTGCTTGAGCTTGTAGAAATACAAGTGATTGGTTAGGAGCATGTACAATAGGCTAATTGTATTTTTGGATAAATTTGGCATGATGTTGAGGAATTTTTAAATTTGTGAGCATGAAACTACTAATTTCTATAGGTTGCATTAAATATAGATAAAAAGGTATTGTTGGTACCAAATGATGTGAATGATATGAGGAAACAAGCATGCTAGTTTATATAATAGGTAGTAATTTTTGGATTATGTAATTAAATTGACATTTGTGCATATTAAGAAGTTTAGGGATGACCTACGGCATTGTTTAGATACATTTAGAGCCAAATAGCAAACCTTATTCCAATTTTCCATTTAGTACTCATATTTGAGCTTATTGACATTTCTTGATGAGCCACATTACAAAGCCTTAAGCTTGAAAAGTTGATTTGTGTTTACTCTTTTCTTTGGTCCTATTTTGCACGATAATAGATGTTTGGCCATATGTATTGAGGGTAAGTAGACACATTAAGGTGGAGTTTGTAAAATAAAGAGTGAAATAGGAAAATTAATATGTAATATAAACTTTAGTATAGCCAGAAAGAGGAAAACAATGAAAAATCCAAAAGAAAGAAAAGATTAGTAGAAACAAAACAAAAAAAAAATCATGAGTGAGTGAGAAAATATATGAAAAGTGACAAAGTCACAAAAACACCAAAAAGATAAAAATCTTGCTCAAGAAATAGAAGAATACTCATAGGTTAACTAACGAGATTAGACCATGTTAAGATTTCCTAAGTGAAGAGAAAAGGAATGTGAGAGAAGGAGAAATAAGGTAGTGAGAAGGAATGAGACACTAAAAGGGGATAATAGGGAACAATATAATGTGCCAAACTGTTTTTGTGTTTGTAACCTCTTGTGCTTACTGTTCATTGAATTTTATACCTGTCCTAAGCCTCAAAACCTTACAAGCTGAAAAGACCTATGTGACCTAAACAACTCCGTGCATAAATGAATGTGGCATTACATAATCTCATTATGACTATCTATATTATACTAGGAAAATTAAATTACTTGTATTAGGCATTGATGGAGTTATATCGATGAAATCTTAATATTTGAATCTTTTGTAACTTACTGAACTTATATGTTTTTAATCAAAGATGGTAAAGTTACTTGCTTATCATGTTGAAATTACTGAAAGATATATAATGCCTAGAGTAGATGTTGCGAACTCAATCCTTGTGTGATACATACTTAAGCTCCTATTTTTTCTTGTCTTGTTCTGTTTGCTTGAGGACAAGCAACGACTTAAGTGTGAGGGAGTTTGATCTGCTAGATTTGTACCTAGCAGACTGAACTACTTTTCACACTTTAGGAGCTTGAAATTAAGCATTTTCCTTGTGTATCTTTAGGATTTAGTTTAGTTTTTTTATGGAAAAATTTTTTGTAAAAAGTGCAAAAAGGTGTTTATGTTGTCTTTAAGGCCAATTGAGGCCTAAGGGTTAGCTAACGAACTTTGTGAGTGTGCAAGAGACCTTTAGAAGTCAAATGAGTATGAAGCTGGTCACTATGTCATGCAAACTAATCTATGTCACAACAAAGGGATCAGACCTTGAGAATAATAAGGCTGACTTCTATGTCGCGGCATAGGTGAGGTATGTCGCGACAACATCTGTAAAAATGGCCCAAAGGAGTAGACTGAATTCATTTTCGCGACATGGCTCCTGTGTGTCACGACATCGACTCCTGGACATGGATTTGATATCAAGTGAAGGGCGTTTTGGTCTTTATAATGCCACTTAAGCACGAGGAACGGTAGCTAACTTAGGGCCTTTATCACTTAGGTTTACACATCTTTAGTTTTAGTTTCAATTTCCTTGTTATTTTCATTTTCCATTTTAGAAACGAGATTTGTAACTTCACATAAATGATTGTGGATTTTATTCCCAACAGATTGCTATACAAATATCAGTTTATTTCACTTCATTTATTCAATCTTAAATTTCATGTTGATTTATATTATTGATTTTATTATGTTTAAAGAAACCATGAGGAACTAATCCCATTGTGGGCAATTAACAACTTTCGACAAACATTCGAACTGAACTGTGAAAATGCTTCTAGTAACCATTGTTTCATACTTTGTTACATGTGTATGGATAAGATGGCCAACTCCAAACCTTTAAAAACCAGTCTGGAGAACCGATAATCACGGAACAGATGGGCTACTGATTCCTCCTTCTTAAGGCAGACTGGGTAGACTGGAGAAACAACCAATCTTCGATGCGTGAGCACCTATCATGTTGGTAGGAACTCATTAAATACCTTTCAAAAATGTATTTTTATTTTGGTTGGGGTGTGTAATTCCCAGAAGTTTGTAAAGAAAGGGCTAAACATGCTTCGTAATAAGGGTAGACTAGCAACTGAACCATTTTGTGCTTCGGCTAGAAGCCATCTGTAACCACCCTTAGCAGTATATTCACCTGTCTTATCACCACGCCACACTAGCATGTCACTCTAGGCAAAACCAACCAACGGGATAAGCAAGATTTGCCGCAGCTGGTCATCTACAAATAAACTCCGAATGACGTCTTCCCTCTAGGTAACCTCATCTTCATTAATCAAATCTAAAACAGTAGTGTACATTAATGTTCTGAAACTGAAGCCTACCACTTCCAAGGCCCGGCAACCAGACATCATTCTAAATGTTAACAGATCAACCATTCCCAATCCTCCATCCCGTTCCATTTTCTAAGACAGATCTCGCACCCCAAATACTCTGCTAGGTATACGAAGGGTAAGACCCCAAATGCGCACTCATAAAATCCCCCCGGGGGAATATATGGATTGTAAAATTCGTGCAAACAAACAGTCAGGTTGCATAAGTAGTTTCCACCTCTGTTTAGCTAACAGGGCTATATTAAACAGATTAAGATCTCTAAAACCCAACCCCTCCTACACTGTCAGACAACACAAAGTGTTCCAACGGCACCAATGTATACCTTTACCAGACTTTGCATTCTTCCACCAAATTTTGCACATTAAATTCTCTAGCTCACGACAAAACGTAACAAGAAATCTAAAACATTGCATTTAGTAAACTGGTATGGCCTATAACACAGCTTTGACAAACACTTCCTTCCCTCCCCATGATAATAATCGAATACTCCAATTCTTAATACACCATAAGAATTTCTCCTTGATCTCCACAAATGCTTGCTTTTTCCTTCTCCCCAACATTGTCGGTAACCCCAGATACTTTTTAGGATTATTAAAAATACGAACACCAAAAACTCTGCCAATATTCAGACAAATTGCATCCTCCACTCCATTACTAAAGAAGATGAGGGATTTATCAAATTTAACCAACTGACCAGACATCTTCTCATAATCTGATATTACTGACTTCATCGCCCTTGCTCCTTCCTAGGTAGCCTCTCCAAATAAAACACTATCATCAGCAAAGAACAAATGGCTAATGAATAATTCCCCTCTTCCAATACGTGCCCTTCGAATACTTCCTACTTCTTGTCCCATATGGAGCAATCGGGAAAAACCCTCTGCACAAATTAAAACAAAAAGGGACTCAATGGGTCCCCCTGCCTTAACCTCCGAGAAGGCCTAAACTGTTCTCCTTGCTCACCATTAAGAAGCACCAAATAAGCAGCACTCGAGACACAATTCATAATTATGGAAATCCAAGCTTCACAAAATCCTAAGGCTCGCATCATATTTTCAATGAAACCCATTCAACGCGATCGTAGGCTTTGCTCACGTCCAATTTGAGAGCAAAAGAGCCCACACCATTTGCCCTTTTCCTTTTGAAAGAGTGCAAAATTTCGTATGTAATTATAACATTATCTGTAATCTGTCTATCAGCCACAAAAGCACCCTATGATTCATCTGTGCGCCTACTTAAAACATGGTGAAAACAGTTAACAAGGACCTTAGATATGATTTTATATATAATATTACACAAACTGATCGGTCGAAACTGACCCATATTAACAGCCACTACCACCTTAGGAATCAAAACTATACATGTATCATTGATTTACAAGAGATCCCCTCTCCTATTCAAAACCTCTAAACAATAGTACTCAATTTTTGGTCCTATAATATGCCAAAAATTTTTAAAGAACAGCGCTGGAAAACTATCCGTACTTGAGGCTTCAAGAGGGCTGATCGGCCTGTAACGTCACAGCAGTTGTGCAAGCGGACACACGTCGATGCAAGTATAGTTGGTAGATTAATTCTATCGGATATCGATCCCACAGGGAATAGGTTCTTGATGTCTATATGTCGAGGCAATTCAAACTAAGATTAGAGACAATGTAAGTAAAGATGTCAGTGCAATTAAATCTTATCTGCACACTAAGATAGTTAAAATATTCAATGTAATTCTAAAAATTAAATGTCAGTGCAACTGAAAGTAAATCAAAAAGTTGTGGAAGTTTTGAGAATTTAAATGTAGAAAAGTAAAATGATGATCAAGTGTGAACAACTGGAGTGGATCACTAACTTCACTAAGTTGCAACGCTGGATGCGTCGACAAGGTATTGTGTAGATGAATTGTCACAGCAATAAAGCTCCAATGAAATCTTACCAATAACAGCTCTCTGTTTAATCGAGACTTAAGTACCCACAATTACCCCATCTCTCGATGTAGGTAACGTTGTGCACTTAAGAACAAGTGACAGAATCTCTTCTAATCCCAAGCAGCTCTCGCTGACTTGCTTGTTAATCTAACTTGTCACCGTATCTCTCGATACCGGTAGACTGCAATTCCACTCTCTTGTTTAAAGCAATTAAATCCAAGAATAAATAGATAAGAAGAATTAAGTAAGAATCAAAGTGATATAACAATGAAAGATATCCTCATATTCATTTAATTGTCAAGAGTAATTCATCAGCATAAAAGAAGGGTTAACAAATACATCGAAGCTTACTATCTCTAGACTACTAGGACTATTCCTTAACCATTCCTCTTGTGCTTGCGCCAAGTACTCCTCATCAGGAGTTGTTGCTCATCTGCTCAGTCATCTCACCGATCTCCAATAAAACTTTAAAAAAACAAAGTAATTGTAGATTTAATTCCTTCCCTCTTGATATCTTTCTTCATCTTTTCTCCACTATTGATAGGCTTCAAGAATGGTAAATCTTCTCTCTTCTCAAATCCAGATCCAATTGCAGCTGTAAAAGTTTGTTACAGTCCAGCTGTGCACTTACGTAGATCTGGTGTGAACTTCATGGATCTACAGATTGTCACCGCATTTCTGGTCGCGATCTGAAATCTTTAATTGCGGCGACAATGTGTGAAATTCCTGCGTTGGTGCTTCTAGATGTACTTGTAGCTTGAATTCACTCATGCAAAGTAAAGATTTCTATGTGCCGACATATCTGGCTGCATATCCAAGCTATACTTGTGGTTGCATCTTTGACTTCTTTCTAGCATCGATCTATTGAGATGGATCCTTTGCACTGACATTTTTAAGATGCAATATGTATATGCTGCATGTGGCGATATTCGTGCACATAAAAGAGATAAAATAACAAGAAAGTAAACCAAACAACAATGATTTAGAAAACATAAAAATAAGTATGAAATGCCTAATATGCATACTAAATATGGCACAAAAGAGACAATTAATACACAAATTTAAGGAGAAAATAAGTGTTGTTTGTGATGTTATCACACCCCCAAACTTGAGTTTTTACCTGTCCTCAAGTAAACAAAAATTAGCAAACTCACAATCAAATATGTCAACGTAATCATTATTTTAACAACTTAAATTTTCTAGGATTCTAATATACAAATTGCATTCATATGATAGAATAATGCGCCGATAATTTAGAAGCATGAACAATTAAAACTGCAACATCACTCATGTTAGTAACATGCTTTGAATCTTATCCTTTCTTAAACCAATATAGCATATATTAAAATATTTCTTTTTCTTTTCTCTTTTTCTCTTCTTTTTCTCAAAATTTTTTTTATATGTAATTGACAGATGTCATTACATTACTCTACCTTGGTTCCTAGGTAGTAACGATGAGGTGCAACAAACCCCCAAGATGTAGGTAATTGCTCCGACACACACTCTTGCAATGACAGCCTTCGGCTAGATTTTTCTAACACATGCAGCAAGTGCTCTCCGTTGATAAGCCACAATGCACTCACATTAGAGTGTTCTTTCGTTATTTAATGTCACTGCAATCGGCAAGTTGGTTCAAGATTCAAAGATTGCTACTAACCATTCATTACTGAAGCAATTCAATTATTCATTCAAAAAAATAGAAGAGCTCAATATTCATTCACATTCATCCAATTCATATGTCAGCATCCCAATCAATTCAAGATTTACGCATCAAATAAAAATTTGTGGTCACATTTTTGCTGAAATTCTGCATACTTTCATTAACTAAAGAAACAAATAAATTTCAAATATGTGGGTGCAATTGCATTTCCATTCACACAAGATTCCCCCCAAACTTAATGTCTACATTGTCCTCATTGCACTGACAATATTATATAGATAAGAATGGAAATGCAACTACAATGCAACTAAATTAACAAAAGAAATGCAATGACAAAATAAAATGTGATGACAATAAAAATGTATGCAATCTACCTATAGAAAAGTAAACTAACTCATTAATACACAGTCGATGTAGAGGCTACTTTGGTTTTCTTTTTCCTCTTCCTTGGGCGCTCACCTTCCTCTTTGTGTTTTCTTTTCTTGTCCTTACGACTCTTCTTTTTGTCCTTCAAACCAACCGGATCGACGGATTGCTCCTCTTTAGCTGGTTGGGTGGTGGCCTCATCGATAGTCACATCTGATGGATGGACCTCAACAAGCGGGGCCACATAGCGCACGATAGCTAAAGGATTAAACTCTTCAGCACCTCAGCTTGGATAGCATCATGTGGAGCCATGCCGTCACTAGATGCACCCACACTTACGGGTGTGTCGATAATATCCTCAGTAATATTTGTCGGGGCATCTTTCTTCTTTTCTTCCTACTCCTTTGCAGGGTCTTTTATCACACACTCTTCTTCTTCCTTCTCTTGGCCTTCAGCTTGCTCTGCACCTTCATCCCCAGGTTTCTCAGGTTCAATTGTGGCAATGTCAGCTCCATCCTCAGCGTCCATACCCATAGCCGCCCTCTCTGTCATATTAGCCCCAATGCTATTCGAGAACTCTTCTTCGAACAAGCTGGCTAGAGTTCGGTAGCAATCGTCCATATCATTAGAATGCTTCTTATCATCTGAAATATGGATTTGCGCTAGAGAGGAGACATGCTGAGGCCTACCATCAAGAGTAGGTTGTTCGAAGGATGAGGGAGCTTCCCTAATAATGGGTGGAAAAATGGGGAATTGAAGCAAAGGATTTGGACTCAGCCTTCTTAATGCGTCGACAATAGACTTATTCCACACTCTTGTGTACGCATAAAATAAATTTTGTCTGTAGTCCATCTCCAATGCGTTGATATTACGCATTTGGTACATATCGATGCGATCAATGCTGACTTCCATTGGAGCCAAATTCTTCCGCAACTGAGGATCTATGGGTGCATCATCCTATTTTTCCTTCTTCATCCCTTTTTCTTTGTCCTTCTTCTTTGATGCTTCTCTCGCTAGTGGTGTCTCTTGGCCCCTTGTCATCCTTTCTACAGAGATATCGTTGATGGAGATTTTGTTCTCTAATACCTCCTCCCCATCTGTGGGCACAATTCCTCTTTATTTGCATAGCAGCATGATTAAGGAGGGGAAGGGTAGTATACCTGTCTGCTTGGATGCTGCTTCAACGACCTGGTCGTAGAGGATCGCACTAACATCGATGTAACAACCCTTGAAGATTGAGTGCAGAATGCACATGCGATCTAGTGTCGCCGTCGTGCTATGTGTAGAAGGCAGGATGTGGCTATTCACAAAATGGAACTACACCTTACTGAAGGTCGTTAGATACCGACGGTGCATGGTGTAGTTGTGTGGGCTAATGCCCATCCAGACTACACCCTCAACGCAAAGGTCCTTCATGACCTGGTCAGTTCCTTCATCATCCAGTCTTTCCAAAAATGGAGTGTGGTCATCTACCCTCTCAGGAATCTAAAGCAGAATGTTGATATGGGCAGCACTCTAGGGTATTAAACCCTCTCTTACAAAAACAAACTCCTGCTCAGAATCAAAAAGATTTGCGTAAAATTACCTTACCATTGTAGGGGAATATCCAGTTGGATGGTCGCAAAAGAATTCTTAGCCTAGCCAACTGATGGTTCATGCAATCTGTTTCCCCAATGTCTATTATGGGAACAACTGTAATCCTTGCTCCGAATGGCAATTTCGTTTCAGCATCATAGTATGATAGCGGTCTTTAGCTGCTTTTGATAAAAATAAGACCGGCTATGTTGGTGAAGGTTGATCTATGGACCTAACCACGATAGCATTTCAGAGGTGACTTTAGAAGGCGTCTTCGCACCTCTTGTTCTGGCCATAATAACTCAAGAAAAGGGTGAAAGAGATTTGCAAAGAAAATAGTAAACTGGTGAGATTAAGAGTAAAAATAACAAGAAAGATAAGTTACAGCAACAATGGTGATTGTGAGTGGAAAAAGAAAATGTCGGAGAAGGGTTTTATAACTTCTTAATGGAAAAAGTCATGATTATTGTAAAAAGCTTGGAGAAACATTGCATCTGCAGCCAATAAATGCTAGGCTGCAGATCGTACCTTTTCTTTTGATCGAACAGCTGGGAGAATATGAAGATCAATCGACGCGGTTCTTGCTGAAAAAGTTTTACTGACTCATCACAGAATGCGCCGACAAGTTGTGCTATAGGATGCATCGATAAAAAGATGATTTTTATTCCTACATAAAATTGAAAAGAAACAAGTAAAAGTGAAACAAATACAAAGAAATATAAAAATGCGTTGTCATTATTTAAATGTGACCAGATCTATGGTCTCGCTTGGTTCTTTGACTTTTGGGCTTGTAAAATGCTTCAGACATTGGCCATTCACTTTGATCTATTGCCCATCATTCAAATTCTCAATTGTCATCGTACCATTTTGGAATGCTTCGACAACCTTAAAAGGGTCTGACCATCTTGAACACAATTTACTTGGATACAGTTTTAAACGTGAATTAAACAAAAGTACTAACTGACTAAGGCTAAATTGTCGACACAAGATGATATTGTCGTGCCATCTCTTGGTCTTTCCTTTGTATATTGCGACATTCTCATAGGCATTATGGCAAATTTCTTCTAGTTCATCAATGTCCAACAATCATTTTCTTCCAGCAGCATAATAGTCCAAATTTACCTGCTTGATTTCTCACATGGCTTTATGCTCAAACTCAAATGGTAGGTGACATGACTTACCAAATACTAGTTGATATGACGACATCCCCAATAAGGTTTTATATGCAGTGCGAAGCGCCCACAATGTGTCATGTAACTGTGAAGACCAATCCCTCCTAGATGGATTAACCACCTTCTCAAAGATGCTCTTAATCTGCTGATTGGACACGTCCGCTTGGCCATTTGTCTATTGATGATACGTTGTGTCCATCCGATGCTTCACACCATATCCTTTCAATGCTATCGCAACTTGATTATTGTGGAAGTGAGTACCTTGATCACTTATTAAGGCTCTAGGTGTTCCAAATTTCGTAAGGATGTAAGTGTGGAAGAACTTCAACACCGTCCGAGCATTATCTTTTGGAACCACAATTACTTCGATCCACTTCGATACATAGTCCACAGCAACTAAAATGTTGATAGCATTACAAATGACATATATTTTCTCCCTAACTTGGTATTTTAATTATCTCTTTTATATCTTATTTTACATGCATTATAAGCATTTCATACTTAGTTTTTATATTTTCTAACTCATTTTATTTTGGTTTAAATTCTTGTTATTTTTACATCTTTTGTGTACTAATGTCACTACAAGTAGCCTATATATTACGCCTTAGAATTGTCAGCGTAACAACTCATCTGAGAAGATCAATGCTGGAAGAAGAATACAGCCATAAGATCAGCTTGAAATTGTGACCAGAGATACCGCCGCATAAAAACCTGAGCTTTGGATAAGTAAACTCAAGCTGAAAATACAACTGGAAGCACCAACGCAGGAAAATCATACGTTTCCACCGCAATTGACGATTTCAGATCGCGCCCAACAATGTACCGATAACCTGCAGATCTCTGAAAAACACATTAAAACTACGTAAGTGCACAGCTGTACTGTAACTAACTTTGACAGCTGCAAATTGGATCTGTATCTAAGAATAGAGAATGAAACCTGTAACTTTTGAAGGCAATAAATAGAGGAAAGAAGATAGAAGAAATCATAAAGAGGAAAGGAATTAAATTCTGCAATTACTCTATGTTTTCGAAGATTTAAGCTGGAAGACAGTGAGCTAATTGAGCGAAGAAGTAACCACTTCTGACGAGAGGTGCTCGATGCAACATAAGAGGAGCGGTGGAGGAATAGTCCTAGTAGTCTAGAGATAGTAAGCTTCGATTGTATTCATTGACCCCTCTTTTATTCTAATGAATTCTAATGACATTTGAATGAATACAAGATTATCTTTCATTGTTAGATCACTTTGATTCTTATTTAATGCTTTCCATCTGTTTATTCTTGGATCTAACTGCATCAAACACGAGAGTGTATTTGCAGTCTACCGACATCAAGAGATGCGGTGACAAGTTAGGTTAACAAG
Organism: Gossypioides kirkii; assembly: GCA_005610355.1. Taxonomy (NCBI): domain Eukaryota; kingdom Viridiplantae; phylum Streptophyta; class Magnoliopsida; order Malvales; family Malvaceae; genus Gossypioides; species Gossypioides kirkii. The sequence goes on along the minus strand of CP032254.1, from coordinate 21,857,464 downwards.
CAAGACAGCGAGAGATGCTTAAGATTAGAAGAGATTCTAGTCACTTTTTCTTGAGTACACAACATTGCTCACGCTAAGAGGTGGGGTAATTATGGGTGCTTGAGTCCTGATTAAACGGAGAGCTATTATTGGTAAGATTCATTAGAGCCTTATTCTTGTGACAATTCGTCTATACAGTACCTTGTAGGTGCATCTAGCGTTGCTACGTAGCGAAATCAACCATCCACTCCAATCCTTTACACTTGGTCATATTTTACTGTTCTGGATTTAAATACTCAACACTTCAACAACACTTTGATTTACTTTCAGTTGCTTTGACAATAAGCTTTGATTGCATTGACAATTTTAACTAATTTTAGTATGGAGATCTGACTTAAGTGCACTGAAATCTTTACTCATATTAACTCTAATCTTAGTTTTAATTGCCTCGACATATAAAAATCAAGAACCAATTCCCTTTGGGATCGATATCCGATAGAATGAATCTATCAACTATACTTGCATTGATGTTTGTCCGCTTGCACAACTGTTGGGATGTTATAGATCCGATCAAATGTACACATTCCTAAAAGAGTTTGGGAATGGCCTCATAAAATTTATACCCCAAATGTCGAATAACTCCACCTCCATAATAGGCTATTTGAGCATCTCGTTGCGTCTAGATATTGAGCCAATGCGTTGACATCGATCACATTATTGTGCAAAGTTATGGGCATTTCGAAACAATATGGGTAATAGAATCCTGACTAGAGGACTTTGCAGCAGTCCTTACACCACCAAAATGGCCTCCATAGGGAGCATCATGGAAATGTCGCAGGATAGAAGTCACTTCTTCTTCAGGAACGCAGTGACAGATGATGTTGTCAACGCATACCTTTAACAGGTATCGCTCATTCCAATGATACTTTACAGCGTCGCACAAAAATCTGACTTTCTTAGGAACAACAGCACTTAAAGGTAACTTCCCACACACAAGATAGTTGACAACATCAGCATACCAGGGTGATGCGTCAACAAAGAACAACTGCTTGTCTGGAAATGTATCAACAATTTAGACTTTATTTCCATCTTCACTTCCAACTTCCAGTCGAGACAAGTGGTCAACTACTTGATTTTTGAATCCTTTTCTATCCTTGATTTCAACATCAAACTCTTGTAGCAATAGGATCTATCTAATCAACATTGGTTTGGCGTCTTTCTTCGTAAAAAGGTACCTCAATGCAGAATGGTTTGAGTGCACTGTAATTTTTGCATCGAGAAGGTATGAATGAAACTTGTCGAATGCAAAAACTACTGCTAGCATTTCCTTCTCAGTAGTTGTATAATTTACCTGCACTTTAGTCAAAGTTTTACTAGCATAATAAATAGAATGAAATACCTTTTGTCTATGTTGACCCAACACAGCTCCTACAACAAAGTCACTTGCGTCACATATTAATTCAAACAGTTGCGTCCAGTCCGATTGACGATAATCAGAGCTTGTACTAGCTGCTTCTTAATTATGATGAATGCGTCCAAACAGGTGTCATCAAACACAAACGTTTTATTTTGCTCTAGCAATGAGAATAACGGTTTATAAATCTTGGAAAAATCATAAATAAATCTCTTATAGAAACCAGCATGTCCAAGAAAGCTTCTTATTCCCTTAACATTTGTTGGTGGTGGTAATTTCTCGATAATTTTTACCTTTGCTTTATCTACTTCAATGCCTTGACATGATATGCGATGGCTGAGGACAATGCCTTCAGTTGCCATGAAGTGGCATTTCTCCCAATTTAGAACTAGGTTTGTGTCCTCGCATCTCTTCAGAACTTTCGCCAGGTTGTCAGCGCATTGGTCAAAAGTTTGCCCATAAACCGAGAAATCATTCATGAATACCTCTAAAGAATACTCAATCATATCCAAAAAGATAGCCGTCATACACCTCTAGAATGTGGCTGGTGCGTTGCACAATCCAAAAGGCATACGTCTGAAGGCAAAGGTTCCAAATAGGCATGTGAACTTGGTTTTTACTTAATCTTCCGGCGCAATGGCAATTTGGTTGTATCCAGAGTAGCCATCTAGGAAGCAATAATAGGCTTTACCAGCTAGCTTATCCAGCATCTAGTCAATGAAAGGTAGTGGAAAGTGGTCCTTCTTTGTGGCCGCATTGAGTCGTCAATAATCCATGCATACTCACCAGCTAGTCGCAATGTGAGTAGGGATCAACTCGTTCTTTTCATTGCTCACAGCTATGAAGCCACTCTTCTTGGGCACACATTGGACAGGTCTCACCCAATTGCTATCAGAAATAGGGTAGATGATGCCCGCGTCTAGCCACTTGATAATTTCATTCTTCACTACTTCTTTCATCTTCTCATTGATTCATCGTTGTTGCTCAATAGATTGCTTCCCTTCATCTTCCAGCTTGATCTTGTGCATGCAAAAAGAGGGACTGATGCCTCTGATATCTGCAATGCTTTAGGCTATGGCTCTTTTGTGCTCCTTCAAAATCGCGACAAGCTTTTCTTCTTGTGTTGCATCGAAGATTGCATTGATAATTACAGGTAACGTATCATTGTCACCTAAAAAGACGTATTTCAAATACGTCGGTAATGGATTCAACTCAAAGGTAGGAGCTTGTTCAATTGATGGTTTAAACACGAGGATCGTTCTATTAGATAAATCCAAAGATTCCAATTGCCAATTCTATCTTAGCTCACAACTATTAACCTTAGCATTGTGGTCATATTCAGTTAGGATTTCATCAACGAATGTCACTACATCTTCATATAAAACTGCTAAACTCCGTTTGTTAAATTCTTCCACAATTATTTCATCCAGCACGTCAATGTGGTGACACTGCTCTTTACACTTGGGCGGAGATGCCTCGAATACACTGAAGGTTACATACTCATCATTATGTCGCATGATAAGCTCACCCTTGAAAACTTCGATAAGAGTGCATCCCATTGCTAAGAATGGTCACCCCAGAATGATGGGCACTTCCTTGTCTTCCTCCCAATCAAGGATTATGAAATCGGTAGGGAACATGAGCTTATCAACTTGCACAAGGACATCTTTGATCTGGCCTTCATGTTGCGCTAGAGATCTGTCCACAAGTTGCAATGTTACCGTAGTAAGCTTCATTGATCCTATTCCTAATTTCCTGAATGTGGACAAAGGCATAAGATTAATACTAGCTCTCAAATCACATAAAGCTTTACCTAGATAATGATTTCTAATGAAGCAAGGAATTGTGAAGCTGTTAGGGTTTTTCATTTTTGGTGGCAACTTATTTGTAAGCACAGCGCTGCACCCCTTTGTGAGCGCAATCGTCTCGATTTTGGACAATTTCTTTTTCTTTGATAACAGCTCCTTCATAAATTTCTCATAACTGGGGATTTGCACAAGAGCATCTACAAGAGGTATGTTGATATGTAATTATTTCAAAGTAGAAAAAAACTTTTAATAGTCCTTATCATGGTCTTTCTCTTAAAATCTTTGCGAAAATGGAAAAGGTATTGTAGCAGTGGGTTGTTATGGAATAACCGGTTGCATCGACACAGATAATTATGTCGACAGCTTTGTTGGGTGAATGGTACACATAATCTCACTACAGTTGGCTTCTTTTCACTTATTTCCATTGAGTTTCCTTCAGTTGCAACTTCTTCTTGTTGTGTTGGTTTGTATGCATTGACATGGTCTTGTTTTGAACTGTTTTGTTTAGCTGTTTGCTTTCCACTTCGCAGCGTAATAGCCTTATAGTGCTCTTTCCCTTTTTACGTTGGGTTCTCAGTATCACTTGATAGAGCACCTGGTGACCTTACATTCAGATAGAAGCCAGTTGTCCTAGCTAGGCTTCTAATGCTCGGATAGAAGAAGAATTACCTTGCACTATCGCTTCAGTTCTCATGATATGCTCTCACATCAATGCTTTAAGAGCAGTCATAGGATCTGACCTTTATTGAGAAAACTGTTGTTGTTTCTAATGTTGTCTTTGCATATGTGGCATTGCATTCTGTTACGGTTGCAATCATGTCTGTGGTTGCATCTGGCTATGTGCTTGCACTTGATCACGGTGCGAATGTACCTGCGAATTCTGATTAAAATTTTGCTGTTGATTGTTGTTTTAACTCTCTTGTCTATAACTCCCTTGAGCTGAAGAATTTCCATATCTATATGTGGAAGCATTCTGATTTCCCCAAGGTTGTTGAGCTCTGTTGTTGTATGAGTTACTATAGGAATTTCCTCTGATGTTACTAACGTAAAATGCGTTTTCAGCATGTTGTGGGCAATCCTCGTAACTGTGGTTGTCACTGCAAATCTCATAGGGAAATGTCGGCACATCCATCTGTTGGGCTACTTGGATAGGAGCAACGTCACTTGTCCCATTCATATTCTTTATAATGTTGGCCAAAGAGGATACCTACGCACTCAAAGCATAAATAGCATCTAATTCAAGAACACGAGGGTTAGTTTTTATATGAAGCAGAACGAGAGATTGGATATTGATAATCATTCTGTGCAATTCTCTCTAGAATTCGTACAGCTTCAGTGTAGGTGTAATCTAACAGGGGATCGTTAGTAGATGCGTCGACAAGATTTCTTGTTTGAGCATTCAATCCATTATAAAAGATCTCTATCTGGGTCTTTTGTTGAATTCCATGCATTGGGTAGCATCTAAGTAGAGTGTTATAACGCTCCCATGTTGTATGTAAGTTCTCATCATCTAGTTGATGATACGCCATAATGTCATTTCTTAATCTTGCATTCATTATCGATGGATTAAAACGCAAAACAAACTATGTTACTTGCGCATTCCAAGATGTAATGGATCCAACCGACAATCCCAAGAACCATGTTCTCGCTTTACCCTGTAATGAGTAAGGAAATAAGTGCATTTTCAAGGCATCATCAGGGACACCATGTTGACTAAAGGATGCACAAATAAGCAAAAATGATTTTAAATGTTCTCTTGCATCTTCATGAGGCAAACTAGAATATTGCCCATTTGAATTAAGCATCTGAAACATCACCGGTTTCAGGTCAAAAGTTTTGACTTGTATAGCTGGTCTCACAACCCTTGGTTGTAAATCATCAAGGATAGGAACAATAAAATCTCGGATTGTCCTATTTTGCACTTCTTCAACTTGTGGAGGAGGTGGTATAATATTTACGATTTGTGGCTGTACCGGAGGAACAACATTTTGTGGCAGCAATGGTGGTAGGTTGTGATTGTTGTTGTTGCCAGCAATTTTCTTTTGTTCTTGTCTCCTCTTCCTTAGTGTCCTCTCAAGTTCTAGATCAAAGCTCGCAATATCCTTAGGATTTCTCCTTGTGGACATGCAACACTTAAAGAATTCTAAAAGAAGTTAACAAAAAGAAAGTAAACAAATTAGTAAAAGTTAGAAGTTAAGTAAGAAGAATTAATTGCATCTACAAACATAAACATCAAACAAACGCCAAATTCCCTGGTAACAATGCCAAAACTTGATCGACCTGTAACGTCACAGCAGTTGTGGAAGCGGACACACGTCGATGGAATTATAGTTGATAGATTAATTCTATCGGATATCGATCCCACAGGGAATAGGTTCTTGATGTCTATATGTCAAGGTAATTAAAACTAAGATTAGAGACAATGTGAGTAAAGATATCAGCGCAATTAAATCTGATCTGCACACTAAGATAGTTAAAATTGTCAATGTAATTATAAAAGTTAAATGTCAGTGTAAGTGAAAGTAAATCAAATAGTTGTGGAAGTTTTGAGAATTTAAATGCAGAAAAGTAAAATGATGATTAAGTGTGAAGAACTGGAGCAGATTGCTAACTTCACTAAGACGTAACACTGGATGCGTCAACAAGGTACTATATAGATGAATTTTTGCAGCAATAAAGCTCCACTGAAATCTTACCAATAATAGCTCTCTATTTAATCGAGACTCAAGTACCCACAATTACCCCATCTCTCGATGTAGGTAACATTGTGCACTTAAGAACAAGTGATAGAATCTCTTCTAATCCCAAGCAGCTCTCGTTGACTTGCTTGTTAATCTAACTTTTCACCGCATCTCTCGATGTCGGTAGACTACAATTCCAGACTCGTGTTTAAAGCAATTAAATCCAATAATAAACAGATAAGAAGAATTAAGTAAGAATTAAAGTAATATAACAATGAAAGATATTCTCATATTCATTTAATTGTCAAGAGTAATTCATTAGCATAAAAGAAGGCTTAACAAATACATCAAAGCTTGCTATCTCTAGATTACTAAGACTATTCCTTAACCATTCCTCTTGTGCCTACACCAAGCACTCCTCGTTAGGAGTTGTCGCTCGTCTACTCAGTTAGCTCACCGATCTCTAATAAAACTTCAAAAACACAAAGTAATTACAAATTTAATTCCTTCCCTCTTGATATCTTTCTTCATCTTTTCTTCACTATTTATAGGCTTCAAGAATGGTAAATATTCTCTCTTCTCAGATCCAGATCCAATTGCAGCTGTAAAAGTTTGTTACAGTCAAGCTGTACTCACGCAGATCTGGTGTGAACTTCATGGATCTGCAGATTATCGCTGCATTTCTGGTCACGATTTGAAATCTTTAATTACGGTGATAACGTGTGAAATTCCTATGTTGGTGCTTCCAGATGTACTTGTAGCTTGAATTCACTCATGCAAAGTAAAGATTTCTATGCGTGGACATCTCTGGCTGCATATCCAAGCTATACTTGTGACTGCATCTTTGACTTCTTTCTAGCATCGATCTATTGAGATGGATCCTTTGCGCTGACATTTTTAAGGCGCAATGCCTAATATGCGTACTAAATATGGCACAAAAAAGACAATTAATACACAAATTTAGGGAGAAAATAAGTGTCGTTTGTGATGTTACTAGGGGTCATATCTTTAACTACCCTAGCTATCTCAATGCATTGAAAATTTGCCATCAACTGCCTATTCTGAGATGCCATCACCAACGATGGCACCTCCCGTAGTAAATTACTACAATAAAAAACCTGGGAGAAAGAAAACAAAGATTTAAAATAATTAGTTGCCACGGCCATTAGCTCAACCTGCCCATTTGCCCAACCCCCATCCTCTTTCTGCAACCTTTTTATCGTATTCCTTCTCTTTCTACTAGTAGCGCAATTGTGGAAAAAAGTTGTATTACAACTCCTATTTTTAATCCAATTTGCCTTTGCCCTTTGGGCTCAATATGGCTCATCCTTATCTGCGTTCACATTCAGTTCAAGTTTCACGTTAACCATCTCTTCTAAAATCTCATCACTCGGCTCCTCTTCAAGGAGCGAGCTTAATCTATCAAATAAATGTCTCCGACGTTCACTCGCTTATTTCTATTTAACATTCCCTATCCAGACAAAAATGTACCTAGATTTGCCAATTTTAAGGGAATATGATCAATATTAACCATCCACCATCCCACTAGTTCTTCCTCCAAACCACCCTCGCAAACTCAATACGCGTTGAAACGAAAACAACCATTCCTCAGACCTGTCCCAGTACCCCTATTCCTATCTATGTCGACCAAAACAGGACAGTGATGAGAAAAACTATGCTGATGATGTTGAACCAAAAAACAAGGAAAAAGACTCCACCTAATCGCATTTGAAATGTCACAGCGATTGTGCAAGCGAACACACGTCAATGCAAATATAGTTCATAGATAATTCTATCGAATATCAATCCCACGAGGAAATGGGTTCTTGATGTTTAAATGTCGGAGTAACTAATACTGAAATTAAGTAAAATGTGAGTAATGATGTCAGCGTAATTACATCAGATCTGCATACTAAAATAGTCAATATTGTCAATGTAATTAGAGTTAAATATCAGAGGTTAAATGTCAATGTACTGAAAGTAAATTAAATGTGTTGAATGTTGAGTGCTGAATATTTAAATGCACGAAATGTAAATATGATCAAGTGAAAAGGATTGGAGTGGATCACTGATTTCGCTAAGTCGCAACGCTGGATGCACCGACAAGATATTGTGTAGATGAAATGTCACAGCAATAACACACCAATGAACTCTTACCAATAACAATCTTCCATTTACTCGAGACTTAAGTACCCACAATCACTCGACCTCTTGGTGCGAGTAACATTGTGCAATCAAGAACAAGTAACTAGAATCTCTTCTAGTCCCAAGCAACTCTTGTTGTCTTACTTGTTAACCTAACTTGTCGCTGTATCTCTCGATGTCGGCAGACTGCAAAGCCACTCTCATGTTTGATGTGATTAGATCCAAGAATAAACAGATAAAAAGCATTAAATAAGAGTCGAAGTGATCTAACAATGAAAGATACTCTAGTATTCATTCAATCGTCATTAGAATCCACCAGTGTAAAAGGAGGATTAAAGAATACAATCGAAGCTTACTATCTCTAGACTACTAGATTTATTCCTTAATCCTTCCTCTTGCTTTGCATCAAGCATCTCTCATCAGAAGTGATTGCTCCCTTGCTCCATCAGTTCACCGTTCCAGCTAAAGTTTCCAAATCACGCAGAAATTGCAGAATTTAATCGTCTACCTCTTGATAATTTCTTCATTCTTTATTCTTCTATTTATAGCCTTCAAAAGTTGTAGGTTTCAGCCTCTCATTCTCAGATCCAAATCTACATTTTGTAGCTGTCAAAGTTAGTTAGAGTACAACTGTGCACTCACATAGATTTAATGTTTTCTTCAGATATCTGCAGGTTGTTGTTGCATTGCTGGGTGCAATCTGAGATCGTAATTGCGACGACACTTGTGATGTTCCTACGCTGGTGCTTCCATATGTAATTTCAGCTTGAGTTTACTCATTCGAGGTTCAGGTTCTGTGTGGTGACATCACTGGTCGCAATTCCAAGCTGATCTTGTGGCTGCATTCTTCTTCTAACATTAATCTTCTGGACTGAGTTCCTGCACTGACAATTCTAAAGCGCAATACATCAGCTACTTACTTCGACATTAGTACAAAAAGATATAAAAATAACAAGAATTTAAACTAACTAGCAATGAGTTGGAAATTATAAAAATGAAGTATGAAATGCTTATGATGTATACTAAATGAGATACAAAAGAGACAATTAACATACCAATTTGGAGAGAAAATATATGACATTTGTAATGCTATCACACCCCCAAACTTGAGTTTTTACTTGTCCTCAAGTAAAAAAAATTAGCAAAGTCACAAGCAAAAATGTCATCGCAATCAATATTCTCAAAACTTGAATTTTCCAGAATCCTAATGCACAGATTGTTTTCATATGATAGAATAATGCGCCGATAATTATAGGTATGAACAATTAAAAATGCAACTTAATTAATGCTAGTATTATACATTAAATCTTAATCTTCCTTGAACCATTTCAACAATTATAGCAAATATAATTTTTTCTTCTTTTTCTTTTCTCTTTTTTTCTTTTTTCAAGTGACTAAGAGATGTCATTGCTTTATTCTACCTTTATTCCTAGGCAGTAACGATCGGATGCAACAAACCCCCAGGAAGTATATAATTACGCCGACACACACTCTTGCAATGACAGCCTTTGGCTAGATGATTTTTCTAAACCTGCAGCGGAGTGTTCTCCCTTGGACAGTCATAATGCAGTCATATTGGAGCGTCTTTTATTAACACAATGTTGCTACAATTGGTCAGTTATCAAGATTCAAACATCAACACTACCCATTCATTACTGAAGGAATTCCAATCATTCATTCAAAAATAGCAGACTCATCATTCATTCATAATCATCCAATTTACACATCAGCATCCAAACAATTCAAGAATTACACATAAAAATAAAAATTGTAGGCACATTTTTGTTGAAATTTTGTCAATTCTCATTAACCAAAGAAACAAGTAGAATTTAAATATGTGGGTGTAATTGTATTTCCATTTCACATTATCTCCCCCAAACTTATTGTCTGCATTGTCCCCAATGCACTGACAATATTATACAGAAATAATGGAAATGCAATGACAATGCAACTTAAGTTAACAAAAGGAATGCAGTGACAAAATAAAATGCAGAGACAATAAAAAAATGCATGAAAATATCTAAAAGAAATGTACAAACTCATTCGTCAGCAGCCGATGCAGCGACTGTCTTTGTTTTCTTCTTCTTCTTCTTCGGGCGCTCACCCTCGTCCTGGTGCTTCTTCTTCTTTTTGTCCTTGCACCATTTCCTCTTTTTATCCTTCGTACCAACCGACTCGGTGAATTGCTCCTCCTTTATAGGTTGGGTGGTGGCCTCATCGATAGTAAGAGGATTCAGTTTCTCGATTCCGCTCATAATAACCTCAGCCTGGCTCGAATCAGGCTCCATCAAAGTTGGATGCCCCCACACTCTCTGGTGTGCCGACAACATCCTCAGTAATCATTGTCGAGGCATCCTTTTCCTTCTCTTCGTGCACCTTGGTAGGGTCCTCTTTATTCTCTTCTTCTTCCTTTTCCTTCAGGTGGTCATCTCTCTAGTCCTCACCTTCACACTCATGTTGCTCTAGTTCATTTAGACCAATGTTAGCGCATTCCACTGCATTGACACCTTCATACACAACAGCCTCACGTTCAACCATATTCGCACCAAGGCTGTTGGAGAACTCATCCTCAAACAAATGGGCAAAGGTGTGATAGCAATCCTCCTCAACCTTCGAGTTCCCTTCTTCCTTTTCATCATCAGAAATGTGAATTCATGTTGGTGCAGGGACTAGCCTACCATTAAGAGTAGGTTGATCGGAGGTAGAGTATTGCATCTGGCGGAAGATGGACGGAAAGGCTGAAAAGTCTGGCAATGGATTAGGACTGATCTAGCATAGTGCAGTGACAATAGTCTCGCTCCAGGCCTTTTTGTAAGCATAAAATTTATGCAGCCTGTAATCCATGTTATCGACGACACCGTCATATAGATTGAGCGCATGTCAATACGGTCAAGATGTACTTCCATTAGAGCTAGCTTCTTCACCACATGTGGATTTGTGGGCACATCGGATTGTTCTACCTTCTTTTTCTCTTTATTTCTATCCTTCTTCTTCGAGGCTTCTTTGGCCACTGGTGTCTCTTGGCCACTAGTCATCTGTTCAATGGAGATGTCATTGATCGGGCCTTTATTCTCTAATATCTCCTCACCATCCTTGGGCAAAATGCCCTTCTGTTTGCAAAGCAACATGATTAGAGAGAGGAATGGGAGTATACCAATTTACTTGCCAGCGACTTCCGCGATTTGATTTTGGATGATCTCTCTGATGTCGATGTGTCGAAAGTGTAGGATAGAATGTAAGAGACACATACGGTCTAATGTCACCATAGTGCTATATGTAGAAGGCATGATATGGCTGTTGATGAAGTGGAACCATACCTTGCTGAAGGTTGTGAGATACGTTTTATCCATGGTGTAGTTGTGGAACCCGTTACCAATTGAGGTGGCTCCATTGACACAGAGGTCCTTCATCATCTGACCAGTGCTTTCATCATCCAGACGATGTATAAATGGTGAGTGGTCATCCACCCTCTAAGGGATTCTCAAAAGCACATTGATTTGGGCGATACTCCATGGGATGAGCCCCTCCCTTACAAAAACGAACTCTTGATGCAGATCCACAAGGTTAGCATAGAACTCCCTCACCAGTGTAGGGGAGTAACCATAGGGATGTTCGCAAAAGAACTCCCATCCAAGGCGACTAATGGTACAAGCAATAAGTTTCCTCAAGGTTTGATATGGGGACAGTTGCACACCTTGTTCAAGGTGGAGGTTACGCTTTAGCATGATATTCTGGTAACGGTCCTTGACTGTAGATGTCAAAAATAGGATCGGCCCTGTAGACGGAGATGGTGTTGTGATTGGTGCCACAGTGGTTAAAGTTGTTGAAGTGTTTTTAGAGGGAGTCTTGGAAGGGTTTTTCGATGCTCGGGTTTTAGCCATTGTTACTGAAGAAGAAAGTTAGAGAAGTTTGCAGAAAAAAATAACTTGTGAATGGAAAAAGGAATATAGAGGCAATGAAAGGGAAGAGATGTAGCAACAATGGAGGATGTGAGTAGAGAGAAATCTGCAAGAGAGATGTTTTATAACCTAGAATTGTGATGATTGAAAAAAATACGGGGAAATGTTGCGTATGCAGTCATTAATTGCCAGGCTGCAAATCGTACTATTTCATTTGATCGAACGGCTGGGAGAGAAGAGAGATCAATCAGCACGATTCTTACTGAAAAAGCTATGCTGACTCATCACAGAATGCGCTGATAGTTCGTGCTTCAATTCTTCGACAAAAAGACAATTTTTATTTTTGTAAGGAATTTGAAACAAGACAAGTAAAAGTGAAGCAAATAAAAGTAAATAAAAAAATGGGTCGACATTATTTAAATGTGACCAAATTGATGGCCTCATTTGGTTCTTTAACATTTGGGCTCACATAATACTTTAGACGTTGGTTATTCACTTTGAATTGTTGTCCATCCTTTAGATTTTCAATTGTCACCGCACCGCTCTGAAATGCCTCGACAACTTTGAAAGGGCCTGACCATCTTGATCGTAATTTACCTAGATGCAATTTTAAATGTGAGTTAAATAAAAGTACTAACTGACCAAGACTAAATTGTTGACGCAAGATGATATTGTCGTGCCATCTCTTGGTCTTTTCCTTGTATATTGTGGCATTCTCATAAGCATATCAGCGTATTTCTTCTAGCTCAGTGATGTCCAACAATCTTTTTCTTCCGAAAGCATAATATTCCATATTCACCTGCTTGATTGCCCACATGGCCTTATGTTTAAGCTCAACTGGCAGGTGATAAGACTTACCAAACACAAATTGATACAGCGACATCCCAATGGGGTCTTATATGCAGTACGAAGTGCCCACAATGCGTCATGTAGCCGCGAAGACCAATCCTTCCTAGATGGATTAACCACATTCTCAAGGATGTTTTTGATTTGACGATTGGATACCTCGGCTTGACCATTGGTTTGTGGGTGGTACGTACTAGCCATACGATACTTCACACCATATCTTTTTAACGCTATCGCCACTTGGTTGTTATAAAATTGAGTTCCTTGGTCACTTATTAATGCTCCTGGTCTTCCAAACCTTGTGAGAATGTATGTGTGAAAGAAGTTCAACACCGTCCTAGCCTCATCCCTTGGTACCATAATTGCCTCGATCCACTTCGATACATAGTCAACATCAACTAAAATGTCCACATTCTCAAAAGAGTTTGGATATGGTCTCATAAAGTCAATACCCCAAACGTCAAAGAGCTCTACTTTCATGATAGGTTGTTGGAGCATGTCATTGCGTCGAGATATTGAGTCAGTGCATTGACATCGATCATATTATTGTGCGAAGTTGTGGGAGTCTTGAAACAATGTGAGCTAATAAAATCCTGACTGTAGGACCTTAGCAGCAGTCCTTGTACCCCCAAAATGACCTCCATACGGGGCATCATGGCAATGTCACAAGATTGAAGTCTTTTCTTCTTCAGGTACACAGCGACGGATAATGTTGTCAGTGAATACCTTGAATAGGTATGGCTTGTTCCAGTGATATTTTGCAGCATCGCATATGAGCCTAATCTTCTTGTGACTAGTAGCATTCAAGGGTAGCTTCTCACACACAAGGTAATTGACAATATCGGCATACCAGGACGATACATCGACAAAGAATAACTGCTCGTCTGGAAATGCTTCGACAATTTGGGACATCTGCCCATCTTCACTTCTAACTTCCAGTTGAGACAAGTGGTCAGCTACTTGATTTTTAGATCTTTTCTTATCCCTGATTTCAATATCAAATTCTTGAAGGAGTAGGATCCATCATATCAGTCTAGGCTTGGCGTCTTTCTTTGTGAAAAGGTATCTTCATGCAGAGTGGTCTATGTAAACTGTAGTCTTTACACCGACAAGATATGAACGAAACTTGTCAAATGCAAAGACTACTACTAGCAACTCCTTCTCAGTGGTTGTAATTAACCTGCGTTTCAGTTAGAGTTTTACTAGCATAGTAAATAGAATGAAATACCTTCTATTTTCTTTGGCCTAGTACAGCTCCCATAGCAAAATCACTTGCATCACACATTAGTTCAAACGATTGCTTCCAGTCCGATGCAACGACAACTGGAGCTTGTACCAGCTGCTTCTTTATTGTTATGAATGCATCCAAACAGTTGTCATCGAACACAAACTTTTTATTTTACTCTAATAGTGAGCATAACGGTTTAGCAATCTTGGAAAAATCACGTATGAATCTTTTGTAAAAACTAGCATGTCCAAGAAAGCTTCTTATTGCTTTGACATTGGTGGGCAGTGGTAATTTCTCGATGATTTCTACCTTTTCTTTATCAACTTCAATGCCCCAACAAGATATACGATGGCCAAGGACAATGCCTTCAGTTGCCATGAAGTGACATTTCTCCCAATTCAGAACTAGATTTGTGTCCTCGCATCTCTTCAAAACTTTTGCCAGATTGTTAGCGCATTGGTCAAAATTTTGTCCATAGATAGAGAAATCATCCATGAATACCTCTAAGGAATCCTCGATCATGTTCGAAAAGATAGCCATCATACACCTTTGGAATGTTGTTAGCGTATTGTACAACCCAAATGGCATACGTCGGAAAGCAAAGGTTCCAAAAAGGCATGTGAACGTGGTCTTTACTTGATCTTCCGGTGCAATGGCAATTTAGTTGTAGATAGAATAGCCATCTAAGAAGCAATAATAGGCTTTACCAGCTAGCCTATCCAGCATCTGATCAATGAAAGGCAGTGGGAAATGGTCCTTCTTTGTGGTCGCATTTAGTCGACGATAATCCATGCATACTCGCCAATTAACCGCAATGCGAATAGGGATCAACTCGTTCTTATCGTTGGTCACAACTATGAACCCACTCTTCTTAGGCACACATTGGATGGGGCTCACCCAATTGCTATAAAAAATAGGGTATATAATGCCCGCATCTAACCATTTGATAATTTCCTTCTTCACTACTTCTTTCATTTTCTCATTAAGTCTTCTTTGTTGCTCAATTGATTGCTTCCCTTCATCTTCTAGCCTTATCTTATGCATGCAAAAAGAGGGATTGATGCCTCTGATATTTGCAATGCTCTAGGCTATAGCTCTTTTGTGTTCTTTCAAAATGGCGATGAGCTTATCTTCTTGTGTTGCGTCGAGGGATGCGTTGACAATAATAGGTAATGTCTCGTTGTCACCAAGAAAGACATACTTCAAATGCGTCGGCAATGGCTTGAACTCTAATGCAAGAGCTTGCTCAATAGATGGTTTAAACACTGGGATTGTCCTGTTAGACAAATTCAAATATTCCAATTGCCAATTCTGTCTCAGCTCACAATTGTTAATCTCTTCTTTATCTACACAGTCATCTAGGATTTCATCGTTGGATGTCGTCACATCTTCATCTAACATTGCTGAACTCCTTGCATTAAATTCTTCTATAATGATCTCGTCCAAAACATCGATGTGATGACATTGCTCTTTAGTTCCGGACGAAGATGCTTCAAACACACTGAAGGTCACATGCTCATCATAATGACGCATGATAAGTTCTCCTTTAAATACGTCGATAAGTGTACGTCCCGTTGCTAGAAATGGTCGCCCCAAGATAATAGGCACCTTTTTATCTGCTTCGCAATCTAGGATTATGAAATCAACAGGGAACACAAGCTTATCAACTTAGACAAGAACGTCTTTGATTTGGCCTTCAAGTTGTGCTAAGGATCTGTCCACAAGTTGTAATGTCACTGTAGTGGGTTTATCGAACCTATTCCTAATTTCTTAAAAGTAGACAAAGGCATAAGATTAATACTTACTCCCAAATCAAATAAAGCCTTTCCTAAATAATGATTCCCAATTGAGCATGGGATTGTGAAGCTACTAGGATCTTTCATCTCTGTTGGAAACTTATTTGTAAGCATAGCGCTACACCCCTCTGTGAGCGTAATCGTCTCGATTTTGGATAATTTCTTCTTCTTTGATAGTAGCTCCTTCATAAATTTCCCACAACTGGGTATCTGAACAAGAGCATCTACAAGAGGTATGTTAATGTGTAATTGTTTCAGAGGAGAAACAAACTTTTGATACTCTTTATCATGGACTTTCTCTTTAAATCTTTGCAGAAATGGCAATGGTATTGTAGCAATGGGTTGTTGTAAGAAACTCGGTGGTGTCGACATTACTAGTTGCGTCGACAACTTTGTTGGGCAAGTTGTAGGCATAGATGTTACTACAGTTGGTTCCTCTTCATTTACTTCTGCTTGACTTCCTTCAGCCGCATCCTCTTCTTGTTGCTGTGGTTCAGATGCATCGACATGGTCTTGGCCAAAACTGCTTGGTTCAACCGTCTGCTTCCCACTTCTTAGCGTGATTTCTTTGCAATGCTCCTTCCCCCTCTGCGTAGGATTCTCAGTATCACTAGACAGAGTGCCCGGTGACATTGTGCTGAGATTAGAAGCCAACTGTCCTAGCTGGGCTTCCAATGCTCGGATGGAAGAAGAGTTACCTTGTACTATTGCTTCAGTTCTCGTGATATGCTCGCGCATCAATGCTTCAAGAGCAGCCATAAGATCTGACTTTGGATGAGAAAATTGCTACTATTGATGTTGATGATGTTGTCCTTGCATATGTAGCAGCATAGACTGTTGTAGGCGTAATCGAGATTGTGGGTGCATCTGGCTATGTGACTGCATTTGTTGAGAACCCACCTACGAATTCTAATTATAAATCTGCTATGGGTTGGTATTGTAACTCCCTTGTTGATAACCTCCTTGATTTGAGGAATTTCCATATCTAAATGTGGAAGTATTTTGATTCCCCCAAGGTTGTTGAGATCGGTTGTTGTATAAGTTACCAAATGAACCCCCTCTGATGTTGTTGACATAGAAAGCATTTTCTGCATGTTGTGGGTAGTCCTCATAACTATGATTGTCATCGTAAATTTCACAGAAAAATATCGACGCATCCAATTGCTGGGCCACTTGAATAGGGGCAACGTCATTTGTTCCCTTCATATTCTTTATGATATTGGCCAATGAGGATACATGCACTGACAAAGCAGAAATAGCATCTAACTCAAGAACTCTAGGGTTATTCTTTACCTATGCAGAATGAGAGATTGGATATTGATAGTCGCTCTAAGCAATCCTCTCTAGAATTCTTATAGCTTCATTGTAGGTACAATCCAACAAAGGACCATTAGCCGATGCATCGATAAGTTTCCTTGTCTAAGCATTCAAACCATTGTAAAAAATCTCTATTTGGGTCTCTTGCTGAATTCCATGCATTGGGCAGCGTCGAAGCAATGTTTTGTAATGCTCCCATGTTGCATGTAAGTTCTCATATCATTACGCAACCACGCTTTCATTGTCGGCGGATTGAAACACAAAACAAACTACTTTGCTAGTGCATTCCAAGATGTAATAGATCCAACTGGCAATCCCAAGAACCATGTTCTTGCTTTACCCTACAATGAATAAGGAAATAATTGCATTTTCAAGGCATCATCAAGGATACCATGTTAACTAAAAGGATGTACAAATAAGCAGAAATGATTTTAAGTGTTCTCTAACGTCTTCATGAGGAAAACCAAAATATTGCTCATTTGAATTTAACATCTGAAACATCACCGGTTTTAGCTCAAAGTTACCAACTTGAATAGCCGGTCTTACAACCCCTGGTTGTAAATCATCAAATATAGGAACAAAAAAGTCTCTTATCGTCCTATTTTGCACTTGTTCTTCTTGTGGAGGGGGTGGTGGTATATTATTAACTGCTTGTGGCAGCACTGGAGGAATATCATTTTGTGGCAGAAATGGTGGTAAATCATTGTTGTTTCCAGCCATTCTTCTTTGTTCTTGCCTTCTCCTCCTCAATGTCCTTTCAAGCTCCGGATCAAAACTAACAAGGTTGTTAGGATTTCTCCTTGTGGACATGCAACGCCTACAAAACTAAAAAAGAAAACAATAGAAAAGTAAACAAATTAGTAAAGATTAGGAGTTAAGTAAGTAGAATTAATTGCAAAAACAAAAGTAAACATCAAACAAACGCCAGTCCTCGGCAACGACGCCAAAACTTGATCGCGTTTGAAACGTCACAGCGATTGTGCAAGCGAACACACGTCGATGCAAGTATAGTTGATAGATAATTCTATTGGATATCGAACCCACAAGGAAATGGGTTCTTGATGTTTAAATGTCGGAGCAACTAATACTGAAATTAAGTAAAATGTGAGTAATGATGTCAGTGCAATTATGTCAAATCTGCACACTAAAATAGTCAATTGTCAACGCAATCAGAGTTAAATGTTAGAGTTTAAATGTCAATGAACTAAAAGTAATTCAAATGTGTTGAGTGTTAAGTGTTGAATATTTAAATGCACGAAATGTAAATATGATCAAGTAAAAAGAATTGGAGTGGATCACTAATTTTGCTAAGTCGTAACGCTCGATACGCCGACAAGGTATTGTATAGATGAAATATCACAGCAATAATGCACCAATAAACTCTTACCAATAACAATCTTCCATTTACACGAGACTTAAGTACCCACAATCACTCCACCTTTCGGTACGAGCAACGTTGTGCAATCAAGAACAAGTAACTAGAATCTCTTCTAGTCCCAAGCAACTCTCGTTGTCTTACTTGTTAACCTAACATGTCACCACATCTCTCGATGTCGACAGACTGCAAAGCCATAATCGTGTTTGATGTGATTAGATCTAAGAATTAATAGATAAAAAGTATTAAATAAGAGTCAAAGTGATCTAACAATGAAAGATACTCTCGTATTCATTCAATTGTCATTAGAATCCACCAGCGTAAAAGAAGGATTAAAGAATACAATCGAAGCTTACTATCTCTAGATTGCAACGATTATTCCTTAATCATTCCTCTTACTTTGCATCAAGCACCTCTCGTCAGAAGTGATTGCTCCCTTGCTCCATCAGTTCACCGTTCCAGCTAAAGTCTCCAAATCACATGGAAATTGCAGAATTTAATCCTCTACCTCTTGATGATTTCTGCATTCTTCATTCTTCTATTATAGCCTTCAAAAGTTGCAGGTTTCAGCCTCCCATTCTTAGATCCAAATCTAGATTTTGCAGCTGTCAAAGTTAGTTAGAGTACAGTTGTGCACTCACGCAGATTTAATGTTTTCTTCAGAGATCTGCAGGTTGTCGCTACATTGCTGGGCGCAATCTGAGATCATAATTACGACGACACCTATGATGTTCCTCTGCTAGTGCTTCCATATGTAAATTTAGCTTGAGTTTACTCATTCGAGGTTCAGGTTCTGTGTGGCGACATCGTTGGTGGCAATTCCAAGCTAATCTTGTGGTTGCATTCTTCTTCCAACATTAATCTTCTAGACTGAGTTCCTGCGTTGACAATTCTAAAGCGCAATACATCGGCTACTTGCGTCGACATTAGTACAAAAAGATATAAAAATAACAAGAATTTAAACTAACTAGCAATGAGTTGGAAATTATAAAAACTAAGTATGAAATGCTTATGATCTATGCTAAATGAGATACAAAAGAGACAATTAACACACCCATTTAGAGAGAAAATATATGTTATTTGTAATGCTATCACCACCAATCCTGGCTCGTAACCCCTTATTCAACCTTTCCCTAATATTATTCTCTGCAGTTCACCCCCTTTCCAAGTGAACCATTGCCTAGAGAAACCAAGATCACAAAGCGAACAATCATCTAAAGTATCTCTAAAAGCCTACATCTGTCGCTCCAAACGTAACCTACCACCCTTTTTCTCAAAGGAATAGCAAATCTCATTAAAATCATCCAAGACGAGCCAAGGCAAACTATTATCCTGCCCAAGATGATGTAATAAATCCTAAGAACTTCCTCTCATGCTTTCAAACGGGGAACCATAAAAACCTGTAAATCTCCAACTCCCCTCTCCCTGACCATCGTCCACCTCCACATCAATATAGGAAGGAGAAAAACTTCCAAGGGTAACCGTCAAGTTCTCTTTCCAGCTTAGAGAGAGTCCTCCTTTAGTACCATATGCATCCACATCTATTCCACATGCAAAACCACACTTCCTTCGAATCTGATCCATTCTTCGTGCACTTACCTTTGTCTCACTAAGAAACAAAAGCTGGGGCTTTAGTTGTCTCATATGACTTTTAAGACGACCAATAGTCCGTAGTTGCCCCAAACCACGGACATTTCAATTGAGGGTTTTCATTGTGCCCGGTTGGCTTGCCTCTTGGCAGTCGCCGATATCATATGGGATCTCCCCACAGGTCTTCCCTTATCTTCTGCCGAGACCTCCCCCTCAACATTTTTATTCTTTAAACTAATGTCTAATGTCTATCTCTTCTTCCCATCAACACTACCCAATGGCGCCTCCTCCCCATCATAATCCGTATCAATAAAACCTCCCATAGGACCGTCCTTCACCCTCCCAGATAACGTACCCTCAAGATTGATACTCACCATTAGGTCAAATAATCCACCCCCTTTACGTCCTCCTCCATTCCCACTACCAACTAACCAAATACTCCTCATAGCAGCTGCCCGTCTGGACTGCATCCTCAAGGATAAATCCCAGCCCATCTCAAATACTTCCTCCTCTCTCTTCATCTGGATCTCACAAAACGAATCACTATGTCCCAACCTTCCACAATAAAAACAGAATAACATTAACTTCTCATATTTAAAGTTAACATATGTGTGAGCACCTAATTCAAACACAAGCTTCTTTTTCCATCTCAACGGTCTCCGAACGTCCAACTTAACCCGAACTCGTATAAAGGAATAGACCCCTTCACAGATACTCTTCGCATCATATTCAACGAACGAACCAATAAAATTACCTAACAACCTCGCCATCTCCTCAGAAAATAGGCCCGTGGGTAAACCATGCACTTGCACCCAAAAATTAACAAAACCCAAAGGAACCCTCAATGGATTCTCCCCCTTCTCAAGTTTATGAAAAATTAACAAATGACTATTAAACGTCCATGGGGCGTTACTGATCACTCTATTCAAATCCATTAAATGGAAAAATTTGAAAAGCAATCGCTTCTCCCCTAGATCTATTATTTGAACCCCTCTAACTAGATGCCAAACACTCGCCATAGTACTCCGCATGGCAGGAAAGTGCACCATACTAGCCGTCAAAAAGCACCCCACCAGATCATACTCCCTCTGTGCAAAAAAAGTACCAACATTCCGTCGTATAAACACCCCCTCATCCTCCTCTTCTAATGACAGATCTGCCAATTCCCTCCCCATGATCAGACCTAAAACCCAATCAAAACCATAAGACAACAAACCACCGCCCAAAAAACCAAGTCGTCAACAAGGCAAAAAATTTTAAATAAAAAGAACAAAACCCTAAAACGTGCCAAAAAGCATAGAAAAACATGCTAGCCAGCAGAAAAAATTCCCTTTTTCATTTTTATATTAATTTTAATAAATTTAAAATCTCAAATCCACATATTCAGTCTTTTTATAGTATGGTATTTAATTTTATCAAGATTTTTTTAAAATAATGAATTTAAATATTTAGGTTTACATATCAATTTACGAATCGTACCTAATTAAAACAATTATCCTAAATTAAAGTTTTATACTTAGCACAAATTTTAATGAAAAATTATTATTTAATATAATTGAATTTAAATTAAATTAAACTTTTATTATTAAATAAATAAAAACCAAGACCCAAGTAGAAGCGTTTATGGGTCGAGTCGAGCCTAAGTATGATATTAACATATTTTATTTTTGTTCAAGCTTGAGCCAACCCGAAATCTTAGCCTAAAATTTTACCTAAGTCTGCTCATATTTGTAAAAAACTAACCCAAATTCATTTTAGGTCCACTCATATTATAATTTTTATTTTTAAAAAATATTTATTTTTTATTTTAATATTTAATAATTTTATACCTTTTTATTTATTGAAACTTTTTATAGTCATATTAACATTATTTTAATATTTACATTAGAGTAGTATTATATATTTAGTATATGTTTATTTTTTTAATGTATTCTAAATTATATAATATATAAAAGTAATATAATATAAAATATTATAAATTTAAAACGAGCTAGATCAAGCTCAAATTTGAACATTTAAGCTTAAACCCAACCCATATTTTAAACGGACTTAATTTTTTTACCGGAACTCATTTTTCGAGTTAATATTTTGTCCAAATCCTCTCAAATTTAGAGTGAACTTCAATAGATAATTTGACTCATAAACAAGTCTAAACCCAAGTATTAGTGGGGTGATCAATGCTAGTTAATAGATATAATTAAGACCCCCATAGAGGCGAGGGGGATGAAACAAATAAGCTATAGGCATTGAACAAATAATTGGATTTGCGAGAATTAATAGAGTTCCAATGAGAACTCTTTTAGGAAATTAAAATGGAATTTTCAGCAAGTTTAGTCAGATATCAAACTGAAACACTAAAAAGAAGAAGATAGCAGTGTTCCTTAAATTGCTGCCATTACTTCAACCAACAAAGCAAATGAGGTTGATAAAAATTTGAAGCTCCAATCTAAATATTATTCACAATACAATCTTCAAATAATGTGCATGTGACTAAGATATTAGTTGATGCAGTAAGTTTCACAACATCAAATACCTTCGATATCATCTCTTTCTTTTTCTCTCGTACCTTCCTGGAGATCGACCTATGTTGAAAGTTTATCTTCACATGATTCTTTACAAGCGATCTCACCGTCGCGAATACAGAATGCCTTTGTAGATTGGGGGATGCAACCAAAATCTGTCATTTTGCTCCCATTACTGATTTCAGAGACTGCATGAAGACAAACTAACCTAAATAACTTTGCAACTTTCTTATAACTAGGAGAAATAACAGCTGAAACAATATATATATATATATATATATATATATATATCTGATAGCTTGCATTTAGGTCTGAACTTAGGCTTCGTAAGAACTGTCATCCCCATTTCCATAAAGCAATGGTGTTCCATTGTCTACTGTGACTGAAGAGACTTGACTTGCACTTTTGTCATTAGATGCATAGTCACTATGTAGGGAAACACCTGTCAAAGAGAAACAATAATAGTCTTTGTAAAAGTAACAAAGATATTGGAAAAGTACAGGGTTTTTATTAGGCTATCATGTTTCGGTAAAGGAAATATAGCTGCATCGTTGGTAGCTTTGAGTATATTTGCATGCTTAAAGGAGGTTTCACTACCCCGAAAAAAGAAATATATATATCATCAGATCTCCCAGAAACAATGTGAAGAACTTATAATTACTCACCTATAAACCATATCCCAGCAGCAAGAAAGAGAATAGAAGTCAAAATAAGTGCACTTGCCCTCCAATTGTTAATATTATCCTGCTCCAAAACATCACCAGTCAAAAATGAGGCTCTAAAAAAAATAAATATAGATAGATTGAGATTTATACACATTTCATGGTTCAGAAGAGCCTTAGAAACAGAAAGAAAATGAAGTATGTTCAAATTTCTGCATCCAATTCTCCTAAAGTGATTGTTAGACATGCTTTGAATAGAGATAAAAGGTAGGTAATAAGGAAAACATAAAGGGTTTGCCATTTAACACCACAAAACAATTCATTAGAAATGGGCAAATTAATTTTCCAGAAACTATATATAGTTTCATTTTCATACTTTACTAACTTGCTATGAGCTCATTTATAATTTATTCAACATTGAAATCTATGCAAGATCCAAGAATCAATTTTTCAACCTAAAACTTTTTAGTAGTTGATCGTATTTTTCGAAAATAGTGAGATATATTGCTATGACTTTTCATCTTTCTTGAAGTATCCATGTCTAACATCTATATTCGACACATATCCGAACATGTGTACGAGGATATAATCCTCCAAAGACCCTCCAAATACATGGAAATCTTAAGAAAAAGAAAATTGAAAATATTCATATTGTACATGCATACCTGAGTCTAAAACACCCAAGTTTAAGTAATATGGATAGACGAGATATTGTGAATTTTGTTTCCCCAAAAATTTAAAGGAAAACTGCAAAGCATACTACATTCTAATCGATTGAAAATTATGTTTAGAATTAAGAACATTTTAAAAGCTGAAAGATTTTGGAAATTGTGTTCAAAGTTAGCAGGAAAACTTTTTTCAAAGCAAAATACATGAAACAGCATATCAATGTAAATAACAATCTACCACATCAAAACACATGTTACTGTGCAAGCTCATATATATATATATATATATTAAAAAAAGCACCTGGAGGACCCCAATAAGTGGTGAGGAAGGCACATCGCCGAAGATGTGAATTGAGACGGTAGAGACTGCCATAGATAATGGTCTCAAACTTGGTTCGACACAATGGAGACTCACGTAATTCACTGGAGCCTGGAAAATCAATGTATGATGAGAAAGTAACACTATTAATATAGTAGAACTGGATAAATATTTCAAGATAATATTAGTCCAAAATCGAAATATATTGCTCAAGCGTCAATGTATTCACTATAGAGACAATAATGGATCAGAAAAGCTCTTTCTATTATTAAATGAATATGTAGTTCAACTTCCACAAAGTAATATGCTATAGCTGCAGTGAAGCAAGTTAGTAAAACTCAAGACATAACTTCCAATTAAATCTCCCTTTTGTATCTTTTACTATATGAAGCTAGTTGAAAATGGGGCAGAGAGTTCCTACATCTCAAGAAATACAAGTACATAATAACTTGGAGAAAAATATGTTCATAATTCTAACACACTCCAATTTTCCATTTTACCTGTGTTGCAAAAACAAAAAATTCACCCAATGCAAAAAAAACTATGAAACCATACAAGCTCTTGAGACAGAAGGCAAGAAAGCAAAATATTGCACCCAGACACGTTGCCCCTGAAAGAAGCTGTTTTAGAAGAAAGTAAGCAATAAATAATGTTATAAACAGAAAGCAAAAATGAGACAAATTTCAGACTAAAATTCATAGCTAATTGTTAGTTTCAACTATGGAAATCACAGACATTCCTTTGTCTATCTCTTTACCAGTTAAGTCACTATCATGTTTTTCCTCCTTTTTTTGTTCTGGTTGCAATTTTTCTTTAGTCGTCTGGATTTAAAGAAGTAATAGTGAAAGAGGTAATTTTACTTTACCAAAATTCTATATCCATCTGTTATTTATTATTAATCAGAGGTTGTATTAGGAAAAATAACAAAGAATAACACTTAGTTTTAATTAATTTCTCCAAAACTTAAACTTTATCGA
This sequence comes from Gossypioides kirkii, assembly GCA_005610355.1. Taxonomy (NCBI): domain Eukaryota; kingdom Viridiplantae; phylum Streptophyta; class Magnoliopsida; order Malvales; family Malvaceae; genus Gossypioides; species Gossypioides kirkii. Next base: position 21,832,238 of record CP032254.1, on the reverse strand, counting down.
CTTACTTTGTCATATCCAAATGAAAGGAAATGAATGGATCTTTTTGTTCCAAATAAGAAAGTTGGAAAATATCATTCACATACAACATCATCAAGGAGAAATAAAACTCACGATAAAAGCTTTATATATAGAAGCACTCAAGCAATCTAGTATGAAGCCACCAGATAATGTTCCTAAAATCCCACAAACAATTGTAATCCCTCCAAACATCATATCTGCATTCTCCTGCAAAAATCACAACTAAAATGATTACAACACCGAACAGAAGGTAATAACGATTCTTTATGGTCTCAAAAGGAAAATCCTAAAAGGAAGAGTTTTCTATAGAAGACAGAAGGCACGTAGTTGTCAGAAACTGTTCATATGATTTGTTGAGATGCCGAAAAGAAAATTCTAACAGGCAAAGATTTTGATAGAAAACATAGTGCATGTAATTCTGTCAGAAATTGTACCATATGATAAATATTATAACCAGCCTTTGGCCCCCAATATGAGTATGCTCCAATGACGAAGTTGTATGCTATGTAACCTGCCAGACAAAATGTTAGTAGAGTCATTCTTTACAAGCCAAAACAATCACATAGGAAACAAACTTAGCTACAAAGAATTTATAAGAAAATAAAAATCACATAGTTTATAGATTGTCTTGGAAATATCCAAGAGAAAAATCATGACCAAAAAAGAAAAACTCATGTAGCATCTTATTGGATTTGTTTTCAAAGAGCATTTCTGAAATGGATGTGAAAGGTGCCAAGAAAAATACCAAAAATATTTACAACATAAACTTTGTCCACCAAAAGCACTTTCATATCTTTTGCTAACTGAGAAAATTGATTCAAGATATTGTGAATGTTTACTGACCTGCAAAGAAAATGTTTCAGTCCTTAATCATGATATGGAATGGAATGAATCATAAATATTATTAACATATAGAGAAAGTTTTTATCCATCCATAAAATGAATCTTATTTTATGTGTGTTTTTAACATAACTAAAACAGGATGCAATATAGTTGTTTCAACCAAAGCCACATAAACCAGTTTCAAAACTACATCAATCAGCCTATTTCCTACAACCTGCATTTTACCTGTGCTCAGATTGTCATTATCTCCCAAGTCATAGCTGTATTTCCCACATTTCCCACTTTCTGACTAGAGGCCTATTGTTCCTGTTGGGTACTGTATGGAGAAGGATGGTGACCCAAATGTGTCCAACATTCTTCATGCAACTAAAATCCTAAAGCCTTACTACACTAATTATAGTTCCTTTTAATCTTTCTTATTTGATGACTCTTCTCTAATTTCTTTTGTAAAATTTCTGATTGCGAATAAAGGATTGTGAGTAAACATTGTTTGGAACCAGCTTGCACCATTATAAGGAATGCTGTTGCAATAGAAAGCAGGACTTAACAACTCACTTTGAAGTTTTCTTCAATTCATCAACACTCATACCGTCAGCTCCAACCAAAATATGATCATCTAATTTTGACGCCTCTGAATCTGCAACTATGATAGGTTAGACTTAAAATAACATGAGTGCCTTAGAGAAAAAAAGGACACTTACCTGCTGGTAGGCCAGCTTATTACAAGAAACAAACTTATGAATCATTTTGCTTCCTTTTTTTTTTTTTTGTTCAATTCTAAGTAATGTGTATGTGAAAATTTTCAGGTCTAATTTTGACTGAAACCATAAGTTTTAGTTGAGTTCTGTTTGGGTTTAGAAACCCACCTTTTTGTCCCAGTTTAAATAAAAATCAACTACATTCTGCTTGATTTCAGTTAGCAACAACTTAAACCAACCAAATCACATGCACACCCTAATCATCACCACATTTGCATTAGTGATTATACATGCTAGAAGGTGGTTTAAATATTTAGTCACAAGTGAAATGACATTTATTGGGAACAACAAACTACAGGTGTTGGAACTAGAGTATAAACCTTAAGCTTCTTTGGATGATATGAATAAAAAGATTATGCAAGAACATTAGGAGTTAAACAGTCAGAAATTCTACAGCATATCCAGAGATAATTATAGAATGTGGAGAAGAATTATATTTGTCTTACAACATGGACAGGAATCACTTCTATTTTTTTTTTTTTGTTGGATACATCCCTAGATACAGACTGAATCACTTCTTACATACTACATTCGGAATTAAAAATAGGGTTAGATGCACAAGGTTAATAAAAATAATCTATTTTATCTGAAAAATGCTTCCCTTTTTAGTTTTCTCTTTCAATTTGTCTGATTTTGCTAAAAACAAGCTCTTCTACTTGTTAAAGGGAGGAATTAAGACTTCCTTTCTAGTCTGTCCATTCATATTCAAATATTTACTGTGACATACATGCATAGCATGTGTTTCTCACCCCACTATTTCAAGCAACTTCTCACTAAATAGTGGAACCAGTTGATACAAAAAGAAAAATGATAAGGAACATGTACCATCAATTACAGAAGAAACTGTCTCAACAAATTTCATCGCTTTCTTTGATCCAACAGGACAGAAACTTATTATTTAAAGTTCAGTAATGCAGAAGTTCAACACTTAAATTGTTGTGAGATAATATGACATAAAACTATGGAATGCAGACCACACATATAAACAAATACCTTTCAACTGTAAAGGTTCAACCACAAAGCCAAAAACAGCGAATGGAAGCATTAACAATGCCTCTCCCCGGAAAGCATAGCGCCAGTTAAACTGGCTCCCAACCTATATGATAAGCAGACATAGTTTATGATTAATCATCAAGCATCCTGCAGACTATCTAGACAATACAAAGGGAACCACCAAGTGATATGGTCTAGGAATCAAAACCTCGACGTAAAAGCAACAGTTATAGTTAGTGAGAAAAAAAAAGGAAGGGATATACAAACTTACAAATCCACCATAAACATATCCAGCAGCAATTCCAGTAGGGATGCACATATAAAACATCGCAAGCCAGGCTGTTTTCTGGAGTATTACAGTGGATTATCATGATCATGTTGTCCGAGCATGAAGATATGTACTCAAGAAGCTCTAAGTTCTGAAGTTAAAGAATAAATAAAATAAATGAACCTGAGAAACGGGAGCACTGTCGTCAATAAATGGAGCTGCAAGACTTATGAAAGAAGCTTCCCCAACACCAACCAACCTAAAACATCAAATACAGAGCCACAATTAAAAAACAAACACAAACACACACACACACACACACAAAAAAAAATACAATGTAGCATAAGAAACTAGTTTAGTAAGATTGAACTACAACCAACTCCTAGAGTGTATTGAGAATGCTACACTTACATGCGGCATATTGCAATAAACCAAAAAGAAAATGCACTACCACATCCAGCTGCAGCTAAGGTCCAAACAGATAATCCAACTCCAATAAGCCTAAAAGGATGGTGGCTGCAATCATATAAATCAACTAACATTACCAACCAAATTGACATGTAATTAACAGCCAAAAATACAACAGTAGCTAAACAATCCAAATAATTCGATTTAAGTAGTATTTAACATGGCAGTGCTACGAACAAAATTGCCAGTTGGAAATTTTTTTAAAATTTTAAAGGTACGGAATGAAAAGAACCATGAAATATAATTCACCTCTTCGTTAAAAAAGCAAATATTGGGGACGCCATGAGAAGTCCGACCATGAATGCAGATGATAAGAGACCATCTTGAAAATTAGTCAAGTCAAACTCTCCCCTGCAAGCAAACATCTTTCAGCAAGACAATTAAAACAACTACTAAGCACTAAACAAGATCTTACGAAAGCTGAATGTCCGCAGCAAAACAAACAATGTTAAGTGAAATCTTACTGAATTCCACTACCAGATGTGCAAATTCCCTTGTCATCACATGTCCTAATACTCCCATTCACACCATTACTCGCTATTACTCCTCGATCAACATAATTTATCATGTTAATTACACAAAATAGAATCAATAACCTACAAAAAAAAATAATATAAATTAAGAATTAACATCTCTATTAAATCAAAAAAAACAAAAGAGACAACTGAAAGAAGTTCAACCTAGACCTAACTGCAGTCAGAATCAGCCTTAACAAGCAATTGAAATTCAGCTAAATTGAAGAACAAGCATAATTTCAGAATAAAACAGTTTAATAAAGATTTGATTTTTTTTTTTTTTTAAAAAAAAGAAAAAGAATACCTTTCAGGAGTGAACCAGGAAGGAGTAGCAGGAGAATCCTTGGTAGTGGAAGAGGAAGAAAGACCCATTTCTTCTGGCGGAGCAGCTAAAACCTGCCTTTCTCTCTTCTTTTGGAAATGCTGACGGTAGTAACACAATGCCATTCTAAAAACAATGGCTTCTATATTTATAGTTTTACATTAATTTTTTTCATCATTAAAACAATTGATTGACGTTTACTTCTCTTTTCGTTTCGTTGGTTACGCAATCACGCTCTACTTTACACCCACCACGCAACGTCTGCTTTTCTGTTCTCTGTTTTTTTCTGTTTCCTTCTCAAATTTAATTTTCATGATTTAAAAAAAAAATTGCATTAAAATTATGAAAGATTAAATACCACTAATCTTTAATTATAGGTAAATTATCAAAATAGTCACTTTTGTTTGACTAATGTTACATTTTAGTCACTTATATTTGAAATGTTACGTTTTAGTAACTTACGTTATTGTTTTGTTATGAAATAACCACTCTGTCGTTAAGATCTGTTATATTTCAAACGGCGGTCCAACATGACAGTTAAAATGAGTTTTAAATGCCAACATAAATATTTAACTGAGATTAGAAAAGTTAAATTTTTTTATGAAAATAGAATACAAAATTTTGCTCTAAAACTTAATTTTCTCTCGTTTAAAAAGAAGCAACAGTTGAATTTTTTTGTCCATTTTAACTGTCACATCAGACTGCCATATGAGAGGTAACAACTTTTAACTGCAAAGTGACCATTTCGTAACAAAACGATAATGTAAGTGATTAGAACATAACATTTCAAATATAAGTGACTAAAATATAATCCGAAACAAATAAAAGTGACTATTTTAATAGTTTACCCTTAATTATAAATATCATGCTAAATTGAATTATTTTTATTATTAAGATGTGACTTATATTCAAGCTTTTTGTTTCACAAGGAAACCATTTTACATAAGAATTAAACTCAGGACTACATCTAAGATAAGATTGAATGGGTGGTGCGATGCGGTGCGTTGCGTTGTTTGTGTCATTCTCCATCAGTTTATTCGTAACGTTATTGGTTCTTGAATTAAAAGTTTGGACCGACTGCTAAGATCTCTTGAGTCAGCTTGTTGTCCTTGCCAATCTTGTAATTTGTGAAGGTCTCAAAGTTGTTCTTGAACAGACCACCTTATTTCATCAATGTGTTTTTGTATGCCTTCTTGTCACCCCACTGCAATTCATGAATCAAGATACATTAACATTCAGAAACAATTCAAGCTATCATCACTAATAAAGAATAGGGTAAGGCCAACATTATGCTCTGCAAGGTTGAAGAATGGATATAGCTTACAGTATTATCTAGACGCAGGATTTCCGAAGGCACTCCCTCGATCTCAGTGGAGATCTCTAGCCCGAACAGATCGGTTTTCTCATAAGCTGCATTCAAGAGGCTATCGGAGTGAATAGCATCAATGATTTTTCGGGTGTAGGCTAATTTGATACGGTTTCCAAAGCCATAGCTGTAAGAAAAAAATCAACAGTTCCTGGAATTAGTGTTGGATGTTATCCTAAAGAAAGGTTTGCAATAAAAAGCAATTTACCTTCCACCAGAGTAGCCGGTGTTGACAAGCCATCCAGTTGCCCCATGCTTTTGCATTTTCTCAGCAAGCATGGCTGCATACTTTGTAGAACGCAACGTGATAAATGCTGCCCTAAAGCAAGCTGAGAATATAGCGGTTGGCTCCTTAATACCATCTTCTGTGCCAGCCACCTATATGGTTATGCATCATCATCAGCCAAGTTCAGGGGCATTGAAAACCTTTTTTAGTTGGACATGGAAACGTACCAGAGCGGTGTTTGTGCCAGTTTCAACTTGCTCATAGGTGGAAGAACACCGAAGGCATCGCATGCCAAAAGGACATTCTTTGGGCGTGGTCTGACGCACGGTATCTTGGCATTGGGAAAGTATTTCAATAGGATACGCTGCTTGAGTGTTCTCTGCAAGCAATGGAAATGGTTGTAATATGATGTGTAAAAATGATTTCCCTGCCAAATTGTTTGACATCAAGGAATATTCTTTTTTCACTCCCAAATTGTTCATAATATATATACTTGTAACCGATTTATCCCCGTACTCAACCTCTCTTGTATGTTTATCAAACACTACATTTTCCAAAACTGCAGAAACAAAGGAATTAAAAGAATGAAACCAAGCCCCACAACTGTATTCCTGTAAAACATAGCCTGGAAAAAAGAGAGCACAAAGAATTTTCACCAATGCCAAACTTAATAGCGTTCCAGATATCAGGCTCCTTCTCCGTGGAAAGATCAATGCACTTGTATTGAATGTTTGGCAACCATGCAACAAAACAAAATGAGCCAACTGCACCAGCAAGGGTAGAGCAGCATCAGCAGCAGATGGAAGAGTCAGCAACTTTTGGAATAGTTAATTTTTAATGTAACTATGTTAATTTAGTTTGTAACATGTTGACTTATCTAGTTAAGTTGTAATTTTGTTGTTTTTAAGAAAAGATCAGCTATGACAGCTGAATTTGATAGGCTAAGGATGTGACTTTGTTAACTTAACAGCTTAGAAGCTTGAACAAGTCATTCTAGTTTTAGTTGTTAGTAAATTACCATTTATGTTATGTTTGTAATTTATCAACAGATTATGCAATGAAGATTAGTGACTTTCTTCTTAAATTTTTTTGAGTTCTTTTTGGCTTTGTTTCCTTCTTTTCATTACATGTTTTTGAGTTGTTCTTGTTTGTGAGCTGATAAAAACCAACAAATGGTATCGAGAGCTTGATTCTTTGAGGGACCTGTTTTGTTGAAAGTTATCTGCTATTGTTGTGTGTTTTGAAAGAAAAGAAACAGAAGCCTTTGTGATCATTTTGTTGCTGAAACCATGAGTTTTTCACCTCCACAACCACTTATTTTTGCTAGGGAGAATTACAACATCTGGTCAGTGAAGATGAGGACTTACCTGCAAGCATATGACCTATGGAATGTGGTTCAATCAGATACAGAGCCACCACCCTTGAGAGCTAATCCAACCATAACTCAAATTAGGCAGCACAATGAGGGCTGTGCCAAGAAGTATAAGGCCATGTCTTACTTGCAAAATGGAGTCTCAGATGTAATCTTTACAAGAATTATGGCCTGCAACTCTCCAAAGCAGGCTTGGGACAAGCTGAAGGAAGAGTTTCAAGGGTCGAACAAGACCAGGCAACAGCAACTAATAAACTTGAGAAGAGATTTCGAGAACCTGAAGATGAAGGAGTCTGAATCCATCAAAGTATATGCTGACAGGATCATGTCTACTGTCAACAACATCAGGCTGATGGGAGATGAGTTTAGTGATAGGAGAGTGGTTGAAAAAGTCATCACAACACTCCTTAAGAAGTATGAATCCAAGATCTCCTCATTGGAGGATTCAAGGGATTTGTCAACCATCTCTCTGACAGAGCTGATAAATGCTCTTTATGCACAAGAGCAAAGAAGGGCAAATAGGATGGAAGAACACTCAGATTCAGCCTTTCAAGTCAGAACTAGGGACAGTTCAAGCACAAGTTCAGGTTATAAGGGCAAAAAGCCCTGGACAAAAAAGAAGGAAAAACCAAAGAAGGATGCAGGCAAAAAGAAGTTCCCACCATGCATCCATTGCAAAAGAACTTCTCACTTGGAGAAGTCTTGTTGGTACAAGCCAGATGTTCAGTGCAGGACTTGCAAACAGTTTGGTCACATTGAAAAGGTTTGCAAGAACAGAGGCAAGGCACCTGTTCAGCAGCAAAACCAAGCTCAAGCTGCTGAAGATGTCCTAGCTCAGGAGGAGCATGTCTTCACAGCTTCATGTTTTGCTAGTTCAAGTAAGCTAAGGAAGAATTGGTTGATTGATAGTGGATGCACACACCACATGGCTTCTGAGGAAAGCTTGTTCAAAGACTTGGACACAAGCTACAAGTCCAAAGTCAGAATAGGCAATGGTGAATTCATTGAAGCCAAGGGCAAAGGCAAGGTACTGATTAACACTTTGACAGGTAACAAAGTCATTTCTGATGTGTTATTTGTACCTAACTTAGATCAAAACCTCTTGAGTGTTGGTCAACTGTTAGAAAAGGGGTATATACTGATATTTGAGAAAGATGGTTGTGTGATCAAAGATCAAAATGGTCAACAACTAGTTACAGTGTTTATGTTTGACAGATTTTTTATTTTGGATGTAAACAAGTTAGATGCAAGAAGTTATGCATGCACAGCACATGTGAACCACAAGTCACTTAGCCTGCTGCACAAGTTGAATCTTATTGAAGATATGACTCATGTGGAAGTCAAGAAAGATGTATGTGAAGTTTGTTAGCTTGGCAAGCAAACTAGATTGCCTTTCCTAGTGAACAAGGCTTGGAAAGCACAAGGGAAGCTTCAGCTAGTACACACTGACATATGTGGACCTATGAAAACCTCTTCACTAAGTGGGAGCAGATATTTTGCTTTATTTATTGATGACTTTTCAAGATTTTGCTGGGTGACTTTTTTGAATCAGAAATCAGAAGTGGCTGAAGTCTTTAGCAAACTGAAGGCATTGGTAGAGAACCAAGAAGATTGCAAGATGAAGGCCATCAGATCAAACAATGGCACTGAGTATGTGTCACAAAATTTTCAGAAAATTTGTGAGGAAGCTAGAGTTCAACACCAGCTGACCACCATCTACACACCACAGCAAAATGGTGTATGTGAAAGGAAAAACAAGACTGTGCTTGATATGGCCAGGTGTCTGTTGTTTGAAAGCAAACTACCCAACATTTGTTGGAATGAGGCAGTTAACACATCAGTGTATCTGCTCAACAAACTGCCAACAAATGCAGTTAAAGGTAGGACACCCTTTGAAGCTTGGTATGGGCACAAACCATCAGTATCCCATCTGAAGGTGTTTGGTTGTACTTGTTACTCATTGATTCCTGCTAAAAAGAGAACTAAACTTGAGAAAAGGTCCATGCCTGGGATCTCTGTTGGTTATAGCAGCGCCAAGAAGGGATATAGAGTGTATGATCCCTTAACCAAAAAGATTGTGGTAAGCAGGGATGTGAGCTTCAAAGAGGACAGTTTTTGGAAATGGAATGGGACAGATGCAAGCATGGCTGGACAAGATCAGAATGATGTTGAGCTGCAACAAATTAAGGTTGAATCTGAAAATGAAGATGACTATGATGATATACCTACTAGAGGCACAAGGTCTATCACTGATGTTTATCAGAGGTGTGTGCGATATGACCATTGTGGAACCAACCAAATTTGAGGAAGCTGAAAAGGAAGTTTGTTGGATGGAAGCAATGCAGACAGAGCTGAACATGATCCAAAAGAATGACACCTGAGAGCTAGTAGACAAGGCTGTGCATAGAAAAGTCATAGGAGTGAAGTGGGTGTTTAGAACCAAGCATACTGCTGATAGTTCACTGAACAAGCTCAAGGCTAGGCTTGTTGTGAAAGAGTATAGTCAGAAATATGGCATTGATTTCCTTGAAACCTTTGCACCAGTGGCGAGGCTAGATACTATAAGGTTATTGTTTACCTTAGCAGCTCAGAAACAATGGGAAATACACCAGTTGGATGTCAAGTCTGCTTTCCTAAATGGTTTCCTCGAGGAAGAAATTTTCATTGAGCAACCAGATAGCTTCAAGGTTGCTGGTCAAGAGCACAAAGTTTATAGACTGAAGAAGGCTTTGTATGGCCTTAAACAGGCTCCAAGAGCCTAGTATGATAGGATTGACACTTACTTGTCAAAATTGGGATTTGAAAAGAGTGTTAGTGAGCTTACTCTCTATGTCAAGAAAGCTGATATTGAGACTTTCCTAATTGTCTCACTTTATGTGGATGATTTGTTGGTGACTGGAAACAAGAAGGAGCTAATTACTGACTTCAAGAAGCAGATACAAGATTTGTTTGAGATGTTTGACTTAGGTAGGATGAGTTACTTCCTTGATATGGAAATCACTCAAACACAGGATGCAATCTTCATTGGACAGCAAGCATTTGCTTCCAAGATTTTGCCTAAGTTCTGCATGGATAAGTGCAAGCTAATGTCCACACCAGTTGCTTTAAGTGAGAAGCTCTCAAGCAAAGGTGATTTTGAGAGAGTTGATGAAAAAAGGTATAGGAGCCTTGTAGGTTGCTTGCCCTATTTAACAACAACAAGGCCAGACCTTATGTATGTAGTCAGCCTGCTATCAAGGTTCATGCATTGCTGCAATGTCACACACCTCAGGGCAGCTAAAAGAGTATTGAGATATGTCAAAGGGACATTAAACTATGGAGTGAAGTTTAGAAAGACTGAGGAGCTGAAGCTGGTTAGCTATTCAGATAGTGATTAGGCTGGTTTAGTTGATGACATGAAGAGCACATCAGGGAATTTTTTCGCTCTTGGTTCAGGAGTTTTTTGTTGGAGTTCAAAGAAGCAATAGACTGTAGCTTAATCAATAGCAGAAGCAGAGTATATTGTAGCTGCTGCAGCTATTAATCAAGCCATTTGGCTAAGGAAGCTCCTAAGTGATTTAAATGAAGAGCAAAGTGAAGCTACAGAAGTTAGAGTTGACAATCAGTCAGTTGTTGCTATTGCCAAGAACCCTGTGTCTCATGGCAAAACCAAGCATTTTAAGATCAAGTATCACTTTGTTAGAGAGGCTGAGTTAGCAAAAGAAGTTAATCTAAAGCATTGCAGCTCTGAAGTTCAATTTGCAGATATTTTGACCAAACCTCTTGCTTATGCAAGGTTTGAGTCTTTGAGAAGAAGCACAGGAGTTTGCAGCATGGTAGTCAAGGAGGAGTGTTGAATGTTTGGCAACCATGCAACAAAACAAAATGAGCCAACTGCACCAGCAAGGGTAGAGCAGCATCAGCAGCAAATGGCAAAGTCAACAACTTTTGGAATAGTTAGTTTTTAATGTAACTATGTTAATTTAGTTTGTAACATGTTGACTTATCTAGTTAAGTTGTATTTTTTTTGTTTTTAAGAAAAGATCAACTATGACAGTTGAATTTTATAGGCTAAGGATGTGACTTTGTTTACTTAACAGCTTAGAAGCTTGAACAAGTCATTCTAGTTTTAGTTGTTAGTAAATTACCATTTATGTTATGTTTGTAATTTATCAGCAGATTATGCAATAAAGATTAGTGACTTTCTTCTCAAATTTTTTTGAGTTCTTTTTGGCTTTGTTTCCTTCTTTTCATTACATGTTTTTGAGTTGTTCTTGTTTGTGAGCTGATAAAAACCAACAACTTGGCATAGCAACCACCTTCAATGTTTGACACGCCATAGTCACTCCAACAGTGCTCATCATCTCTGATCAGATACCGGTTGTGATCAGTAGACAGCGTAGTGTTGCCAATACCTCTTAAGAAAGTTATCCAAGTAAACACATGAGTGACTTAAATCCTTTTCTTCCAAAACAAGTTTATTAAGGCTTCAAGAACAAAGTAAGGACTAAGACCTTGAACCGATGACACTATATACCTGACAGTCCGAAGAAGAGGGCAACATCTCCATCTATTCCCATATTGCAGCCAGAATGCAAGGAGAGGATTTGATGCTTAGGCATGAGATAATGCATGACACTGAAAAGACCCTTCTTCGTCTCCCCGGCATATTGAGTGCTAGGAAGCATGAACACAGACAAGCAATACGGGTACGATACGACACGGACATAGTAACATGGTAATTATAAAAAAATAAGAACATAAATATGACAGGATACGATAAAATTTTTTTTCATATGTTTATATTTTTGTATGTTAAATGAAAATATTAATATTTTATTTTACTATTTTTTTTAAGAGAACCTAAAATTTTATTCAAAAGCAAAATAAAACAATCATAAAAGGCTAAAAAATAAGCCCATATCCACCTAAATAATTGAGGGTGCTTTACAAATTTTCTAATTTTAGCCTAAACAATCAAAATGCTCAGCTCCTGAAAAAATAATTTTTTAAAAATACAAATTGGGCTTTTATTAATATAATAAAGCAATGCCAAAATCTGGTAAAAATATTAAAACAAAACAAGCCCAAAGTATAACAATGGCCCGAAAAACAGAATGATCTAGAAGTAAAATCAAAACCCAATCTAACACGTATTACTGTCATCCACTATTTCAATATCATCATTTCAGTAATGATCTCGTACTTTATTGAGAAGAAGATAAAATACTCAAGTATAGACCTTTTCCTCTCCCTTCATTTCTTCTTCCCTTCCCTTCCTTTCCTTCTCCAAACAGACACCTTTCAATCTGGTTCCTGCAGTCTCTTCTTCATTTCCAAGTTTTCAATAGGCTCTTCAATTACCTTAGTCTCTTCCTCTCCTCAAAACTTACATAGTCTCTTCCTCTCCTCAAAACTTACACATTCATCTAGAGATTCAGACGAAATCCTAAACTTCACATTTTTTCTTTACATCTTTTTCCCGTCGCTGCTACTTTTGAAAGTTAAAATTTCAACCGTTGTCCAAGCTCGACCCTGGGGTAGTCCATAAGTGCAACCGCTCAAGGCCCAACATTAGAAGGGAGCCCAAAAATATTTTTTTCAATTAAAATTTTTTTCACTTTTTTTTAAACTTATAATAAGTTACTTATTGTTTACGTTTTATGACTTCATCTTCATGACTTCATCACCAGTTTGACAAAAAGAAAAAAGAAAAATTGCAGACAAAACAAAAAGAAAAAGGCTTTCATTTCAATTCTTACGAGGTATTTTCAGTTTTTTTATAGGATTTTTCATGTTTGTAAGGAACTAACGAAATTGCTATAAATTGATTCATTGGGGCTGATTTTATTCTTACATTCTTGTATTCTGTCACTAGAAATAAATTATGATGATCTCATTACTATCATTGGGTATTAGCAATTGTGAGTTTGTGACATTTTAATACTTGAAATTTAGTAACTTAAAAGGGATAAATAGTTATATAAGTTATGAATCTTAGGGTTTTGCTCATCTTGGATTGATTGGAGATTAGTTGTAAATGCAAGGAATAAATTTATCTAGTAAAATCGTCTTGAAGGAGGGGTTGGTGTTGTTGAATAATGGGAGTTTTCTGCTATCATGGGCGCTGCTAAATCTACCAAGAACTGTTTTGGACTTTGTTGAGTGAGATTGTAGGTGCAAGTGTCACCCTTCATTCCATAGCAAACACCTACTTGGGCACTTGTGTTAAAATAATAGCTATAGTTAATGAAATTAAAGTTGTAAATGCAACGTTTCTAATAATAGATGTTCCTATCAAAAGTGGTAATAATGAGAGAAAGAGTACTAGTGGGATGGAAAAATGCCAATAGCAGGCTAAAGAGCAGCATTGCTGAAGCCATAAAACCAAAGTTGGAAGCTAAAATGGATTTAGCCATTGGAGATGTAGAGAAATTAAGGAGACAAGATGGATTGATTGAAGAGAGGCTTAATCTATAGTGCATTATATAGGTAGCCAAATGTCCCCAAGTCAATTACTCCATGGAAAAACAATGTCATCCAAAACAATAAGAGACCATGGGCTAATTGGATAGTTTTTTTTTATCTTAGTAAGATCTGAAACGTTGATTTTGTTTATGTACTTAGGATATTATTGTTGGTATAGAAAGATATGATTTTGAGTATGTTGAAACTCGTTTATATTCATATGTAAAGATAGAGAAAAGTTATGATAAAAAATCTATATATTTAGATTTCTCCACTTAAATTTTTTTATGTATTCAATTTTGATTCCATATTACCAAGCATTAAGCAAAAAATTGGAAATTGAATACAGGTGGTGGAGCAAAAATGATAGTAGAAGTAGGTGTCAATTTTGGGCTTTATTCCAAGCTGATAACCAACTTCAAAGTGGAGATCAAGTATGATCTAGGTTACAAAGATTACCTATTTCTAATATTGAATTTGGGATTATTTTTACTTGCATTTCATTTATTTTTTTAGTTAATTACAGTGTCTATTTGCAATTAATTATTATAATTATATTTACAAAATTCTAGTTACTCGATTTGACTTTTGGAATTAGCAAATGTGAAAGCAAATATTCAACTTGAAATTCTTCTATCAAGTGCTATTATTTTATTTTCTTGTGTTAAGTATTTGATTATCTTTTGTATATAATGCTGCCTAAAAAACATTTTATCTGGAAGTGAAAAAAGGAAAAAGAGAAAACATGTTGAATTAAAAAATCACAACAAGGTGCTATTGATAAATTTGTTTTTAAAAAGGTAGTTTTAAATGAAAATTTGAATAGTTAAGTCAATGAGAATGATGAAATTAATGATCCAAATGACCCTAATGATGTACCAAATGTATCCAATATTGAAAATCTTGGTCTTAATGAAGAACAAACAATTCCTCCTGATATTGACATTGATGAAGAACAAACAATTCCTTCTTTGAATATTTATGATCCTAGAAATTGGATTAATCTTGATAACAAGATAATGGATATTTTAGTTGAAAAGGGGCCTATAAGAGAAATGAATCTTGATTTTCCTCTCGATAATAATAATAAACATTTTTCATATGCTTATTTTTCTAGGAAGTTGAGCAATGTGAGATTAGCAATAGAAAATGGTTGGTTTATTCCAAACATGTTGACAAAGTATTTTGTTTTTGTTATAAGTTGTTCAAATCTATTAGTAACAAAAGTTTGTTAGCAAATGAAGGTTTAAGTGATTGGAGAAATATTAGTGAGAGGCTCAAACAACATGAAAATAGTGCTGAGCATATGACTAATATGAACACTTGGAATGAAATGAGAATAAGGTTGGATAAAAATGAAAAAATTGATAAAACTTGCAATAACAAATTATGGAAGAGAAAGAGCAGTGGAGGCAAGTTTTACTTAGAATATTTTCAGCTGTGAAATGTCTTGCTACTCATAATTTGGCTTTTCAAGGATCCAATGAAAAACTCTATCAAGATAGCAATGATAATTTTTTAGGATTGATTGAAATGATTCTGGAATTCGATTGATAATGCAAGATGATGTTAGATGTATTCAAAACCGTGAAATTCATTATCATTATCTTGGGCATAAGATTCAAAATGAATTGATTTCTCTTTTGGCTAATAGTGTTAAAAGTTCTATAATTAAGATCATCAAAGAGGTGAAATATTTTTTTATAATTCTTGATTGTACCCCTGATATTGGTCATCAAAAACAAATGACTCTAATAGTACGATGTGTGAATATGTCAACTAATAAAATAAAAGTTGAGGAGTACTTTTTAGAGTTTTTGAAAGGTGGATGATACATCTAGATTGGGACTTTTTAATGAATTACAAGATGTTTTGAAGTCTATTGATCTTAAGGTTAATGATGTAAGGGGTCAGGGTTTTATGATAATAGTTCCAATATGAAAGGGAAGCACCAAGGTGTTCAAAAGCGATTTCTTGAAATAAACCCGAGAGCATTATATATGTCATGTGCTTGTCATAGTTTGAATCTTACTCTTAGTGATATGACACATTCTTGCATTAGAGCTATTTCATTTTAAAATTACTTTGGCTTTCTTTTTCAACCCATAAAAGTTTTGATACCAATCGAAACCACAAAATAACATTTGCACTGTATCAGTTCTTAAAGATGAACAGTATGCATCAAACACTCTACCACTAATACTAAAACCAGATTCTAAAGCCACCGTGGTAATAGGAATAGACAAGATTTCACAAGCCATTTTTGATAAAATTTGAAACTTGAGGTTATTAACCTTCTACCACTCTAAGCATCAAAATCACCATAATTTTCCTTACAAATAAACAATCTTTCTTCCAAGTATATATCTAGTTCAGACTTAACATTGTCAACTGTGTCAACACTTTTAATATATCTCTCAAACTTGGACCTCTCAGTCATAACTTTTCCCTTGTCTATTCTACTAGTGGTAGAAGCATTGTTGACACCACTTTCTTGCACATCATTTTCCATTGATGTACCAATATTAGCTGCTGCATATTCATCCACATATTCCTTATAAATCTCATATAGATAATCACGCACAATGCGAATTTGTCTAAGAGCTTCCTCTTCAGAATAATAACATGAAAATTGAAGTAAATCAATTTCATCTTATTCCTAGGATCTAGTATAGCAGTAATAGAAATTAACAAATTGCATTCACCCCAATATTTATAAAATTTTCTTTGCATTTTATCGGTCATTTGTCTCATCCAAAGTTTCTCACTCAAAGATTTCTCCATCAATAACTCTATAATACTCCAAAATTTAGAAAGAAATAAATTTGAAGTTGGATATTCAGAACCTAATATTTATAAAGGAAATATCATGCATTAAATTAATTAACATAAATGAGAATTAAGAAATAATGAAATAAAACTAGATATATTTAAATTATTTACCTGAGATAATGTTGATAACTTCATTAAAAAGTGCCAAGAAAGAACAAACTTCCTCAATCCTTACCCAATCTTCATCACTTGACAAATACTTATAACTTGCATCTCATTGAGCATAACGCAGAAATACATCCTTAAACTCCAATACACATGACAACATAGCATATGTTGCATTCCACCGTGTATAACAATCTAAAATCAACCTCTTATTTGGCAACTGAAGTTGTTTAACAATATCACTGAACATAGTCAAACGTGCAGTGGATGCTGTGATGTGCTTCACACTTTCTCTTATAGTATCAATTACAACTTAAATTTCGGAAAGACCATTATGCACCAATAGATTCAAGATGTGTGCACAACAACAGACATGGAACAATTTCCCATTCAAAGGAAGCCTTTTATGAAATGAACAATTATCTTTCAACATCATTACAGTTGCATCATTATAAGAAGCATTGTCCATGAAAATTGAGCACACTTTTCCTTCAATACCCCAGTCCTGTAAGCATTTGTACAATGTGTCATATACAACAACTCCACTATACAGAGGAGGCACATCGACAAAGTTCAAAACTCTTTTTTGGAAATTCCAATTTGAGTCCACAAAATGAGATGTTAAGACCATGTATTGAATATTTTGACCCGACTTCCACATATCAATTGTAATGGTAATCCTATCCACTGTCTTCAACAACCCATTTAACCTCTTCTTCTCAACCTCATAACTAGTCCAACAATCAGCTTTGGCTGTAGGATGAGAAATTCTTACATAGTGAGGACTTGCAGTTTTCATTAACAAAGTGAATAACTCGTACTCAGTAAATGCAAAAGGCAACTCATGAACCATTATAATGTGAGAAACAACTTCCATGATCTTTGCTTGGTCATATTTCCAAGTTTGGATACCACTCGCACTTTTAGATCTAGGAGCTTGCGGTGGTAGAAAAAGATTCCCTTGTCTCTTTAAAGATAACTAACGTTTCACAGAACCATCTAGATGCTTTTTATATTGTGTAGTTGTACTATCCTTGTTCTTGGAAAGTTCAATCTTACAGTGAATACACTGCACTTTTTCGGTCCCATCAGTAAGCTTAACTATGGTCAGTTCTTGTAAAAAAATTGATGTCTTCTTTCTATTTCTCCTCGTATAAGTGGCAACATCAATATCATCCAAACTCTCAACCTCCTTAGGGGTTGGTCTTTCATGAGTAGTATCTCGAGCATTGAAAATTTCATTTCTTTCAATGACAGCCATCGGTGATGAAGAATCAGTACACGAATAGGAATAATGACCTTGTTATGAGTTATATGAAATACTTAAAAATTAAAACTTAAATCATTATTAATGGATAACACCAAATCTAATAAACAAGCTCTATAAAAGAAACAATATACATAGGCTAAACAAGTAATAGATCACCATTTCAAATAATTTTCTTTTACCATTAATAATATTAAATATCTTTAAAAAATCATCGAAGTATGAACAACAACAATGTACATCAGGTTTAAATAGAAATAATATACATAGGCTAAACAAGTAATAGATCACCATTTCAAATAATTTTCTTTTACCATTAATAATATTAAATATCTTTAAAAAATCATCGAAGTATGAACAACAATGTACATCAGGTTTAAAGCAATATCTCATAAAGCTAAATTTGGAGATAATAATAGTAAAATAATAGTTACCAAATTATAATTCCAACTTCTCAATATTATTTTATACTAAAATAAATTGATTAAACAAGATAAAAGAGAATGGTATATCGCAAATAAATATCTAAAAATGTCTTCCTCGAACTTTTTGTGGCCTCACTGAACATCATTTTTGGAGAGATTATGAGAAAGAGTCGGATCTTAGGAGGATATGCATATTGCTAATATATGAAACAAAAAAAAAGAAAAAAAGAAATCTCTTTTGCATACCGTTGGGAAATAAAAATCGAGTATTTGTGATGATTAATGAAGTTGAACGATAAAATCTATCAAGAGATGCAACAAATTCTTTGATCTTTGATAAAAAAGCACAACAGGCTAATGAAGTTGAACGACGAAATCTGACCATTGAAAGATATGTAAGAAGAAATTTCATAATGAAGGAAGCCAAATTAAAGTTCAAGTTGCCAAATCTATCAAGTATAAAGATATGCAAATTCTTAAATTAATACTCTTAAATTGCAATAGTAATTGTGGTATGCATATCCTCTTCAATGTGTTGTTGAGTCTATGGCATGATGCCTAACTGAACAAGTATGCACCAATTTTGACTAAGGCTTTCTCAAAAGTTTTTGACCTACTAATAGCTCTTTATTATTTAGTTTTTGAACGTGTAAATCATTTTCTTACATCTATATATACGTACTTTCACAAAGATGTACTTCTCCCATTTAACCTTTTACCTAACCTAACCCTCTAAACAATGTTCTCGTCTTTTTCATCATCGTTGTCAGTATTGCCACTGAAACCAATTCTCGGTGACTACGAACATCACTTACTCCATTCATGCTTTTCCGAATCAAATTAAAAATTATTCAAAATAATATAAAATATCGTTTTAAAATTAATATTTAGTTTATCATACAATATAATTATATTTCATATTTATATTTAATTTTTAACAATATATTTAGATTTAGTGATCCAAAATTAATGTGACGTAAGGTAAAATCATTTAACATTGAGCAAACATAGTGTAAAATATTAGATGATTTTGGAGTGAGAAGACCATATAAAATATTATCTAAGAAATAATACCTAACAGGTTGCTGCAGTCCAACATTTATGATCCTCATTTGCATAAGAAATTAATCTATTCTAAGCTGAGGAAAAGGACAAATTTCAATATAGCAAAACTAATTTCTTTTTCTTTTTAAAAAAGAAAAAATCACATCCATGTATAATTAATTTAAATGAGGAAAAAGGAACTCAATAAATAAGTCTTTAATTATTGGCAGGATTTTTGCTTGAATCATTTCACCTAAATAAAATTTTAGCCAAGGAATAGATTAATAGAAATTGACGCTGTGATTGGCTGATCAAACTCTCAAGAGAGAAAATCGTAATGGAAAAGAATAAGATTAAGATCTAGATATACATGGCCTTACGCAATGTTAAAAATAGACTGATCTTGTCAAGTGGAACTTTGGAAAAGTTCTTCATGATTCTTCATAAGTCCAGCGACGTGCGCTGATCCAAGTAATTTAGATGGAAGCTCGACCAAGAAGAGAAGGTGCGTAAATCTGTAAATAAAGAAAAACACTTCAGAAACTTGAATTAAGAGGTAAAAAAAAAACAGCACCTTACAGAAGATGAAGAGAAAACCTTTTTAGGGATGGAAAACCTTAAAAAGGATTAAAAAGAAAAAGAAAATAAAGTTGGGAGAGGGATTAGGGACGACAAAGGTAGGGGAACAAGAGAATTAGGGCTGATTATTTTGTATAAAAATTGTATTTATAGCTAGGTTAATAAGGCTTGAACGGCAACACTAATTAAAAACAAGGAAATTTGCAAAAATTAATTTATTTTGTAAAATATGGGACTTAAACTTGGTACCTCCACTACTTTCATATTTTATCATTGATCAATTAACCATTGGGCCAACATCTTATTTTTATTTAATTCTATATTTCTATTGGACTAAATTTTGGGATGTTATAGTTCTACCCCCTTAAAGAAATTTCGTCCTCGAAATTACCTAATTCGAAAAGATGAGGATACTGAAGCCGAATTGAATCTTCTGACTTCCAAGTAGCCTCTTCGATCCCATGATTTCCCCATAACACTTTAACTAATGGAATTTGCTTCCATCTTAGCACTTTGATTTCACGTTCTAATATTCGAACCATTTCCTCCTCAATTGTCAAATCCTGTTTAACATCAATCTTCTCAATTGGAACAATATGTGAGGGATCCGATCGATGCCGTCTCAATATTAAGATATTTAATACATCATGAATACGATCTAAATCAGGAGGCAAATCGAGTTGGTAAGCTACAGGACCAACTCTTTTTAACACTCGATAGAGACCAATAAATCTAGGGCTTAACTTGCCCTTTCGACCAAATCTCAAAATTTCTTTCATGGAGAGACTTT
This sequence comes from Gossypioides kirkii, assembly GCA_005610355.1. Lineage (NCBI taxonomy): Eukaryota > Viridiplantae > Streptophyta > Magnoliopsida > Malvales > Malvaceae > Gossypioides > Gossypioides kirkii. Next base: position 21,811,600 of record CP032254.1, on the reverse strand, counting down.
AAGGAAAACTAAATCTCCTACACTAAACTCAATGTCTTTGCATTTCAAATCGGGGTATGACTTCTATCTATGAGAAGCTGCCTTCAATCTCTGTTGAATAAACCGAATCTTATCTTCGGTTTTTGTTACCAATTTTGGACTAATCAACTTTCTTTCACCCACCTCAGTCCAACTTAAAGGCGAGCAGCACTTACGACCATAAAAAGCTTCGTAAGGTGTCATTTGGATACTTGACTGAAAACTATTGTTATATGCGAATTCCGCCATCAGCAAATGCTCTTCCCAACTACCTTGGAAATAGATTACACAACTTCTCAACATATCTTCCAATATCTTAATGACCCTTTCGACTGACCATCAAATTATGGATGGAAAGCCATACTGAAATCCAACCGAGTACCTAAAGCCTTCTGAAACTTCTTCCAAAATCGAGACGTGAATCTAGGATTCCAATCTGAAATAATCGACACTGGTGCACCATGTAATCTCACTGTCTTAGAAATATAAAGCTTGGTTAACTTTTGAAGAGAATAATCGGTGCGAATAGGAATAAAATGGGTGGATTTAATCAACCTGTTCACGACAATCCAAATTGAATCTTTCTTAGTATGTGCTAAAGGCAACCCATTAACAAAGTCCATTGTTACTCTCTCCCACTTCCATTGTGGAATTCGAATCGGTTGAAGTAATCCTTATGGAAATTGATGCTCAACTTTAACTTGTTGGCAAGTCAAACATTTAGAGTACTAATTCTATCACTTCACGTTTAAGACCAGGCCACCAATACGCTTCCCTCAAGTCTCAATACATTTTTGTACTACCATGATGCATAGCATAAGGACTACTATGTGCTTCCTGAAGTATAGGTTACCTTAAATTCTTATCATTAGGCACACAATATCTAACTCTAAAACACAAAATTCCTTCAGAATTAGTTCCAAAGTCCTTAGTCGATCCATCCTCAACCTGTTTACACTGAGGTGTTAGAGTTTCATCCAAACTCTACTTATCCTTGACTTTTTGAACCCAAGCAGGCTTTACTTGCAATTCTGCCAAAATACCACCATCATCATATAGACTTAAGCGAGCAAACATAGCCCTCAAATCAGACATTGTCTTTTTGCTTAAGGCGTCGACCACTACATTGGCCTTTCTAGGATGGTACTCGATCATACAGTCATAGTCTTTTAACAACTCAATCCATCTTCGTTGCCTCAAATTAAGTTCCTTCTAGGTAAGAAGATATTTAAGACTTTTGTGATCGGTGTAAATAATACACTTCTCACCATAAAAGTAATGTCCCCAAATTTTGAGAACAAACACAATAGCTACCAATTCCAAATCGTGAGTGGGGTAATTATATTCATGTGACCTAAGCTGTCTCAAGGCGTAGGCTACCAATTTACCATCCTGCATTAGAACATAACCGAGTTCAACATGGGAAGCATCACTATACACAACATACTCCTTACCAGATTCTTATTGAATTAAAATGGGAGCATCGATCAACACAAATTTTAACTTTTCGAAATTGGCTTGTTGTTCATCTCCCCACTTAAAAGGAGCATTCTACCTCAACAACTTAGTCAATGGGGTTGTTATCAAGAAAAAAACCCTCAACAAATCTTCGACAATATCCAATAAGACCTAGAAAACTCTAGATTTTTGAGACATTTTTCGGTTGCCTTTAATCTAGAATAACTTCAAGCTTTTTAGGATCCATGCCAATACCCTCAGCCGATACCACGTGACCAAAAAACATCATCTCCTTCAACCAGAATTCACATTTATTAAGTTTAGCAAAAAGTTGCTTTTCACGGAGTATCTATAGGACCACTCTTAAATGTTCATCATGTTTAGTTTCTGATTTAGAGTACATAAGGATGTCGTCAATGAAAACCACGATGAATTGATCAAGGAAAGGTTGGAAACATGATTCATAAGATCCATAAAGGCCGTTGGTGCATTAGTCACCCCAAAAAGCATGACAAGAAACTCGTAATGTCTATAACGAATCCTAAAAGTAATTTTAGGGATATCGAATTCTTTTACTTTGAGTTTATAATACTCAGATCTTAAGTTAATTTTGGAAAAGATAGTTTCCCCTCTGAACTGATCGAATAGGTCGTAAATCCTTGGTATAGGGTACTTATTCTTGATAGTCAGTTTATTCAGTTGATTATAATCAATGCACAATCATAAGGTTCCATCTTTCTTTTTAACAAACAAAACTGCTGCACCCCATGGAAAAACACTGGGTCTAATGAAACCTCTATCCAAAAGTTCTTGCAACTACACCTTTAACTCCTTAAGCTCTTTCGGTGCCATGCAGTAGGGAGCAATGGACACCGGTGTCGTTCCCGAGAATAACTCAATTCCAAATTCTACTTCCCGCTCCGAAGGTAACCTTGGAAGTTCCTTGAGAAACACATCAGGAAATTCCCTTACTATACGAATGCTTTCATCTAAAGGATCAACGGCGCTTGCATCTCGGACATAAGCCAAAAACGTTTCGCACCTTTTTCGGACCCTTTTTTGCTACCATGGCAGAGATCACATTGGATAGATAATTTTGTCGTTCTCCTACCATAATAACTTCTTTCCCAGTCTCAGTCACCATAGTCACTCTCTTTAATGCATATCCAATCAGACTTAATGCTCAACCAACTAGTCCATCCCCAAAACTAAATCGAATTCATTGAAAGTAAGCTCCATCAAATCGGCAAGGAATACCTTACCTTGAACCTCTAAAAGACATATTTTGTACACTTTATTCACTATGGAGGATCCAAATAGAGTAACTACAGTTACAATATTTTCAATTTCATTTACTCCAATTCCCAATTTTATAGCCATATCACAAGCAACATACGAATGGGTAGATCCCACATCAATCAAAGAAAAATAAGGTACTGAGTAAATAGTGAAGGTACCTACAATGATGCCAACGTAATCTCTGTCCTCTCTAGGGTCCACTTCTTTATTTTGCTATGGCCTACCCTTTCTGGCCCACTAACAGGTCACAGATTTAGGCTAGTAGGGCCCACTTCTATTTTGGTTTGATCCCTCTGTTTCCCTTTCTTTTCGCGCTCCACGCGCTTAACCTTCTCAATTATCTTTGCCTTCTAGACAAAAGCCCTAAACACATGTTCTTGGTGCCAAGCTACCTGAACCTTAAGGTCATACCTTTGACCTTCTTGAAAATAGAAACTCTTTTCCTGCTCAGACGCCACAATACTAGGTGCATAACGGCTCAATCTTAGAAATTCTACTGCATGCTCAGTAATAGTCTTATCTCCCTCCTTTAACTCAATAAATTCCATAAGCCTTCACATAACGACGACCTACAAACTTACTTTGAAAAGTATCTTGAAAGTAAGCCCAATTAATTTGCTTTGGGAGTGTACCCCTAACCACTGATTGTCACCATCGATATGCCTCATCCCTTAACAAGGATATGATTCTCTTAAGTTTCTGCTCAGGAGTGTAGTCTAAGGCCTTGTTAAAGCACTACCGAACAAACTACAGATCAGTGCTTTTTTTTCACTTTTCTAACGTTGAAAAAGTTAAAATTTTTAGCTTTTTCTAAGCTAAAAGTGCTTTTGGCTGGTGAATTATTATTTTTATCCTTCCTTTTATCTTCTCTGTCATTCTCTCTGTTTTCTTTCAAAGCTGATAGATTATTTCTGTTTCACTCTCAAGCTCAAATCACCTTACGAATCAAGTAATTATGATCTCTATTTCACTCTCTGTTTCTTCATCAATAGCAAGATTTTTACTTTTGAACCTTCCATTTTTTAAGGGATGTTTTTCTTTTATAATCTCTATTTCAATACTCATATCTCAAAATTCTTTTTTTTACTCTCCAAATTTGTGGGTTGCCTTTGATTTTAGTTGAAATTTTAGTATTTTAGATTACTCCTGGATTTTTTTATAAATATATGGAATGATTGTGTTTGAATTTGAGATTTTTTGTTGGTTTAACTTTTTTTCCTCTCTTTTACGGTGCTTCTACCATTCCATAAGCTCTTGAGGGGTTTTCTGTTGTTCCTGTATTCAATTACCGGTGAGTGCTTCCATTTCTTGTTATGGTCTCCATTCATTTGCTCCCAATGGCTGTAGTACTTGATAGTTAGAAATTCTGTACCAGTCTGTTTTGTGCTTCATAGAACGATGAAAATAAATAAATTTTTTCATACCCTTTTTGACCTAATTTCATGCAAATTCTGAGTAATTAATGTCGAAAAATATAATTTATTTATAACATAATTAATTTATGTTAAAATTACCAGCATATTGATTGTTAATTATTTTTTTATAAATATTGAGTATGAATTTGATGATTTTTCAACAGTTTTGCGCAATTAGTGAAAATTTGTGCGATAGACACTACTGATAGCTTACACTGTTGAGGGAATTTTTACACTGAGTTAATGATGAGCTAAGGAGAATATTTTTCAAGTCTAGGGTCAGTCTAATATGAAGCTAAATTATTCTTTATAATTATATTTTAATTCAAATTAAATTGGATTAAAAAGAAATTATAAAGGCTAAGCTGAAGTGGCTCGATATGCAAGCAACCGAGGGTCAAACCACCTCCAAATGGGCTAGTCATGTTCCATCCACATGATGGTATAATCAGCTAAAATTTTTACCAATTCAACCTTGCAAAACAGCCCTCAAACTTTCCTAAAATGCCATTCAAACCCCTCCTCTTTTCATGATTTCAAATTCTCACCCTTAGCTTGTTTTTAGCAAACTTTGAACAAGTCAAAGTTGATATGGGGTGGTCAGCCATGAGGGAGTGTTTGGCTGATATTTATTTGATAAATATAGCCACACAACCTCTCCTCAACTTTACCTATAAATACACCCTTCATTCCCCTCATTTCAACCCACCAACACAATTCATCTTCTCTTGTTTCTCTCTAGTTTTCTCTCTAGCCTTCCATCTACATTTTCCCTCATTCCCTTACTGATTTCCCCTCTTGGGAAAGAGTGGTTCTTCAGCCTTCCATAGCATTTGTTGAGTGTTCATCAGAGAACTCAATTTGGAAAGAATCGAGTAAGAATGACGAAGAACGCAGAAGTAATTCTTGAGAAATTGTTGGATTTAATCATATTCTTTTTCTCATATTTTTAGATTCTTGTTTGTATAATCATGATGAATTCTATTATGAATGATATTAATTGTTTAATAAAACTGGCTTAAGTTCTTTAAGGGTTGGGTTGATTGTGTTTAATTGCTTGTTTATATTTAATCCATGTTATGCTGTTATAAGCCCTGAATATTTTGTTTAATTAAATATTATCATGCCTAAGTTATTATTGCATTAACCTTGTGATATAACTATTGAATTAATCATTTAAGCATGTTAAAATTGTGATTAATGGACACACTATTTAATTTGTTCATGCTTAATCCTCTAAGGAAGCCAAGGGTTAAAATTGCAATGTATGGGAGAATACTAGCCTTGCATAACTTACAGGATTGTTGTGATTAAATTGTTTCAATATAGGTGTATGTTGTTACCCCACTTGATCCTTTACATGCTTATGAATATTAACTTAGTCAATCGTATTGGCTAGGTGTATGTTCAAGAGATAGATTAATTTCATAATGTATGTATGTGATATAACACATTAACTTAACAAAGGTTAGTTTAGTCGGTTGTATTGGTATACGTGTATGTTCAAGAGATAAACTAATTTTTGTAAGTGATGTTGTTCATAAGTTAGCAAGATACCGGGTTGCTGTGAATATTAATTCGTAATAAGCATGAACATGGTTTATATTTAAACTAAGTGATTAAAGCAATAAACCTGACACATTTATGTCATATTGATTAAACCCTTAGAAATCGTGTATAGGAATATAATTTAGTCTTAGTTTAACTTAGTTTAATTTAGTTTAGAACACTTTAGATTAAAATTCCTCTCAAATATTATCTTGTGTTTAACCAATTTGTTGATTGAATATTTTATAAATACTTTTCATAGCACAGTCCCTGTGGGTACGATACTCGACATTTACTTGTCACTTTATCACTTGAATACGATTGTGTACACTTGCACATTTTCATCGTTCCAAGTTTTTGGCACCGTTACCGGGGATTGTCAAAATTATTTGTGGAATTTTTTCTTTTACATTTTGGTTATTTTATTTTTCTGTCTAATTACTAACTTATTCTTTTTGATTATTTCAGGTGTTTATGAGTATTGATCGAATTATCGACTTACTCCCAGTGGACCCTAAAATTGAACGAACTTTTCGAGAGAGAAGAAGACAAGCATCTCAAAGAAGGACTAAAGAGATGAACTTTGAAAACCAGAATCAAGGAAACGGAGCTAACCATGCTTATAATCCTATCCTTATTGTTGACGATAGGGATAGAGCCTTGAGGCAGTTTGCAGTGCCTTTGTTTAACGAGCTTAATTCGGGAATCAGAAGACCTGATATCGAGTCATAACAATTTGAACTGAAGCCAGTGATGTTTCAGATGCTTTAGATAGTAGGCCAATTCAGTGGAATGCCTACAGAAGATCCTCATCTTCATTTGAGATTATTCATAGAGGTGAGCAACTCTTTCAAGAGAGCCGGAGTATCAAAAGATGCACTTCAATTGAAGCTCTTCCCATTTTCACTAAGGGACAAAGCTAGAGCCTGGTTGAACATGTTGCCACCAAATTCTGTTACAATATGTCAAGAGTTAGTTGAACAAATAGATGATGAATCTTTGTATGAGGCATGAGAAAGATTTAAAGAGCTATTAAGGAAATGCCCTCATCATGGAATTCCGCATTGCATCTAGTTAGAGACGTTTTATAATGGTCTTAACTCGCACACAAGGATGGTCGTAGATGCTTCTACCAATGGAGCTATTCTTTCTAAGCCTTATAATGAGGCTTATGAAATTATAGAGAGGATAACAAGAAATAATTACCAATGACCAACTAATCGAGCAAACTGAGGAAGATGAGTTGCAGGAATTCATGATGTTAATCCATAAACTTCACTTGCAACTCAGGTATCATCGATGTCCTCAATGCTTAAGAATCTTACTACTAATGGATTTAATAATGTTGCAGCTCAACCACCTAATCAATTCGAGAACATAGCATGTGTCTATTGTAGAGAAGGGCACTTGTTCAAGGAATGCCCATCAAACCCAGAATTAGTGTATTACATGGGTAATCAGAACCAAAATCGAGGTAGGCAGGGACTGCGGTTGAACTTTTACAACTCATCTTTGCGAAATCACCCTAATTTCTCACTGTGTAATCAAGGGGCTGGGTCTAGCAACACTTATGCTCAACCGAGATTGACCCAGCCACAAGGATTTACCCAGCAAGTTTCGAAGCCATAATAAGCTGCATACATGGGTAAGAATGATGCCACTCTAAGGAATTTGGAGAATTAAGTGGGGCAACTTGCCACTGAACTAAAGAACCGTCCACAAGGTGCTTTGCCAAGATGATACGGAGAATCCGAGAAATCCAGGGAAGGAGCATTGCAAAGCATTGACATTGAGGAGTGGAAAGACGTTACAGCCCAACGTTGTTGACGTAGAAGATCAGCAAGCTGATGCTCAAGAATTAGTTGGAGTTCAACCAAGTGTTGAAGCTCTAACTTTGCCAGAACTAGTTTCACCAGAACCAGTTTCACTAGAACTAGTAGTGGTGAATATTGAGAAAGAGACTTCAAAACCAGTCAAGTCTAATGATCTAACAACTTCGTTAGATGCGAAAGTGCCACAGAAGTCGAAGCTGTAACAACCCGCTTTTTAGTGATGTTGAAAACAGTGGTTTTAAGACCACAAATTTGACGAGTAAATTCATATAATGATTATTTAAATTATATGAGTCAATAATAATTTTATATGGAATTTTGAATTGGTGAATTTTAATTATTGAATTAAGAGTTAGTATAAGTGGTTTGGTTCAAAAGTCAAGTGGTTTTAGAAAATGAGGTATCGAGACCTTTTTTTGAAATTAAGGGCCGTAAATATTTTTATTAAATATTTACAGAGTCTTATTATATGTGAATGAAGTTTGGTTGGGTAATTTTTATGATTAATTGCTTAATTAAGGAAAAAGGGGTATATTGTAAAAGAGGTAAAAGTTAATTGCTAGTGATTAAAAATAGTAAAGGGACCAAAATGGTAATTAAACCATGGTTAAAAAGTCCAAGTGATGGTGACATGATTTCCATCCACTAACTTTTGGGTTATTTATTCATTTAGTCCTAATTAGTTTAAAGTTAAATTGTAAACAAGTTTGTTTGATTGGAATTTAATATAATTGAAGGATTATTTATGTAATTGATCCTTCCTTGAATGGCCTAATAATAGAAATAATGTGGAATTCTTTAGATTTTTTTAAATTGCAATTAAATCCTAATTAAATGAGGATTTACTAATAAGTTAATTTTTTAGTGTGATCGAAATGGTGGTTTCGAGGCCACAACTTCGATGTGTCAGATTGTAAATATTAATTATTTAATATTTATTAGGTCATTAGTATCATATTAAATTGTGGTTAAGAAATTTTATTGTTTAGATAGTTAATTAAGTGGAAAGGATTAAATCGTAAAAGGTGTAAAAGTAGAATTCTATTAATGAAAAGCATTAGATGCCAATTGGAAGGTAAGTTAAGGTCCTTAAAGGGTAATATAACCATTAGTACTTTGAGTGGACAATTTTAACTTAAATTTTGTTAAAATTTAAGTGTGAACAAATAGCATAATAGTAAATTTGTAAATAAATGGTTTTTAGATCAAATTAAGAAAGAAAAGAAGAGTTTTCATCTTCTTCTTTGTCCATTCATAACTGAAACCCTAAGGAGAAAGAAGAGAACATTCGGCCATCTTAAGTCCTTCAATAGGTATGTGTGATTTCATCCGTTTTTAGTAATTTTTATGTTTTTGAGTTCATTTTAGCTTGATCTAGCTAACCCGGTAAAACTGTTAAACATTTTGGTTTATGCCATTGATGAGTTTAGAGAGTTTTTGAAGTTAAATGATAAATTATTAAGCTTGGTTGTTAAATAAGACTATTTTGTATAGTAATTTTTATGTTAAAGGACTAAAATGCTAAAGTGATAAATTTGCAAGGACTTAAGGTGAAATAACATGTATAGCCTGAAGAGAACTATGGAACATTTCGACTGAACTCATTTTTAAAGAAAAATGGTTAATTTGGATGTTTAGGGCTTGGGGACTACATTGAATAAAAGTGAAAAGTTAAGAGAAATTTTATAAAAATGTCAAAAGGATTTAATTGCATAAATAATTTTATTTTACTATTGGAATTAGTTAATTGAATGAAATTATTATTATAGATAAAGAATGGGTTGAAAATCGAGGCAAGGAGGCAATTATGGAATAGTCCCTATACTATATATTGCAGTAATTTAATCAGGTAAGTTCGTATAGTAAAGTAATTGAATTAGTTTCTGTCTGTAAATTATTAAAATTATTTAAGTATGTTGTATTTAAATTTATTTTTTAGTAAATATTAAATTGAGGAATTAAATTAAATTGAAAATAAATGGTATTGAGGAGCATGATTGGAAGTGGCGAAATGATAGTTAAATTCAGATGACAACGAAACGCTTAAATGATTATGTGTTGTGTTAGTTATTATTTATGTATGAATGAATTAATTCAATTGATATATGACAATTAGTAAATTGAATTAATTGGCATGGTTAGTTAATTTGATATTATGTTTGATAAATAAGAATTATATTGTTGTGTGCTCGAAATGGTATAATGTAAAGAAAGTTAATTGAAATGGACATGGTATATGATGCATAAGAACTTCGTGACTAATCGGGACACAAAGGAGTATCATTAGGGGCTATACAGTTCAGGAGCTAGTCTTGGATGTCTTACTGACGGGTAGTCCCTGTACTTGAGTTGTTACTTCAAATTAATCATGTAAGTTCGTTTGTTAAATTTTATATTTGAACTGATAATTATTGCTTAATGTGGAAGTTCTTAAATCAATTGATGTATAAATGGAAGACTCATGTCTTGGAATGAGCGTAAGATTATGTATAAATGGAAGACTTGTGTTGAAATGAGCATGAGATTATATATAAATGGAAGACTCATGTCTCGAAATGAGCGTGAGGTTATGTATAAATGGAAGACTCATGTCTCCGAATGAGCGTGAGATTATGTATAAATGGAAGACTCGTGACTCAAGATGAGCATGAGATTATGTATAAATGGAAGACTCATGTCTTGGGATGAGCATGAGATTATATTTAAAAGAAGACTTATGTCTCAGATAGAGCATAAGATTATTTTAAAAGGAAGGCTTACGACTCGTTTGAGCATAAGGTTAATTCAGTTATGGATGAATTGGTATTCCGTAAAAGTGACTCGACGGAACATGTCCTTGCAAGATTTTATGATGTATTGAATTGTAATGTTTGCGAACTTACTAAGCTTAGAAGGTTTACTTGTGCATTGTTGTTGTTTTGTAGATTTTGTTTTGCTAGTTGAATATCGGATTACCTCAAAGAAATCACACTATCTCGGGAACTTGTTCGGTAGTATTTGCATCACTTGGTTATATGACATGTACTAGGATGATGTTATTTTGCATAATACATGCTTTTTAAGTTGGTTGGTTCTTTGATGAAACTTGTAGATGATCATTGAACATATTTTGAATGTTGTACTTAATGTTGCAAGTAAACATTATGCATTAAAATGTTTAGACAAGTTAATTTATGATCACTTGAGTTGTTACTAGTGTATGATGTGGTTATACATATGAAGAATGTTTGTTAAACTTGAGAACTTGTGTGAATATTTGAAATCTATATACTTGTTTCGGTAGAACTTTTGCATTGTATTGGTAGTATCATAAGAAGTATCGGTATTCCTGTTCATAGTAATATCGGTAGTTTGTATACTTGTATTAATAAAAGTTGCAGGGTAAAACTTTCTAGCTCTCTAGAGTTTTTAGTATCGGTAGAAGCTTAAGTTGTTTCGGTAGAAGTCACCATTGTATCAGTAGGAACCATCTCAACTACCAATAGGAAACTGCAGCTATTTTCAAATTATTTATTGATTTGACTTCTACCGATACTTGTCCAACGAGTACCGGTAAAAGTGTCCCAAAATTGTGAAAATGACATTTTTGCCCTTATTAAGTTGTATTGATATTTGAAATTGTTTATGATGTATTTATCTTATATAAAATTTATTTTAATGTAGTATTGAGAGTTAAATTAGTAGTAAATGATCGGAAAGACCCTTGAGACCCTAATCGGTGACGGGTTTTAAGTATTATATTTAGTGGTATCAGAGCTATGGTTTAATCGATTCTCAGACTGAATGTAGTATGAAAAAATTCTAGTAAGTAAATGTCATATACATTTGTGATAGTGTGATATTGATTTATCCGATCTAACTCTTGTTTTATTTTAAATTTTAAAGATATCATCTAAATTTTAACGTGACGAAACTAATAAAGTAATGGTAATACTTCGACTACTTATTCTGGTGCAAGTCATAGCATACTGGTTTCACAAATATTGAAAACAAGGAGGTGAGTTAAAGTTTATCAATTTTACAAATTTCAAATAGTACGGATTCGAAGTTACAGTTCTTGATATTATTCATCTTCTCTTCTTTCTCTCTAGTTTTCTCTCTGGCCTTCCATCCACATTTTCCCTCATTCACTTGCCAATTTCCCCACTTGGAAAAGAGTGATTCTTCAGCCTTCCATAGCCTTTGTTGAGTGTTCATCAGAGACTTCGGTCTGGGAAGAATCAAGCAAGAACGACGAAGAATGCGAAAGCAATTCTTTAGAAATTGCTGGATTTAATCCTATTCTTTTTCTCATATTTTTAGATTCCTATTTTTTATCATGATGAATGCTATTATGAATGCTATTAATTCTTTAATTAAAATAGCTTAAATTCTTTAAGTGTTGGGTTGATTGTGTTTAATTACTTGTTTATATTTAATCCATATTATGTTGTTTATTGGCCTTGAATATTTGGTTTAATTAAATACTCATGTCTAAGTTATTATTGCATTACCCTTGTGATATAAATATTTAATTAATCATTTAAGCGCATTGAAATTGTGATTAATGGACACACTATTTAATTTGTGCATGCTTAATCCTCTAAGGAAGCTGAGGGTTAAAATTGTGATGTATTGGAGAATACTAGCCTTGTATAACTTGTAGGATTCCTGTGATTAAAATGTTTCAATATAGGTGTATGTTGTTATCTCACTTGATCCTTTACATGCTTATGAATATTAATTTAGTCGGTCATATGAGCATAGGTGTATTTTCAAGAGATAAACTGATTTTTGTAAGTGATGTTGTTCATAAGTTAGAAAGATACCAGGTTGCCATGAATATTAATTCGTAACAAGCATGAACATGGTTTATATTTAAACTAAGTGATTAAAGTAATTAATCTGACACATTTATGTCATATTGATTAAACCTTTAGAAATCGTGCATAGGAATATAATTTAGTCTTAGTTTAACTTAGTTTAATTTAGTTTAGAACACTTTAGATTAAAATCCCTTTCAAATATTATCTTGTGTTTAACCAATTTGTTAATTGAATGTTTCATAAATACTTTTCATAGCACAATCCCTGTGGGTACGATACTCGACATTTACTTGTCACTTTATTACTTGAATACGATTGTGTACACTTGCACATTTTCATCGTTCCACTTCACAAAATTACGTGATTGCAAGGCGTAATTTTGTGTTTTTCTTTTGCTTTCATGTTCCTATGCCAATTTTGATTTCATTCACTGTTGAAATACTTGTCTACAAAAAAATTGACTTCCTTGTATCCCATTTGGCATCAGGATTTCTCATTTGATTTTCTTTGATATATATATATATAGGAAGACAACCTCGACACTAATTGTGGGTGATTTCTATAAAGGGTTTTAAGGCCATATAATTGCCTCTATCCCCAACAGTTTCTCACGAGATTCTATATATCATGATTGGTTTTGGACCATTTTTCTTCTAACTAAGATCTCATCCCTGACTCTTGTGTTCTTCCTTCTTTTTTTCACTAAGATGTGTGATTCAAAGCAAACCTTTCACTTTGAGTTTGTACAAATTTTTTTTACTAGGTTGGTAACATGGAGCACTCCACTTATTTGACTAAACAAACTCTGTTATCTTCAACTCAGAACTTGATTTTCAACATCAATTAGCAACAGGCCTATTTGGCATCAACTCTTTGATTAAAATTCTTATAACAGACCATCCTACTAAAACTCACCAAACTATTTCAACATTTCCTTTTTTTTAAGTTTTAGTTGATGTGAGATTATACTAGCTCAGGTCAAGTTCAAATTACATACAAGTTGCCAGATTGTTATACTGGTATGAAATTTGAACTTGCTAATAAGAGCCAAAACTAACTCAAATCTTTGATTTGAAAGATCATATATCATATACATATACAAAAATACTAGGGTAAAATAGGATTGTACTGCTCTTAATATATATAGATAAGTTAAAGAGCTAACTTGCAAACTTCTCAAGCAAATTGATCAGTTCATAATAAAGTGCAATTACACTCTTTGTCTCTAAGTAGTTGATAGCTTTAGAAATGACACTTATTTTCTCCCTAAATTTGTGTATTAATTGTCTCTTTTGTATTGCATTTAGCATGCATGATAGTCATTCCATAATTTTTTACATTTTCTAACTCAATGTTGTGTGGCTTAAATTCTCATTATTTTATCTCTTCTGTGCACTAATGTCGCCATATGCAACATATGTATTGCGTCTGAAATAGTCAGCGCAGGGATCCATATCGAAAGATCGATCCTAGAAAGAGTTCAAAGATGCAGCCACAAGTTTAGATTGGTATTGCAGCCAGAATTGTCACCGCATGGAAACATTTACTTTGTATATGTGAATTCACGCTATAAGCACATCTAGAAGCACCAGCGCAGGAATTTCACACGATGTTGCCACAATTAAAGATTGTATATTACACCTAGAAATGCGGCGACAACCTATAGACTAATAAAGATCACACCAGATCTGCGTGAGTGCACAGGTAGATTTCAACAAACTTTGACAGCTGCAAAAGAAGTTGGATTTGAGAGAAGATGAGATCTACAATTCTCAAAGCTTATAAATAAAGGAGAGAAGAAGGAGATAAATATCAAGAGGTGAAGGAATTAAATTTTACAAATTCTCTAAAAGCTTTGAAGCTTGGTTTGGGAGTCCAGTAAGCTGATCGAGCAAGTGTGCAACAACTCCTGATGAGGAGTGCTTGGTCCGAGACAAGAGGAACAGTTAAGGGATAATCCTAGTAGCCTAGGAATAGTATGCTTCAAATTATCTATTAATTCCTCTATTCATGCTGATGAATTTTTATTGACACTTGATTGTATATGGAAACAACTTTCAATGTTAGATTACTTTGAGTCTTATTCAATTCTTCTCATCTGTGTTCTCTTGGATTTAATTATTTTTGACACGGAAGTGCAATTGCAGTCTACCGAAACTAGAAAAAGTGGTGCAAGTTAGGTTAACAAGCAAGTTAGCGGAAGTTACTTGAGACTAGGAGGAATTATAGTCACTTGTTCTTGAGTGCAAGGCATTGCTAACAATTGGAAGGTGAGGTAAATGTGGGCGCTTGAGTCTTGGTTAAACAGAGAGTTGTTATTAGTGCAATGATTCATCTATAAAATACGTTTTCGACGCATCCAGCGTTGCTACTTAGTGAAGTCAGTGATCCACTCCATTCTTCGCACTTGATCACACTTTTACTTCTTTTGCATTTAAATTCTCAAAATATCAACAACAATTTATTTTACTTTCAATTGCTCTGACATTTATTTTGCTCTGACATTATTCATTGCATTGATAACTTTGACTAACTTAGTGATGCAGATCTGATTTAATTGCACTAACATCCTTACTAGCATTTTCTCTAATTTTAACTTTAGTTTCTTCGACAATTGAACATCAAGAACTCTATCCTCGTGGGATCGATATCTGATAGAGCAATCTATCAACTATACTTGCATCAACGTGTATCCGCTTACACTTAAATGCTGTGACATTTACAGGCCAATCAAGTTTTAGCTCCATTGTCGGGGATGGCATTTGTTTGATGCTCATTTTTGTAGTTGCAGTTATTCTTTCTTACTTAACTTTTTGTTTTTACTAATCTATTTAACTTTCTTTTGTTGATTTTCTCTTTATTCTTTAGGAGTTGCATGTCCACAAGGAAAAATCCTAAGGATATTGTAAGCTTTGACCCAGAACTCGAATGAACTATTCAAAGGAGGAGGCAAAAGCAAAAGAAAATTGTTGACAACAACAACAACAACAACCTACCACTATTGCTGCCACAAGATGTAGTTCCTACAATACAACCACAGATAATCAATAAGGTACCATCACCGCCTTCACAAGAAGAGCAGGTGCAAAATAGGACTATCAGGGATTTTGTTGTTTCTGTACTGGACGATTTGCAACTAGGGGTTGTAAGGCCAGCTATACAAGCTTGGAATTTTGAATTGAAACCGGTGATGCTTCAAATGCTCAATTCAAATGAGAAATATGCAGGATTACTTCATGAAGATGCACGAGAGCATCTAAAATCGTTTCTGCTTATTTGCGCATCTTTTATCCAACATGGTGTTCCTGATGATGCCTTAAAAATACAATTATTTCCTTATTTGTTATAGGGGAGAGCAAGAACATGGTTCTTGGTTTTTTCGGCTGGATCCATTACATCATGAAATACGTTCGCAAAGAAATTTGTTTTGTGTTTCAGTCCGCCGACAATGAATGCAAGGTTGCGTAATGATATCACAGCTTACCATCAGTTAGATGATGAAAACCTACATACAACACGAGAGCGTTATAAAACTCTGCTTAGACGTTGCCCTATGCATGGAATTCAATAAGAGACTCAGATTGAGATCTTTTACAACGGATTGAGTGCCCAGACAAGAAATCTTATCGATACATCTGCAAATGGTCCCTTGTTGGATTGCACCTATACTGAAGCTGTAAGAATTCTAGAGAGAAATGCAGAGAATGATTATCAATATCCTATCTCTCATTTTGCTCAGGTAAAAACAAATCTTGGTCTTCTTGAATTAGATGCAATTTCAGCCTTGAGTGTACAGGTATCCTCTTTGGCCAACATTATAAAGAACATGAAGGGAACAAGTGGCTTTGCCTCTATTCAAGTGGCACAATAGATGCATGTCCCGACATTTTCCTGGGAAATTTGCAGCGACAACCACAATTATGAGGGCTGCCCACAACATGCTGAGAACGCATTTTTTGTCAATAACATTAGAGGAAATTCTTGTGGTAACTTATACAATAATCGAAATCCACAACCTTGTGGGAATCAAAATGCATCTACGTATAGATATGAAAATTCCTCACAGCAAGAGAGTTATAGATAAGGGAGTTACAACAATAATCAGCAACAGAACTATAATCAGAATTCTCAGGTATGTTCAAATTCTGATCAAATGCAGGTACACAATCAGATGCAATGATGAGAGAGCATATTACACGAATGGCTACAATTGTTCAAGGTAATTCTTCTTCTATCTGTGCGTTAGAAGCCTAGCTAGGACAGTTGGCTTCTAATCTGAATACAAGATCACCAGGCACTTTGCCTAGTGATATTTAAAATCCGACGCAAAAGGGAAAGGAACATTGCAAGGCTATCACACTGTGGAGCAGAAAGCAAAGTGCTGAACCAAGCAAAAATTTCAGCCAAATGCATGTCGACGCAACCGAACCAACGCCACAAAGAGAAGTTGTTTCTGAAGAGAGCCAAGCAAAAATAAATGAGGAAGAGCCAATTGTAGTGACCTCTATGCCTACAATTCACCCAAAAAAGATGCAACTGCCTAAGTCAATGCAACTGGTTATTCCATAACAACCCATTGACAATATACCTTTGTCATTTCCACAGAGATTTAAAGAGAAAGACCTTGATAAGGATTATTAGAAATTTGTTTATACTTTGAAACAATTACACATTAACATGCCTTTAGTAGATGCTCTTGTGCAGATACCCAACTATGGGAAATTCATGAAAGAGTTACTATCAAAGAAGAAAAAGTTGTCCAAAATCGAGACAATTTCGCTCATAGAGGGGTGCAACATTGTGTTAAAATATAAGTTGCCACCAAAGATGAAAGACCTTGGCAGCTTCACAATCCCATGCTCTATTGGAAATCATTATCTAGGTAAAGCTTTATGCGATCTAGGAGCCAGTATTAACCTTATGCCTTTGTCCACATTCAGGAAGTTAGGAATTGGATCGATGAAGCCTACTACGGTGACATTATAGCTTGCTGACAGATCTCTAGCTCAACCTGAACGCTAGATCAAAGATGTCCTTGTCCAAGGTGATAAGCTTGTGTTCCTTGTTGATTTCATATTACTTGACTGCGAAGCAGATAAGGAGGTGCCCATCATTTTGGGACGCCCATTCTTAGCAACGGGACGCACTCTTATTGATGTTTTCAAAGGCGAGCTCATCATGTGACATAATGACGAGCACGTTACCTTCAATGTGTTTGAAGCATCTCCTTCTACAAGTAAGGAGCAATGTCACCATATTGATGTGCTGGACGAGATTATTATAGAAAAATTTAATGAACAAAGTTCAGCTATTTTAGATGAAGATGCAGTGACATCCACCGATGATATCCTAACTGAATGCGATCATAGAGCTAAAGCTAATAGTTGTGAGGTAAGACAGGGTTGACAATTGGAATCCTTGAATTTGTCTAACAAGATGATCCTTGTGTTTAAACCATCAATTGAACAAGCTCCTACCTTAGAGTTAAAGCCATTGTCGACGCATTTGAAGTATGTCTTTCTAGGTGACAATGACACATTACGTGTGATTGTCAGTGCAAGCCTCGACGCAATTCAAGAAGAAAAGCTCATCGCAATTTTAAGAGAGCACAAAAGAGCCATTGCATGGAGTATTGCAGACATCAGAGGCATTAGTCCCTTATTTTGCATGCACAAAATCAGACTAGAAGATGAAGGGAAGCAATCCATTGAGCAAAAATGATGGCTTAATGAGAAAATGAAAGATATAGAAAGAATGAGATTATTAAGTGGCTAGACGCGAGCATCATCTACCCCATTTCAGACAGCACATGGGTGAGCCCTATCCAATGTGTGCCCAAGAAAAGCGGCATTACAGTGGTGAGTAATGATAAGAACGAGCTGATCCTTACTAACATTGCTACTGGTTATGGACTATCGTCATCTTAATGCGGCCACAAAGAAGGATCACTTTTCACTACCATTCATTGTTTAGATGTTGGATAGGCCAGCTGGTAAAGCCTACTATTGCTTCCTAGATGGCTACTTTGGATATAATCAAATTGCCATTGCACTGGAAAATCAAGCAAAAAACACGTTCACATGCCTATTTGGAACTTTTTCCTTTCGACGTATGCCATTCGGATTATGCAATGCACTAGCCACATTCTAGAGGTGTATGATGGCTATCTTCTCGGACATGATTGAAGATTCACTGGAGGTATTCATGGACGATTTCTTTGTGTATGAACTGAATTTCGACCAATGTGCCGACAATCTGGCAAAAGTATTAAAGAGATGCGAGGACAAAAATCTAGTGTTGAACTGGGAGAAATGTCATTTCATGGCAACTGAAGGCATTGTCCTTAGCCATAAAATATCATGTCAAGGCATTGAAGTAGACAAAGCAAAGGTAGAAATCATTGAGAAATTACCACCACCCACCAACGTCAAAGGAATAAGAAGCTTTCTTGGTCACGCTGGTTTTTATAGGAGATTTATTCGAGATTTTTCCAAGATTGCCAAACCACTATGCTTGTTGCTAGAGCAAAATAAAAAGTTTTTTTTGATGATGCATATCTAGATGCGTTTGTCACAATAAAGAAGCAGCTAGTTCAAGCTCCAATTGTCGTAGCACCAGATTGGATGCAACCATTTGAACTAATGTGTGACGCAAGCGACTTCACTGTAGGAGCTGTGCTGGGACAACAAAAAGAGAAGGTATTTCACTCAATTTATTATGCTATCAAAACTTAAACTGACGCGCAGGTAAACTATACAACTACCGAAAAAGAGTTACTAGTACTTGTTTTTACATTTGACAAGTTTCGCTCATATCTTATCAGCGCAAAAGTTACTGTCTATATAGATCACTCTGCGTTGAGATACCTTTTTACAAAGAAAGATGCCAAACCGAGATTGATCAAATGGATCCTGCTCTTACAATAGTTTGATATTGAAATTAGAGATAGGAAAGGATCCAAGAATCAAGTAGTAGACCACTTATCCAATCTGGAAGCTGGAAGCGAAGATGGCAATCAGTCACGCATTGTCGATGCGTTTCCAAATGAGTAATTATTTTATGTCGACACATCTTCATGGTATGCTGATGTTGTCAATTATTTAGTTTGTAGTAAGCTACCCTTGAGTGCCACTGGTCACAAGAAAATAAGATTTATGCGCGACGCTATGAAGTATCTTCGGAACGAGCCATACCTATTCAAGGTATACACCGACAACATTATTCGTCGCTGCGTTCCTGAAGAAGAGATGACTTCCATCCTAAGACATTGCCATGATGCTCCCTATGGAGGCCATTTTGGTGGAATAAGGACTGCTGCAAAGGCCCTACAATCTGGATTCTTCTAGCCCACATTGTTTCGAGACGCCCACAATTTTGCGCAATAATGCGATAGATGTCAACGCACGTGTTCTATATCTCGCTGCAATGAGATGCTCCAACAACCTATCATGGAGGTGGAGTTATTTGATGTCTGGGGTATAGACTTAATAGGACCATTTCCAAACTCTTTTGGGAATTTGTATATTTTAGTTGCTGTTGAATATGTTTCTAAGTGGATTGAAGCAATTACGGTTCCAAAGGATGATGCTCAAACGGTGTTGAAGTTTTTGCACACATATATCCTTACAAGATTTGAAACACCTAGGGCATTCATAAGTGATCAAGGTAGTCATTTTTGTAATAACCAAATGGCGACAGCTTTAAGATGCTATGGTGTGAAGCATCGTACGGACACAACATACCACCCACAAACAAATGGCCAAGCGAAAGTCTCTAATCGACAAATCAAAAGAATACTTGAAAAGGTGGTTAAACCATCTCGGAGAGATTGGTCTTTGCGGCTACATGATGCATTATGGGCGCTTCAAACTACCTATAAAACCCTGTTGGGGATGTCGTTGTATCAATTAGTGTTTGGTAAATCCTATCACTTGTCGGTTGAACTTGAACATAAAGCCATGTGGGCGATCAAGCAGGTGAACATGGATTACGATGCTCTGGAAGAAAAGGTTGTTGGACATTGCTAAGCTGGAAGAAATTCAATGTAATGCATATGAAAATGCTGCCATATACAAAGAAAAGACTAAGAGATGGCATGACAATATCATCTTGCGGCGACAATTTAATCCTAGTCAATTGGTACTTTTGTTTAATTCATGTTTGAAATTGCATCCATGTAAATTGCGTTTGAGATGGTCAGGTCCTTTTAAGGTTGTCAAAGCATTCCAGAATGGTGTAGTGACAATTGTAGATCTGAAAGATGGTCACCAATTTAAAGTAAATGCCAACAACTAAAGCATTACATAAGCCCAGATGTCAAAGAACACAACGAGACTATATATCTGGTCACATTTAAATAATGTCATTGAATTCTTACATTTCTATTTATTTCTTTTTACTTTATTTTTCTTATTTTATCTGTTTCTTTTTAGATTATATGCAGGAATAAAAATTGATCTTTTGTCGACGCACCATAAAGCACAACTTGTCGGTGCATTCTGTGATGACTTAACGAAACTTTTGCAGCAAGAATCGCGTCGGTTGATTTTCATCTATCCCTAGCCATTAGATCAAACCAAGAGGTACGATCTACAGCCTGACATTTATTAGCTACAGACGTAACGCTTTCCCACACCTTTTGCAATCATCACATCTCCTCCAATCTAGAGTTTATAAAACCCTTTTTCTACTGACTTCCTTCTCCCACTCACACTCTCCATTGTTGTTGCAACCATCTCCTCCATTGTCTACAAATATTTCTACAAATTCTTTTGTTTTCTTCACCCAATTATTATGACGAGAACCAAAGAAGCAAAACCCCCTTCAAAATCCCCCGTTGAAGCTTCAACCATTATGGTTCAGAATGCCGACCAACTTTCACAAAAACAACTCGTCCTGTTCCTTTCTAAGGTGGCGAAAGACCATTACCATGACATCATGCTTAAGAGAAACTGTCACCCAGAGCAGGGTTTTTAGTTGTCACCAAAACAGTCATTAGGGAAACAAGTTACGAGTATAATCTCTCGGCTGGGATGGAAAACTTTCTGCAACCATCCGACCGAGTACTCCCCCACTTTGGTAAGGGAGTTTTATGCCAATTTAGTGGACTCTGAACAGGAGTTCATATTTGTAAGAGAAGGATTGGTACCTTGGAGTGCGACTCACATCAATGCACTCTTCCATTTCGCTGAAAAGGAGGATATCCACATTGCATTTTTAGAGGAGTTAATAGATGAAGGCACTGACATGGTGATGATAGATTTATGCATCGAGGGTGTTGTATGGACTGGTAACGGTCTGCACAACTATACTATGCATAGGTGTTATCTCACCACTCAGAACAAGGTATGGTTTCACTATGTGAATAGCTGAATTCTGCCTTCAACCCATAGCACAACTGCGATGCTGGATTGCATGTGCCTGTTACACTCCATTCTGAAGGGACACCACATCGATGTTGGTGCAATTTTACATGAGGAAATTACTGAAGCAGCGGACAAACAGATAGGTATCTTACCTTTCCCTTCTTTAGTTATAATGCTCTGCAAACAAAGGGATATTGTGCCTCGGGATGGTGAGAAGGTGTTGGATAACAAGGGGCCAATAAATGATATATCGATGGAGAAAATGACTGGAGGACAAGACACCCATTTGGTGAAAGAAGTCCCTAAGAAAAAGGAAAAAGGGAAAGGAAAGAAAAAGGAGAAGCAAAAAGATGCACCCACAAATCCTTAGGTTGAGAAAAAGCTGGTTGCAATGGAACAAATCATTAATCGCATGGATCTGCGCCAACTTCACCTTGTCAGTATGGTGGATGACATTGATTACAAGTAGAACCTTTTCTATGCGTACACAAGGGCATGGAACAACGCTATTGTTACCACAGTGAAAAGTCTGAGCTGAAATCCAATGCCAGATTTCCCTATCTTCCCACCTATTGTTAAGGAAGCCCCATCATCTTCAAAGCAACCTACTCATAAAGGTAGGCCTCAACCTGTCCTATCTCCAAAAAATATTCATATCTCTAACGATGAGGAACGAGGGACATTCCGACGCCATGGAGGACTGTTTTAGAACAATCGACAGCCTATTCGAGGATGGATTTTCGAACAGCCTTGGGGCTAACATGGCAGAAAGGAAGGTTGTTGTTGAGAAGATGCATACACCGATCATATCTGTGGGTTTTGAAGAACAGGAAGGAATGGAGAAGGATAATGAATGAGAGGATGAAGGACCTAAAGAGAAGGGCCCTAAAGAAGAGAAGGAAGATGCCTCGACAAATTTCGAGGAAGAATTTATCAGTGCACCTACAAGTGTGGGGGCATCTAGTGAAAATTTGGCTCCACCTAAAGCGAGCCAGGCTGAGGTAGTCACCAGCAGCGCCGAAGATCTTAACTTGGCCATTGTGCCACATATAGCACCACTTACTAAAGTCCATCCATCTGATGTGACTGTCGATGAGGCCTCCACTCAATCGGAGATGGAGGAGCAATCCGATGTCCCTGTTGATTCCAAGGAGAAAAAGAGGAAGAGGAAGGATAAGAAAAAGAGGCGTAACACAGAAGAGGAGCGTCCAAAGAAGAAGAAAAAGAAAGCCAAAGCAGCCACTTCATCGGCTGCTGAATAATGAGTTAGTTAACTTTTCACTAGTTAGTTGTATGCATAGCATTTAGTTTTCATTACATTTTATTTGTTAGTACATTTGCATTGTAATTACATTTCCATTTTAAGTTGTATAATATTGTTAGTGTTTGGGGACATTGGGGGATCTTGTGTGAAATAGAAGTGCGATTACACCCACATATTTGAAATTTTATTTGTTTATTTAGTTTAATGAAAGTATGTGAAGTTTCAACAAAAATGTGACCACAATTTTTATCTTATGCGTAAATCTTGAATTGTTTGGATGTTGATATGTGAATTAGGTGAATATGAATGAATATTGAGCTCTACTATTTTTGAATGAATGATTGGAATTGCACTAGTAATGAATGGATAGTATTAATTTTTGAATCTTGGAATAACTTACCAAATGCAGCGACATGGTTCTAATAAAAGAAACTCTAATGTGAGTGCATTGTGACTTATTAAGGAAGAACACATCGCTACATATGTTAGAAAAATCATCTATCCAACGGCTGTCACTGTAAGAGTGTGTGTCGGTGCAATTACATGCCTCCTAGGGGTTTGATGCACCCAATCATTACTACTCAGGAACAAAGATAGAGTAATGCAATGACATCTTTCAGTCACTTATAAAATAAAATAAAAAAAAGAAAAAAGGAAGAAGAGGAAATGAGAAAAGAAGACAAAATATATCGCTATAAAATGCTGTATTGGTTAAGAAAAGTTAAGATTCAAAGCATGCTGCTAACATTAATGAAGTGGCAGTTTTTAATTATTCATGCATATAAATTGTCGGCGCATTATTCTCTCATATGAATACAATCTATACATTAGGATTCAAAAGAATTTAGGTTGATAGAATGATGATTATGGTGACATGTTTTATTTGTGACTTTGCTAACTTTTATTTACTTGAGGACAAGTAAAAACTAAAGTTTGGGGGTGTGATAGCTTTAGAAATGTCACTTATTTTCTCCCTAAATTTGTGTATTAATTATCTCTTTTGTGTTGCATTTAGCATGCATGATAGTCATTTCATACTTAGTTTTTTACATTTTCTAACTCAATGTTGTGTGGCTTAAATTCTCGTTATTTTATCTCTTTTGTGCACTAATGTCGCCATATGCAGCATATGTATTACGTCTGAAATTGTCAGCGTAGGGATCCATCTCGAAAGATAGATGCTAGAAAGAGTTCAAAGATGCAGCCACAAGTTTAGATTGGTATTGTAACCAGAATTGTCACCGCATGGAAACATTTACTTTGTATAAGTGAATTCACGCTGCAAGCACATCTGGAAGCACAAACGTAGGAATTTCACATGATGTTGCTACAATTAAAGATTGTAGATCGCGCCTAGAAATGCTACAACAAACTGCAGATTAATAAAGATCACACCAGATCTGCGTGAGTGCACAATTGGATTTCAACAAACTTTAACAGCTGCAAAAGAAGTTGGATCTGAGAGAAGATGAGATCTACAATTCTCAAAGCTTATAAATAGAGGAGAAAAGAAGGAGATGAATATCAAGGAGTGAAGGAATTAAATTCTGCAAATTCTCTAAAAGCTTTGAAGCTTGGTTTGAGAGTCCGATGAGCTGATCGAGCAAGTGTGCAACAACTCTTGATGAGGAGTGCTTGGTGCGAGACAAGAGGAGCAGTTAAGGGATAATCCTAGTTGCCTAGGAATAGTATGCTTCAAATTATCTGTTAATTCCTCTATTAATGATGATGAATTTTTATTGACACTTGATTATATATAGAAACAACTTTCAATGTTAGATTACTTTGAGTCTTATTCAATTCTTCTCATCTGTTTTCTCTTGGATTTAACTGTTTTTGACACGGAAGTGCAATTGCAGTCTAACGACATTGAAAAGTGCAGTGAAAAGTTAGGTTAACAAGCAAGTTAGCGGAAGTTACTTGAGACTAGGAGGAATTCTAGTCAGTTGTTCTTGAGTGCAAGGCATTGCCAACAACTGGAAGGTGAGGTAAATGTAGACGCTTGAGTCTTGGATAAATAGAGAGTTGTTATTGGTATGATTTCATTGTAACTTTATTGCTACGACAATTCATCTATAATATACCTTGTCGACGCATCCAGCGTTGCTACTTAGTGAAGTTAGTGATCAACTCCATTCTTCGTACTTGATCACACTTGTACTTTTTCTGCATTTAAATTCTCAAAATATCAACAACAATTTATTTTACTTTCAATTTCTCTAGCATTTATTTTTCTCTGACATTATTCATTGCATTGACAACTTTGACTAACTTAGAGATGCAGATCTGATTTAATTGCGTTGACATCCTTACTAGCATTTTCTCTAATTTTAACTTTAGTTGCTTCGACAATTGAACATCAAGAACTCTATCCTCGTGGGATCGATAATCGATAGAGCAATCTATCAACTATACTTGCATCGACGTGTGTTCGCTTGCACTTAAATGCTGTGGCATTTACAGGCCAATCAGTAGTTGATAGTTAGAAATTTTGTACCAATTCTTATTATGGTCTCCATTCATTTACTCCCAATGGATGTAACATTGATAGTTAGAAATTTTGTACCAGACTGTTTTGTGCTTCTCAAAATTATGTGATGTCAAGGCGTAATTTTGTGTTTTTATTTTGCTTTCATCTTCCCATGCCAATTTTGATTTCATTCACTGTTGAAATACTTGTTTACACAAAAATTTGGCTTCCTTGTATCCCATTTGGCATCAGGATTTGTCATCTGATTTTCTTTGATATATATATGGAATGATTGTGTTAGAACTTGATATTCTTTGTTGGTTTAAATTATTTTTTCCCTCTCTTTTCCAGTGCTTTTACCTTTCCACACAATTTTAACTCCTCCCTTATAGAGATCGGATAATTTTCAATTCTTGAATTCTCGAATTATTTTCCCTTTGTATTTGTAAATCTTCACCTTTTTTGTATGTTATTTTTCATGATTTTTGCTTTTTGCTTTTTGCTTTTTTTTTTTGGATTGATGAACTGATTAATCTCTATTATATGACCAATAGGATGCTTTTGGTTTTCTACCTTTAATTCATAAATTGTGGTAGGAAATATGGACTCTCTATTTTCCTAATTCATATTTCTTCCTCGCACTGACATAGCTTATCTCTTGAATCCACATGCCCTTGAAGGGTTTTCTGTTGTTCCACTATTCAGTTACCGGTGACTGCTTGCCACTATTTTTTATGGTCTCCATTTATTTACTCCCAATGGTTGTAGCACTTGATAGTTAGAAATTTTATACTAGTCTGTTTTTTGCTTCGCAAAATAATGTGATGGCAAGGTGTAATTTTGTAATTTTCTTTTGCTTTCATGTTCCCATGCCAATTTTTGATTTCATTCATTGTTGAAATACTTGTTTACACAAAAATTTGGCTTCCTTGTATCCCATTTGACATTAGGATTTGTCATCTATTTATGTTATGAAATTATTGACAGTGCGTGGCATGTCTCCCATTTGTAGATTGGCATATTTATCACTCGTCCACGTTCCTGTTGTTTGTAAATCGTATGGGAATTTGTGGATTTCTCTATCTAGCTTTACTTTATGTTTAGTGGTTCTAAGTAAAAATAAAATTTTGATTGAGAAAAAAAAATATCTTAGGATCCTATCTTGATTTTGATACACATCATCATTTGGAACAATCATGTTATCTTCAATTGTTCCTTTCAATAGTTTCAAACATGTAAAAAATATACTTATGTCATTTGATTTTCTTTATTACTTTACTGGTTGAAATGAATATGTTCATATACATAATAGATGAGTACTTTGGCGGTTGAAGTTAGTGGTGAAAAAGTCAATGCATGGTCGCATAAGAGATTGATAGAAATATTCTGTGATATTTGTATTAATGAGATATTGAAAGGAAATAGACTTGGTACTCATTTTACAAAATATGGATGGTTGAAAATAATGACCAACTTCGAGAATGAAACATGCAAGGCTTATTCACGAAGACAACTTAAAATTAGGTGGGATGCCTTGAAAAAAGAATGGAAGGCTTGGAAAAAACTTAAAGACAAAGATACTAGTTTAGGGTGGAATCCTATAAAAAGTAGTGTTGGTACATCAGATGATTGGTGGAAGAGTAGGCTAAAGGTACATTAATAATTTTGGATATTTTAGTTTTTTTTCATATTTATGAGGTTATTTATAACTTCTTTTATTAAACTACTATTTTACATGTAGGTTGTGCCTGAAGCTAAAAAATTTAGAACATCGGGAATTGATCTCGACTTCGAAGGGAAGTTGGACCAAATGTTCATGGGGGTAGTTGAAATATGTGATAAAGCATGGTCACCTTCTTCTGATACACTCTGTAATGAATTTTTTAAGGATGTTGACAATGACATACCTTAAGAGAATGAGGAAGAAAATGCGAGAAATGATGTTCACATTTTAAATGATGTTCAAATTTAAAATGATGTTCACATTGATGGAAATGGTCAAAAAAGGAAAACACATGAGATATCAACAAATTTTAAAACTAGAAGGAAGAAATCCTCAAAGCAAATTGGAGGGGTTGCAAGATTTTCTAGTCAAATAGAAAATTTATGCAATGAAGCTAAAAGTATGAGTCAAGCCACATCTAGTTTGACTCCTGTTATGGATCCATATGGTATTCCACAAGCAGTCAAAGTGCTTGATAGCATGTCGGAGGAAGTTCTAGATGCTAGTTCGCTATACTTTTTCTCACTGAAATTATGAGTCAATAAAGAAAAGCAAATTATGTTTTTATCAATTAATCCCAATATTAGAGCTTTGTGGCTTAAGATGGAAATGGAGGATAGTTGAAAATTTTCTAGTCTTCTAGGGTCTAGAGATTTCTACTATGTGACTAAACAACAATGCTAAACTAGTTTTATCAATAGTTGTTTATGTTTGGTGTTTGGATATTGAATTTATTTCTACTTATTTATGTGTAATCTAGTTTTACCAATAGTTGTTTATACTTGATTTTGGATATAAAATTTGTTCACAGGTGATGAGTATGATTGACAATTCTAGCGGTGATGAAAGTGATGATAAAAGGGAAAAGAAAGAGATTTTAAAACGCATGGAATGTTTTAACCGATTATTTGTTGTTGCATCTTCTTTCGTGTAATTATATTATGAGAAGTAAATATTGAAGCAACCATGTATGGATTTAAAACAGTCAAGTGAGGCATGAATTGAGAGATCCTTGACGGTCATGAATCACGTTGTATGATTAGTTTTAGGATGTCTAAAATTGTATTCACAAGTTTTTTGAGAGTTTTGGAGACAATATACAACTTGCAAACTTCAAGACACATATCTTCTCATGAAATGTTGGGAATTTTTTGTACATCTTGGGCACCGGTGTAAAAGTTTCCTAATGACGAGAAAGATTTCGAAGGTTTGGAGCAACAATAAGTTAATACTTTGCAATTGTGCTTGATAAAGTTTCAAGGATGACCATTAATCTAATTGCACACCGAGGATCATTTTTCAGCTCATTACCCAAATAAATACGTAATGATTCTAGATATATGCCACATTTTAAGGTTAAAACTTAATATTATATTATTATTTTTTAATATTTTTGGTTGATTAAAAATATGCATAGGGCTAATATGATTATTTGTTCAGGATTGCATAGGTGCAATTGATGGTACTCATATTGCAGCTATTCTTCCACCAATTGAACAAATTCCCTATATTGGAAGTAAAGGTGTCTCGACTCAAAATGTTATGGCAGAGTGTGATTTTAATATGTGTTTCACCTTTGTTATGGTTGGATGGGAAGGACCAACTCATGACACTAGAATATTTCTTGATGCAATTTGAGATCCAAAATACAAATTTCCGCACCCACCAAATGGTAAGATATTTCATTTATTTTTTATAAAAAAATAAAAAAGTATAAGTTCTTTAATTGATAATTTAAAAAAATAAACAATTCTTGAATTAATTGTTGTTATATTATGACATGTAGGAAAATATTATCTTATAATTTTGAAAAGCAAATTATGATCATTGTTGCTACAATGGTGATACACAATTTTATTCGAAAACATGTCAGTCGAAATGATGCAGATTTTATGGAATACAAAAAATATTAACAAGGCATATGAGAATATTATTGATCCAGAAGATGTGCATGATGGAGAAAGTGATGATGATTATGATGATGCTGGTGGTGAATCAAACAATTCAAGTGGTTTTCAAACGGAATTAAAAAGAGATGCTATAGCTTTTAGTTTAATGAATTCACTTTAAATTGTAAATATTAATGTAAAATTTTTTATGATGTTATTTCGTATATAAATATTACTCCTTTTTGAAATTTTAATCCAAATGCATGTAATATTTTAATTTCTTAGGATTATGTTTTCTATGTTATGTTAATATCTAATATGAGTTAAATATTCAAATTACATTTTAAAATAAAATAATACAAATATGTTAAAATAATTAATTAAAAATTAAAAAAATATTCTTTTTAAAATAATACAACTATGTTAATATCTAAATACAAATATTTAATGATTATATTTAAATATTTAAAATATAGTTTATATATTCTAATTAAATTTTATAAATAATTAATATTAATTTCTTAGAAATATTTAAAATTTATATTTCATATATTAAAATATTAACAATAAGTTATAATAAATTATTTTTATTTTCTTGCTAAAATATCATAATGTTAACTAATTTGAACATTATTTAAATGCATATTTTTTACTTTATAATACCATGTCTAAAAT
The DNA here is from genome assembly GCA_005610355.1 of Gossypioides kirkii. NCBI lineage: Eukaryota > Viridiplantae > Streptophyta > Magnoliopsida > Malvales > Malvaceae > Gossypioides > Gossypioides kirkii. The sequence goes on along the minus strand of CP032254.1, from coordinate 21,781,839 downwards.
GGACATTTTGTTTCTTAAAAACACTTTTTGACAGTAATGTTAAACACTCAAATCTTAAACTAAACTTTTCAAAAGTACTTTTCCACCACACTTTTTAAAAACATTTTTCAAAAGCAATGCTAAACTAGCCTTAAGTGATCTAGAATTCGTTCAGTGGTCTCCATCCAAGATTCAACCACTATCAGAGTAGTTCTAGAAATATGTCTAAACAACTCTGCTTCACTAGAGCGGAGTCTCTCAACTATCGTCCCATGACTAACACCTCCTATTGGAACCCCAACAACCCTATTCAAAGCCCTAAGTAAAGCCCGAGTTACTAGATCATTTTCTTTTTGGTCATTATCAACCTCATTTTCCATATTCTCACCTTCAGTAGTGGGTTCACTATTAACTTCCTCTTGTTCATTGTTCAATCCAAGTTTTAAAGACGTAGCTGACTCAGCCGGAGTTCTTAGGGGTCACCCCCTACGACCCCTCCTTCCGTAAGCTACCATTCCACGTGCATTCATTTTCAATGTTTTATAAATATACAATTTACAAGTAATTAATCTTTAGTACTTTGTTTAGTCTTTTAACACACTCACATACTATAATTCTTTCATTTAAATTTTATGCAATAGTCTCTATAGTTTAACTAGGGTCACTTTATTGTTTTATGGACTTGGCATCAAACCTTTGGACTTCGGCACTCCCTGCAAAAAGCACTTTTCAAATATACTGTGGTTTGGTTTTTCCCAAAATATCCCTTTCTATGTATGAATGCATGCAGATTCCCTGCAAAAAGCACTTTTCAAATATACTGTGGTTTGGTTTTTCGAATCGTGGAAGCCACATGGGACACCTAAGTGTCGATCCTACTACTATGGTTAAAAACCTTCAAGTACTCTCTTTTTGTAAAATCGTAGTTTCTATTGTTTAACTTGGGAAATCATTCATTTAATTAATCCAATCATACTTAAGTCAGTTTAACGAATTAAGTGTGGTTTAAAAAAAAACCGAGAATCGGCATTACCTATACAAAACATTTTAAAGAAGGTTTCTTTAGAGCGAAAATCACCATTATTAATCAACTTATTAACCTTAGCCATATAACATGCATAGTCCAACTTTTAATATATATATATATATATATAACATGTAAAATTCAACCTAAGTATAAATGTCATGCATGCGCAAAATCCCAAAACGAAGCAGTCCCAAACCAAAGTCTAAATGATTTTACAGTCCATAAATTGAATAGAAATAATAATAATAACCAAACTATAAAAATTAAAAATAAAAGTCAAAGTAGTGTTCGAAGTCCGTCGTACGTCCGCATGTCAATTCCCATCCTAAGTTTGTTGATTACCTAAAATATTGAGGTAATGAGGTAAGCTTAACAAGCTTAGTGTGAAACTAAACAAACAAGCATTAAACAAATATATATAAACGATTTCATATTGCATTCAATAGCACAATCAAATTGTTAAGTATGACTCATATTTCAGTAGAATTTTACAAATAATCTTTTAGTTAAACTCTGTTTATTTGTTTCAATCAAACTCTAGTTAGTCTAGATTATTTTATTATTATTTGACCTAAGAATTTATCCTATAAATAGGCTCTTTTACAATCTTAGAAAAAACACTCATTAGAGATTAGAACTCTTAACACTTTTGGAAAATTTTAAGTTTACGTTTTGAGGGTTCTTTCATTTTGGGTTTCGGGGTTTATTTTTATCTCTATCTTATATACTCTTTGTTCTTTTGCCATTATAGTAAAATTATCTTTGATCGTGGTTTTTTATCCTCTTCGGAGAGGTTTTTCCATGTTAAATTTGTGTGTTCAATTTCTCAATTTCTTTCACTATTTTTACTTGTTCGCAGCTTAATCGGGTTGATCCCCAACAAGTGATGTCGAAACGTTTTTTTAAAAAGGTCTCTAAAATATTTTTAAATTGCAAAATGGAGTCGCCACCAATCTTTTTTATTTGGTGTGATTGGATCACCACAAAACGTTTTAAATACGTTTTGAAAAATATTTTTGTCTTCAAAATCCAGAAAATGGGTTCGGGAGTCGGTTACGTGTGAGGAAGGATTAGCACCCTCACATGCTCAAAATTGGTACCACACCGATTATTATCTGGTCTTGGGTGTTAAAAATTTGAAACATCGAGTGAAATTTAAAATACGATCCTTGTACACATAATTTATTTCGCATGATTTTAAAAAATTAAATTGAAAGAAAAATGCATGTGTTTTTGAATTTTTCGAGGAATTGAAGTCGTGTCCAACACGTTAGGGCACGACGTTCCCGGAACTTCAAAATTTAAGGACATTTTGAAAGGTTTCAAAAGAGGATATTTGATTGTGTGAATTATGTGAAAAATCACACCCAGCACGTTAGGGCATAATTTTTCAAAGTTTTCACACGAAAGGATATTGCCTCGGTTTTTTAAAATTATTTTGTATATTTTTTGAGATAGAAAACAATTTTAATTTAAAAATAAGTGTAAATTAAATACGAATGTGCAATTAATGGCAAAATTAAATAACACAAATAACGAACAATTATACGAATGAATAAATATACAAAAATAAGTATAAGAATAATAAAATAAGAAATACAAAAAAACGCAAATCAAGATTATGAGAAAATGACAGTATTAATTTAAAATACGAAGAAAATAGTTTAATTTTATGTACAAAGAATCGAAGAAAAAAATAAAAAAGGGGTCGAAAAATGAAGTTTTAGAGGATTTGGGGTTAAAATGTAATTTGGAAAAGTTTAGGGGTTACAAAAAATGCAAATCAAGATTATGAGAAAATGACAGTATTAATTTAAAATACGAAAAAAATAGTTTAATTTTATGTACAAAGAATCGAAGAAAAAGAAAAAAAAGGGTCGAAAAATGAAGTTTCAAAGCATTTGGGGTTAAAATGTAATTTTGGATAAGTTTAGGGGTCAAAATACAATTTTGGAAAAGTTTAAGGGTCAAAATGTGATTTTGAGAAAGTTTGGAAGTCAAAATCTAATTTTAGAAAAGTTTAGGGGTCAAAATGTGATTTTTAGATAAAATAGTGGCTTTATGTGCAAATAACCCAAAAAAAACACGTGGCAGCTTCATGTGCTTCCAAAAGTCAAAGGACTAAATTGAAAATAATTTAAAACTATTGGAAATTTAAAATAAATTGAAAATCTCATTAAGGACGAAATTGAAACAACAAAAACAGCGAAAGGACTAAATGGGTAAATAACTCATCCTTTAAAAACACGCAGACCCTAGATCTAGAGTGGGTCGGATTTGGGTCAGAGGGTCAAAATGGTGTCGTTTTGGTAGTTTGACCCCTTCCCCTAAATTGCACCGTTTTCAAACTTTATTTAAACCAAATTTTTGACAAAAATTTCACTTTCTCTTTTCTTTTTTTCTTTTTAAAAAAAACTTCAGATTCCTCTCTTTTTTCTCTCTGGCCTTCAAGGCCAGCCACTAAGGTTCTTTCACCAATTCGCCTTGCTCCCGTCACTAACCACCGCCAACCGTCACCGTCAATCACCGTGCACGGCGATCGTATGGTAAAAAAATCTCCTTTTTATATATTTTTTCTTTTAAAACGTAAATCGGGCTCGGATCTATTGGGATCGAGCTTGGATCTTCGAAAGAATCAATGTTTAGTATGTTTTTTTTTATTTCGAACCTGTTCTTTCTCTTTTTAAAAAAAACATGTTCTGATTTTTAGTTATTATTTAAAAAATCTGAAATGGGTCTTTTCAATTTCTTTAAATTTGTTCTTCGATTTTTTTTATTTAATGTGAAAACAACCCTTTTTCTTTTTTTTAATCTATTTCTTTTTCACCTCCGTTTCATTTTTTAAAAGTAAATTTAGATCTTTTCGAAACTTTAAAAATATTGATGATTTAACATTTCGTTCTTTTTCGAAATCTGTTTTTATTCCCTTTTGATTAACATTTTTTGACATAAAATCAAGCAACGAAGTCCCTCACGAACGGAGGAACTCCGTCCGAATCGATAACGGTGGCCAGGTACGTCCCTTAAACTTCTTCTTTTAAATTTAATAAAAAACGTTTTGAATATTAAAGATAAAAATAAATTAGCAGTTATGATATAAAAAATAAATATATATATATATTTGTATTTATTACGTTGAGGAGAAAAATTGAATCCTTGGTAATCTGCTCTCCTTTCGATATTAATTGCTTCATGAACTATTCTATTAATGTTGAATGCTCTGGGTGTTCTTTTCTATAGATTTCGAATGCTGGTGTATATTGCTCAAATGTAGTCTCTGTCTGTAACCATTATAATAGATTTTGAATCGGCTTTTAAAGCCTATATTATAATGATACTATTTTGTTTTTTTTTTCAACTAAATGGTTGTCTTTTCTCCTTTTGCAGGTGACAGTGGCAGTGGTGCAAGTGGTGACAAGTTGGCTGGTGGCGGTGTTAACGTGGCGGCATCCGAGTGGAAGGGGCAACGACGACAGTAACAAGTTGCCAACTAGGGTTTCTGTTTTAGTTTGAAATTGGGTTTGGGCCTGTTGGGTCAAGGGTTAGTTTGGGCCATGTATTTGGGCTTTGGGTTTTTAAGGTTGAATTGGGTTTGTAAAATGGATTTGTAAATGGACATTTTCTTTTTAAATTAAAATAAATTTAATTTAAAAGAATTTATTTTTGGGTTGTTTGGTTTCAAGTTAGTCTAGGTCAAAATTGGGCTCCAACAGCTGCTCCTCTTTGCTCGTTGCTGTGTAACAGGAACGGAGCAAAGACTAAAAAAGAGGATCAATTTTGTCTGGTCCCGTTGGATTTGGCTTCTTTGGTACCTTTTCTTCAAGTAATCCGATCTTTACTTCACTAGTCGTTCAACTTCATTGCATCCGCTTCTCTACAATTTTGGGAAGATGGGAATTAGTGTTGTGATTCCACCCTGCCCTAAGACAATTTCAAAAAAGACAAAATTTGCTACTGTAGCTTCACTTAATTCCACTTGCAACTTCAGGGAGATTGAGATTTGTCATCGTTGCCTTTGATTCAATCCACTGACACTTCAGGTGTTTGGTGTTTGTAACTTCATCTTTTGGTCCACTTCTCTATATCTCATCAGGAAGGCGGATTTGGTCCACTTCACTGTATCTCATCAGGAAGATGACCTCTTTATTTCTTTGACCCACTTCTTTGTATCTCATCAGGAAGATGGGGGTTTGAAGTTTCACTCACATTGAGCTTTGCTTCATTGATTTGGTCTACTTCTCTGTATCTCATCAGGAAGATGACCGCTTAATTGATTTAATCCACTTCTCTGTATCTTATCAAGAAGATGGATTTGGTCCACTTCTCTGTATCTCATCAGGAATATGGGGTTTAAAATCTCATTCGTATTAAGCTTCGCTTCGTTGATTTCGTCTACTTCTCTGTATCTCATCAGGAAGATGACTGCTTCATTGATTTAATACACTTCTCTGTATCTCATTAGGAAGGTAGATTTGGTCTACTTCTCTGTATCTCATCAAAAAGATGACCACTTTATTGCTTTGAACCACTTCTCTATATCTCATCAGGAAAATGAGGTTTATAGTCTTATTCATATTGAGCTTCGCTTCATTGATTTCGTCTACTTCTATGTATCTCATCAAGAAGATGATCTCTTCATTGATTTGATCCACTTCTCTGTATCTCATCAGGAAGACAGATTTGGTCCACTTCTCTGTATCTTATCAGGAAGATGGAAGCTTTATTGCTTTGACCCGCTTCTTTGTACCTTATTAGGAAGATGAGGTTTGAAGTCTCATTCGTATTGAGCTTCACTTTATTGATTTGGTCTACTTCTCTATATCTCATCAAGAAGGTGACCACTTCATTGATTTAATCCACTTCTCTATACCTCATCAAAAAGATGGATTTGGTCCACTTCTTTGTATTTCAACAGGAAGATGGCCACTTTAATGCTTTGACCCACTTTTTGTATCTCATTAGGAAGATGGGGTTCGAAGTCTAATTCGTATTCAGCTTCACTTCATTGATTTGGTCTACTTCTCTATATCTCATCAAGAAGGCAGATTTGGTCCACTTCTCTATATCTCATCAGAAAGATAGCCGCTTTATTGCTTTGACCCATTTCTCTGTATCTCATCAGAAAGATAGGGTTTGGAGTCTCATTCGTATTAAGCTTCGCTTTGTTGATTTGGTCTACTTCTCTATATCGCAGCAGGAAGGCGAATTTGGTTCACTTTTTTGTATCTTATCAGGAAGACGGTCACTTTATTACTTTGACCCACTTCTCTGTATCTCATCAGGAAGATGAGGTTTGGAAACTCATTCGTTTTGAGCTTCGCTTCGTTGATTCGTACTACTTCTCTATATCTCATTAGGAAGATGATCGCTTCATTGATTTAATTCACTTCTCTATATCTTATCAGGAAGGCAGATTTGGTCCACTTCTCTGTATCTCATAGGGAAGATGACTGCTTTATTGCTTTGACACACTTCTCTATATCTCATCAGGAAGATGGGGTTGAGGTCTCATTTGTATTAAGATTTGCTTCATTGATTTGGTCTACTTCTCTGTATCTCATCAAGAAGATGACCGCTTCATTGATTTAATCCACTTCTCTGTATCTTATCAGGAAAACGGATTTGGTCCACTTCACTGTACATCATCAAAAAGATGACCGCTTTATTGTTTTGGCCCACTTCTTTGTATCTCAGTAGGAAGATGGGGTTTGAAGTCTCATTCGTATTGAGCTGAGCTTCATTTATTTGGTTTACTTCTCTATATCTCATCAGGAAGGCAGATTTGGTCCACTTCTCTGTATCTCATTAGGAAGATGACCACTTTATTGTTTTGACCCATTTCTCTATATCTTATCAGAAAGATGGGGTTTAAAGTCTCATTCGTATTGAGCTTCGCTTCATTGATTTGGTTTACTTCTTTGTATCTCATCAGGAAGATGATCGCTTCATTGATTTAATCCACTTCTCTGTATCTCGACGGATCTGGTCCACTTCTTTGTATCTCATCAGAAAGATGGGGTTTGAAGTCTCATTCGTATTGAGCTTCGCTTTATTGATTTGGTCTACTTCTCTGTATTTCATCAGGAAGATGACCTTTTGAAGTTTCACTTTTCCCAATGATTAAGGTAAGAGATCGTATACTTCAATCTTTCCCATGATCGGGGTCAGGTACTGGTGTGTCTTTGATCTACCCTCTGATTAGGGTAAAATATTGGACGCTTCAATCTGCCCGACGGTCGGGGTAAGGTATTGGTGCCTTCAATTGTCACAGCTTTAACTTGCTCTTTTCCAACTTCAAGTTATAAGATTCTCCTTTTTGGTGTCAATCTTTCCCTCCATGCTCTAGGGTATCAGCTTCAATGTTTCCCTAGTTCATCTTGCCATTTTGTAAGGATGTGACCTGTAAAGTATGCTTTTATAGACCTTTATGTAAGCCCAAATTATTAGGATACCATGATCAGAATGAATCAAATTCTCCTAACTACATGAATGCGCATGATGAATGTTCGGTTCATTTATTATTATTATTTGGTTTAACAAGGTCTATCGTTTGTCCCAAGTTCTGTCGTAGGTGTACCGCCCTGTCATCTTTTGGGCTTAGCTTGAACTTCTTATTTTCAAGTTTATTTTCCAATAGGTGGTCCTGTTTCGGCCCCTTGTACTATTTAGGAAATTCTAGAATGATGCTTATGGATCTTTGTATTATTTATATTGTTAGTTCATTATCCGTTATTTTTAATGGAAGATGCTTGAACAAGATTATGAGAGAATAAGGTCGAAATTTATTGAAGATTTAATTCAAAAGAAAGGATCAAAGATGGCAAACATTAGTCAAAAATTGCCAAGTACAACAAAAAGACAATTAGATGCCCCGAATATCGCAACATGAGCTTCTCTGAGTTGACTCACTAAGAATCATTCTGAGCCCGATATGTGTCTAGAAGACCTGGAGTGCCTTGTTGATGCTTCAAGCTATAAAGTTTCTCTGTCTTGTTACATTTGAAGGAAACGATCATTTCGAACCCACTCATCTTTTCGAATATGAGTCGCCCTTTGCGGGTTTTCAACTCAAAATCCCTTTGGTTTCAAGATGCCCTTTGCGGATTTTCATCTCGATCTCTTTTTTTTTTCGAGACGCCCTTTACGGGTTTCCATGTTGATCCCTTTAGGCGAAATATTTTTCACTGAGTCTAGGATAACGGGATTGTGCAGATCTTTGCCGTCCATTTCTGTTAGAATGACAGCTCCTCCTGAGAAAGCTTTCTTTACCACATAAGGCCCTTCCTAATTGGGCATCCATTTTGGAAGTCTTTATGTATGGGAAGTATCCTTTTCAGAACTAGATCTCCCTCGTGGAATTCTCTAGGGTGGACCTTTTTGTTATAAGCTCGCATCATTCTTTTCTGGTACATCTGGCCATGACGGATGACTCTTAATCTCTTTTCTTCAATTAAATTCAACTGTTCATATTTATCCTTAATCCATTCTGCCTCATCTAACTGTAATTCTGTCAAGACTCGGAGAGAAGGTATTTCAACCTCGATAGGTAAGACTACTTCCATACCATACGCTAGTGAGAATGGTGTTGCCCCAGTAGAAGTTCTGATCGAAGTTTTGTAAGCAAAGGGGGTAAATGGTAATTTCTCGTGCAAATCTCTATAGGTCTCTGTCATTTTTGCAACGACCTTCTTGATGTTTTAATTAGCTGCCTCCACAGCTCCATTCATTTTTAGGCTGTAGGGAGATGAATTGTGATGTTTGATTTTGAATTGCTCGTAAACCTCCGCTATCGTGCTATTATTCAAATTTAAGGCATTGTCGGATATGATTCTTTCTGGCATCCCACATCGGCAGATGATCTCCTTTTTCAAGAATTTGTCAACTGCAGACTTCGTGAAGTTGGCATAAGAGGCGGCTTCTACCCATTTGGTGAAGTAGTCAATAACCACAAAGATAAATCTATGACCATTAGAAGCCTTCGGTGAAATCGATCCAATGACATCCATGCCCTACATAGAGAAAGGCCAATGTGAAGTCATGACATGAAGGTGTGATGGGGGTACATGAATCTTATCTCTATAGATCTGACATTTATGGCACCTCTTAGCATAATTGATGCAATCACCTTCCGTGGATCTGCCTGGCCATTGTGAAACCATTAGCATGTGTCCAACAAATGCCTTTATGAACTTCTTCTAAGATCTTTCTAGCTTTGATTGCATCGACACATCTTAGCAACACCTGATCCTTTCTCCTTTTGTACAAGATTTCCCTGTCTAGGACATATTCATTTGTAAGCCTTCTTAATGTCCTTTTTTTATTTTCAGAAGCTTGCTCAGGATACCTGCGATCTCTTACATACTAGAGAATCTCTTGGTACCACGGGCGATCATCCCTTTCTTCTTCTTCTTCAATATCATAACAATGGGCCGGAGTTTCATAAATGCTCATTTGAATAGGTTTCATATCTTCTGGTCTGTTTACTTTAATCATCGAGGCTAGAGTAGCCAGAGCATCAACCATCAAATTTTCCTCTCGTAGGAGATAATGGAATGTGACACCATCAAACTCCTTAGTTAACTCAAGAATCAACTTTCGGTAATCAATTAGCTTGGAATCTCTCGTTTCCCATTCTCCTTTGAGTTGATAGATTACTAGTACGGAGTCCTCGTATACCTCTAAAACTTTGATTTCTTATTCTATAGCTGCACGGATTCCCATGATACATGCTTCATATTCTGTCATGTTATTTGTGCAATCAAAATCGAGTTTACTGGTGAAAGGATAGTGGTCTCCTTCTGGTGATATCAAGACTGTCCCAACTCCATTACCCATGGCATTTGAAGCTCTATCAAAATTTAATCTCCAAGGGTGTTCTACTGTTGTTCCCTCCTCAGTGGTTGCAACATACATTAAGTCTTCGTTTGGGAAGTCAAAGTTTATTGGCTCATAGTCCTCTAAAGCCTTGTAGCTAGGAAGTTTGCTATCGCATTTCCTTTTACTGCCTTTTGATTGACATAGACTATGTCTAATTTAGAAAGTAAGATCTGCCACCTAGCCAATCTTCCATTCAAAGCGGCCGACTCCATAATGTATTTCAGAGGATCTAGTTTTGAAATTAACCAAGTTGTGTGGTACAACATATATTGTCTCAATCTTCACGTGGTCCAAACAAGGGCGCAACATAGTTTTTCAATTGGCGAGTATCGAGTTTCACAATCGGTGAATCTAAGATAATATATTGCCCTTTCCTTTTTCTAGACTCATCGTGTTGGCCTAGTATGCATCCCATAGAGTTTTCAAAAACCGCCAAGTACAGGATAAATGGTTTATTAGGAATTGGAGGCACCAAGACAGGAGCATTGGACAAGTAATCCTTGACTTTGTCAAAAGTTTCCTGGAATTCATCATCCCACACACCTAGGTTATGCTTCCTAAGCAAATAGAAGATGGGATCACATTTCTCAGTCAGCTGTGAGATGAATAGAGCAATGTAATTTAATCTCCCTAAGAACCCTCGAACTTCTTTCTGTGTATTGGGTGGTGGTAATTCCTGTATGGATTTGACTTTATCTGGATCAATTTCAATCCCTCTTTTGTTGACCACAAAGCCTAACAACTTGCCCGAAGTGGCTTCTAAAGTGCACTTGGCTGGGTTTAACTTTAGTTGATACTTTCCTAGCCTCACAAATAGCTTTCTTAAGATCCTTACATGTTCTTCCTCTGTTCGGGATTTTGCAATCATATCATCGACATAAACTTTAATTTCTTTATGCATCATGTCATGAAACAAAGAGTCACCATAGTTCTTTGATAGGTTGCTCCCGCATTTTTGAGTCCAAAAGGCATCACCTTGTAGCAGAATGTTCCTCACATTATGACAAACGTGGTTTTATCCATATCTTCAGGATCCATCCTTATCTAGTTATACCCAGAGAAACCGTCCATGAATGAAACTAAGGAGTGACCTACTGTATTATCTACTAAGGTGTCGATGTGAGGCAATGGAAAGTTGTCCTTTGGACTAGCTTTATTTAAATCCCGATAATCCACACACATACGCCCTTTCCCATCTTTTTTAGGTACAAGGACTATGTTGGCTACCCATTATGAGTATTTAACTATTTGGAGGAAACCAGTGTCGAACTACTTTTTAACTTCTTCTATTATCTTTAATAACACATCAAGTCTTATCCTTCGAAACTTTTGCTGAATAGGCTTGCATTCTTCCTTTATGGGGAGTTTGTGTACCACAATGTCAGTATTTAGGCCAGGCATGTCTTGGTAGGACCATGCGGAAACATCTTTGAACTCTTGAAGCAACTCGATAAGATCTTTTCTAGTTTCTATGGAGATGCTTGTCCTAATTTTCACTTCTTTCTTTTCATCTTCGTTCCCCAAACTTACAACTTCCACCGGTTCTTTAGGAGGCAAGATTTATTTTTCTTCTTGCTCCACCATCCTTAACAGATTAGGAGATAAGTTACAATCTTGATCATCTTCAAAGTCCTGAAGTTCCTCTAAACACATATCTTGCTCAAAATGAGGCTCTAAGTTAGCATCAGTGTCACTCATATGATTGATATTCAAGGACCTGTCAAAGGAGTAAAAATAAGGTCCAAAGAACAAAATAAATTTATGAAAGAATGACTGTATGGTATAAGTATGAGTATGTTTGTCAAATTTGACAAGAATGTATATATTAAAGAATGTTCAATTTTGTATCTTGAATATAAATGAATGGTTTGTTGAATTGTATAATAATGAACAATAATTAGCGAAAAATTTGCCATGTAGGATAGAAAATGCAATTTCATTAAAAGTAACTAGATAATGATCATGGGCACTATTTACAAAAAGATCCATATTGCTTTTAGGCCTAAAGCGATTGGTGTGTTCTGAGCATTACTCTGAAGAAATCCTAAAAGGAAGAAGAAGAGAATAAAGAGAAGGATCCTGCCGAGGTGCAGGAAGAGAAGGAAAAGGATGATTCGACAATGATCGCTGAGGATGTTGTCGGCATACCAGAGAGTTTGAGGGCATCCAGCTCTGATAAAGCTCGACCTAATTCGAGCCATGCTGAGGTTATTATGAGCAGAATCGAGGAACTGAATCCTCTTGCTATCGTACCATATGTGGCACCGCTCGCCGAAATCCACCCATCTAAAGTGACAGCCGATGAGGCCACTACCCAACCTGTAGAGGAGGAGTAATCCGCCGAGCCGATTGGTATGATGGATAAAAAGAGGAAAAGATGCAAGGATAAAAAGAAGAAGAAGCACCAGGAGGAGGGTGAGCACTCAAAGAAGAAGAAGAAGAAAACAAAGATAGTCACTGCATCGGCTGCTAACGAATAAGTTGGTACATTTCTTTTAGATATTTTCATGCATTTTTTATTGTCCCTGCAATTTATTTTGTCATTGCATTCCTTTTTTCAACTTAGTTATATTGTCGTTGCATTTCCATTATTTCTGTATAATATTGTCAATGCATTGGGGATAATGCAAACATTAAGTTTGGGGGGAGATAATGTGAAATGAAATTGTAGTTACACCCACATATTTGAATTCTACTTGTTTCTTTGGTTAATGAGAATTGACAAAATTTCAACAAAAATGTGCCTACAATTTTTATTTTTATGCGTAATTCTTGAATTGTTTGGATGTTGATGTGTAAATTGGATGATTATGAATGAATGATGAGTCTACTATTTTTGAATGAATGATTGGAATTGCTTCAGTAATGAATGAATAGTATTGATGTTTGAATCTTGAACTAACTGACCAATTGTAGCGACATTGTATTAATAAAAGACTCTCCAATATGACTGCATTGTGACTGTCCAAGGGAGAACACTCCGTTGTAGGTTTAGAAAAGTCATCTAGCCAAAGGCTATCACTGCAAGAATATGTGTTGGCGCAATTATATAGCTCCTGGGGGTTTGTTGCACCTAATCGTTATTGCCCAGGAATAAAGGTAGAATAAGACAATGACATCTCCCAATCACTTGAAAAAAAAGGAGAAAAGAAAAAATTATATTTGCTATAATTGCTGAAATGGTTCAAGGAAGATTAAGATCTAATGCTTAATACTAGCATTAATGAAGTTGCAGTTTTAATTGTTCATACCTATAAATTGTCGGTGCATTATTCTATCATATTAATACAATTTGTACATTAGGATTCCAGAAAATTCAAGTTGTGAGAATATTGATTGCGGTGACATTTTTGCTTGTGACTTTTCTAATTTTTGTTTACTTGAGGACAAGTAAAAACTCAAGTTTGGGGGTGTGATAGCATTGCAAATGACATATATTTTCTCTCTAAATTGGTGTGTTAATTGTCTCTTTTGTATCTCATTTAGCATACATCATAAGCATTTCATACTTAGTTTTTATAATATCCAACACATTGCTAGTTAGTTTAAATTCTTGTTATTTTTATATCTTTCTGTACTAATGTCGACGCAAGTAGCCGATGTATTGCACTTTAGAATTGTCAGCACAGGAACTCAGTCTAGAAGATTAATGTTGGAAGAAGAATGCAGCCACAAGATCAGTTTGGAATTGCGACTAGCGATGTCGCCGCACAAAACCTGGACCTCGAATGAGTAAACTCAAGCTGAATTTACATATGCAACTTTTGAAGGCTATAAATAGAAGAATGAAGAATGAAGAAATCAGCAAGAGGTAGAGGATTAAATTCTACAATTTTTGTGTGATTTGGAGACTTTAGCTGGAACGGTGAACTGATAGAGCAAGGGAGCAACCACTTCTGATAAGAGGTGCTTGATGCAAAGCAAGAGGAACGATTAAGGAATAGTTCTAGTAGTCTAGAGATAGTAAGATTCGATTGAATTCTTTAATCCTTCTTTTACACTAATGGATTCTGATGACAATTGAATGAATACGAGAGTATCTTTCATTGTTAAATCACTTTGACTCTTATTTAATGCTTTTTATCTATTTATTCTTGGATCTAATCGAATCAAACATGAGAGTGGCTTTGCAGTCTGTCGACATCGAGAGATGCGATGACAGGTTAGATTAACAAGTAAGACAATGAGAGTTGCTTAGGACTAGAAGAGATTCTAGTTACTTGTTCTTGATTGCACAACGTTGCTCACACCGAGAGGTGAGTGATTATGGGTACTTAAGTCTCAAGTAAATGGAAGATTGTTATTGGTAAGAGTTCATTGGTGCATTATTGCTGTGACATTTCATCTATGCAATACCTTGTCGACGCATCCAGCGTTGTGACTTAGCAAAATTAGTGATCCACTCCAATCCTTTTCACTTGATCATATTTACATTTTGTGATCTACTCCAATACCTTGTCGGTGCATTCAACACTCAACATTCAACACTTGATCATATTTACATTGACATTTAACCTCTGACATTTAACTCTTATTGTGTTGACAATATTGACTATTTTAATGTGCAGATCTGACGTAATTGCACTGACATCATAACTCACATTTTACTTAATTTCAGTATTAGTTGCTCTGACATTTAAACATCAAGAACCTATTTCCTCGCAGGATCGATATCTGATAGAATTATCTATCAACTATACTTGCATCAACGTGTGTTCGCTTGCAAAATCGTTGTGACGTTTCAAACGCGATCAAGTTTTGGTGCCGTTGTGGGGGACTGGCATTTGTTTGATGTTTACTTTTGTTGTTGCAATTAATTCTACTTACTTAACTTCTAACCTTTACTAATTTGTTTACTTTTCTATTGTTTTCTTTTTCAGTTTTGTAGGCGTTGCATGTCCATAAGGAGAAATCCTAACAACCTTGTTAGTTTTGATCTGGAGCTTGAAAGGAAATTGAGGTGGAGATGGAAAGAATAAAGAAGAATGGCGGGAAACAACAATGATTTACCACCATTGCTGCCACAAAATGATATTCCTCCAGTGTTGCCACAAGTAGTTAACAATATACCACCACCGCCTCCACAAGAAGAACAAGTGCAAAATAGGACGATAAGAGATTTTGTTGTTCCTATACTTGATGATTTACAACCAGGGGTTGTAAGACCGACTATTCAAGCTAGTAATTTTGAGCTAAAACCGGTGATATTTTAGATGTTAAATTCAAGTAGGCAATATTCTGGTTTTCCTCATGGAGACGCAAGAGAACACTTAAAATCATTTCTACTTATTTGTGCATCCTTTAGTCAACATGGTGTCCGTGATGATGCCTTGAAAATGTAATTATTTCCTTATTCATTGCAAGGTAAAGCGAGAACATGGTTCTTGGGATTGCCAGCTGTATCTATTACATCTTGGAATGCGCTAGCAACGCAGTTTGTTTTGTGTTTCAATCCACCGACAATGAATGCGAGGTTGCGTAATGATATTACTGCATATCATCAATTAGATGATGAGAACTTACGTACAACATAGGAGCGTTACAAAACATTTCTTCAACGCTGCCCAATGCATGGAATTCAGCAAGAGACCCAAATAAAGATTTTTTACAGTGGTTTGAATGCTTAGACAAGGAATCTTGTCGACGCATTGGCAAATGGTCCTTTATTGGGTTGTACCTACATTGAAGCTGTAAGAATTCTAAAGAAGATTGCTCAGAACGACTATCAATATCCAATCTCTCGTTCTGTACAAGTAAAGAATAACCCTGGAGTTCTTGGGTTAGATGTTATTTCTGCTTTGTCATTGCAGGTATCCTCATTGGCTAATATCATAAAGAATATGAAGAGAACAAATGACATTACCCCTATTCAAGTCGCCCAGCAATTGGATACGCTGATATTTTCCTATGAAATTTGTGGCGACAATCATAGTTATGAGGTCTTCCCACAACATGCAGAAAATGCTTTCTATGTCAACAACATCAGAGAGGGTTCATTTGGTAACTCATATAATAATCGATCTCAACAACCTTGGGGGAATCAAAATGTTTCCACATTTAGATATGAAAATTCCTCAAATCAAAGAGGTTATCGATAAGAGAGTTACAATACCAACCCACAACAGATTTATAATCAGAATTTGCAGGTAAGTTCTCAACAGATGCAGTCACATAGCTAGATGCACCCATAATCTCGATTACAGCCACAACAATCTATGCTACCACATATGCAAGGATAACATCATCAACATCAACAGCAACAATTTTCTCAACCAAAGTCAGATCCTATGGCTACTCTTGAAGCATTGATGCGCGAGCATATCACGAGAAATGAAGCAATAGTACAAGGCAACTCTTCTTCCATCCAAGCATTGGAAGCCTAGCTAGGACAGTTGGCTTCTAATCTCAGAACAAGGTCACTGGGGACAGTCCTAGTGATATTGAGAATCCTACGCAAAGGGGGAAGGAGCATTGCAAAGCAATCACGTTGAGAAGTGGGAAGCAGACGGTTGAACCAAGTAGTTCTGGCCAAGACCATGTCGATGCATCTGAACCATAGCAACAAGAAGAGGATGCAGCTGAAGGAAATCAAGCAGAAGTAAATGAAGAGGAACTAATTGTAGTAACATCTATGCCTACAGTTTGCCCAACAAAGTTGTCGACGCAACTACCAACGTCGACACCACCAAGTTTCCCACAACAACCCACTGCTACAATACCTTTGGCATTTCCGCAAAGATTTAAAGAGAAAGTCCGTGATAAAGAGTATCAAAAGTTTGTTTCTACTTTGAAGCAATTACACATTAACATACCTCTTGTAGATGCTCTTGTGTAGATACCCAATTATGGGAAATTTACGAAGGAGCTACTGTCAAAGAAGAAGAAATTGTCTGAAATCGAGACGATTGCGCTCACAGAGAGGTGTAGCGCTGTGCTTACAAATAAGTTGCCAACCAAGATGAAAGATCTTGGCATCTTCACGTTCCCATGCTCTATTGGGAATCATTATTTAGGTAAGGCTTTATGTGATTTGGGAGCAAGTATTAACCTTATGCCTTTGTCTACTTTTAAGAAATTAAAAATAGGTTCGATGAAGCCCATTGCGGTGACATTACAACTTGCGGATAGATCCTTAGCATAACCTAAAGGCCAAATCAAAGGGATTCTTGTCCAAGCTGATAAACTTGTGTTCCCTGCTAATTTCATAATCCTAGATTGCGAAGTGGATAAGGAGGTGCCCATTACTTGGGGCGGCCATTTCTAGCAACGGGACACACACTTATTGACATATTCAAAGGAGAACTTATCATTCGTCATAATGATGAGCATGTGACCTTCAGTATGTTTGAAGCATCTTCGTCCGAAACTAAAGAGCAATGTCATCACATCGACGTTTTGGATGAGATCATTATAAAAGAATTTAATGCAAGGAGTTCAGCAATGTTAGATGAAGATGCGGCGACATCCATCGATGAAATCCTAGATGACTGTGTAGACAAAGAAGAGGTTAACAATTATGAGCTGAGACAGAATTGGCAATTGGAGTCTTTCGATTTGTCTAATAGGATGATCCCAGTGTTTAAACCATCTATTGAGCAAGCTCCTACCTTGGAGTAGAAGCCATTGCCAATGCATTTGAAGTATGTCTTTCTTGGTGACAACGAGACATTACCTGTTATTGTCAACGCATCCCTCGACGCAACACAAGAAGATAAGCTCATCGCCATTTTGAAAGAACACAAAAGAGCTATAGCCTGGAGCATTGCAGATATCAAAGGCATCAGTCCCTCTTTTTTCATGCATAAGATAAGGCTAGAAGATGAAGGGAAGCAATCAATTGAGCAACAAAAAAAAAGACTTAATGAGAAGATAAAATAAGTAGTGAAGAAGGAAATTATCAAATGGTTAGATGCAGGCATCATATACCCTATTTCTGATAGCAATTGGGTGAGCCCTGTCCAATGTGTGCCAAAGAAGAGTGGTTTCACAGTTGTGACAAACGATAAGAACGAGTTGATCCCTACTCGCATTGCGACTGGCTGGCGAGTATGCATAGATTATCGTTGACTTAATGTGGGCACAAAGAAGGACCATTTCCCACTGCCTCTCATTTATCAGATGCTGGATAGGCTACTTGGTAAAGCCTATTGTTGTTTCTTAGATGGTTATTCTGGCTACAACCAAATTGCCATTACGCTGGAAGATCAAGCAAAGACCACGTTCACATGCCCTTTTGGAACCTTTACCTTCCGACGAATGCCATTTAGATTGTGCAAAATGCCAACAACATTTCAGATGTGTATGATGGTAATCTTCTAGGACATGATCGAGGATTCCTTAGAGGAATTCATGGATGATTTCTCTGTCTGTGGATAGAATTTTGACCAATGCGCTGACAATCTGGCTAAAGTTTTGAAGAGATGCTAGAACACAAATCTAGTTCTGAATTGGGAGAAATGTCACTTCATGGCAACTGAAGACTTTATCCTTGGCCATCGCATATCTTGTCAGGGCATTGAAGTTGATAAATCAAAGGTAGAAATCCTCTAGAAATTACCACCGCCCACTAATGTCAAAGCAATAAGAAGTTTTCTTAGACATGTTGGTTTTTACAGAAGATTCATACGTGATTTTTCCAGGATTGCTAAACCGTTATGCTAACTATTATAGCAAAATAAAAAGTTTGTGTTCGATGACAATTGTCTGGACACATTCATAACAATAAAGAAGCAGCTGGTACAAGCTCCAATTTTCGTTGCACCGGACTGGACGCAACCATTTGAACTAATGTGCGATGTAAGTGATTTTGCTGTGGGAGCTGTACTAGGCCAAAGAAAAGAGAAGGTATTTCATTCTATTTACTATGCTAGTAAAACTCTAACTGAAGTGCAGGTTAATTACACTACCACTGAGAAGGAGTTTCTAGCAGTAGTCTTCGCATTTGACATGTTTCGTTCTTTTCATTATGACGAAGGTAGTGTTTTCCATGTCTTCAAGATCCATCTTTATCAGGTTGTACCCGGATAAACCATCCATGAAGGAGAATAATGAATGACCTACCATGTTATCAACTAGGGTATCAATATGGGGTAATAAGAAGTTGTCTTTTGGGCTTGTCTTATTCAAATCTCGATAATCGATGCACATTCGTGCCTTCTATAACACCCAAAACCCAAAAATCATCATCGATTAGGGTTCTGGTGTCTCTCTATTTATCTATCACTGTTCATCCTTTAAGTTCAAGTCATTTAGTCTTACAATATTAAAGAAATATACCCAACACGTCAAGAATTATCATTTAATAATAATAGCAATTCAAAAATGGCAAAAGGTTAATTCTATGTTTTTTAGAGACTTCTACGGATAATTGTTGGTCAAGTATCGGTAGTTGTCAAGTCAGTAAATAGTTAAGAATAGTGTAGACTTCTATCGATACTTAAGGAAATATTACCGATACAAGTGGGACTTTTACTGAAACTTATCATGCTTCTACCGATACTAAAACTTCCATAAGCTAAGAAGTCTCACCCTGTAACTTCTACCGATACAAGTACACAAACTACCGATACTTCTAAGTACAGAACTACCGATACAACCTAAGTCAGTGAACAACCTCTCTTCTACCCTATACTTTTACCAATACATGGATGGGTTCTATCGAAACAAGTATGCAAAATCTCAAGAATCATGCCAAAACACAAGTTTATTAACACAAACCATTAATAACCTCGAAATGCATTAGGCCATTACAAAATTCAAACTTTCAAGTCATTATATGTACTTCTAAGACTATATTCTAACTTGAACAACATGCATTACTACATTGAATCTTTCATCAAACATGACAAGTTTACCATAATCTCGAATACATAAAGCAAAAGATGACATCATCCTAGTACGGGCCATAAAACCAATTGATATGAAAACTACCAACGAGCTCTGTGATAGTGTTACTTCGAGGAGATGATCTGATCTTCAAGCAACAAGGTAAATCTACAAGACAACAATAACATCTTTGGTAAGCTTCATAGCTTAGTAAGTTCAAAGAGTTTAAAGAGTTACCATTCATATGCATAAAGCAGTTAAAATTAACCGAGCTAGCATGAACTATTGCTTCCTTAAACCATATTTAGTATTTCAACTTTCCTGTCTATAGCTTTTCTGTTACCAGTATTTGATGCTGTTCACACGATCTGTCGAGGACTTGCAACATATGCGATAACCCAACCATTGGTACGGTGCCTGTCTGTAAATTATCCCCTAACAATGTTATTCATACGAGCTGTCGAGAATATGCATTCAAGCATAAATCCCAACCATCGTAGGGCCTATAATCCATTTAGGATCTCATATCTCTTTTCGACTCACGATGCTGCTCACACGAGCTGTCGAGAACTCGTAACACATGCGGTACCCTAGCCATCGCGTCGTTTTGTTTCAACAGCTTAAAGCCTACTATCTCTTTCGTTTCATTCATTCACATTTCGTTGAATCCAAGATCTTCAATTTGTTAAACATAGATAAGATGTATACAAGGAATATTTAAATACAAAATTTACGTTATGAACTTACCAGACTGAATTGCAGTTGTAGATAAGCACTAGGGACTAATCTGCTAATTTTCCCTTTTTCACGATTCGTGGCTCGATTGTAATCTAGATCAACAAATCATACCAGTTTTCATATTAAATCATGAAATCAAGTCATTCAACTAAATTTGATCCTTTTTGAAAAATTATGATTTTAGCCCTATTATTTTCATTTTATTCAATCTAGTCCTTTTAACATAAAACATGCAAAATAACCTTTCTCTTACACAATAAACCATAGCTGAATCCTCTAGGTATTTACCTAGCCCCTGCACATAACCATTTTCACAAAAATGCAAGCAATTTCATTGTTTTCACATTTTAGTCCTTAAACCCTAGTTTCATCAAAAATCACTTTATAAAAAGATCCAACCCAAATATCACACATTCAAAACTATCATAAACCTCCAAGGATAAACATTTTTCAATAAGGGCAAGTTTCATAACATTTGACAGATTCACAAATTAGTCCTTACATAAGCTAGATTAAGCTAATACGGACTCAGAAACATAAAAATTATTAAAAATGATCAAGGTTTGCTTATCCAAATCAAAGATCAAAGTTTGAATGTGGAAACCCTAACCCTAATCTCTCTTAGCCGTGTAGGGGAGGAAGATGAGTGAAAATTATGAAAATTTTCACTTAAATTTCCTTTAATTTAATATATACTAATGGTAATTTTGTAATTTTTAAGACTTCCATCATTAAGCTTCAATTAAACACTTTTAATCTTAATTAAACCTATTTATACTTCATATAAATAATGCTAATCCACCCACTAACCATTCTTCGGTCAATTTACTCATTTAGGAAACCTCTAGGATATAAATATGATTTTATTTTATTTTCTTTACTGTTAGTTAATTTCCTTTAATCTATTATTAAAAAAATGATGAAAAATGCATTAAGGATGTTCTTTGATTTGGAATAGTTACAGTCTAGTATTTCTAGACCATCGATTTATCAAAACCTTTTTGAATTAAATCCATCTTTAATATCTTGGATTACTAATAATGTTACATTTTTTGACCCTTCGATAGAGGATCCTGTTGTATTTTTACGAAAATTTGAGGCTATTTGTAGAACAGTTTCTTATTTAGGAGTCGCCTCATGTGTGATCAAATTATTTTTGATCCCGTTCACTTTAAACGGAAAGGTTAAGTTATGGTTGGATTCTTTACCTCTAAATACTATTACTACTTGGGAAGAATTTGTACATATGTTTTTTCAGCGAATGATTTCTATGCCCAAGATTATGTAGGGATATATAGAAATGTTTAATTTCAGGCAAACAATGACGGAAACATTGGGACAAGCCTGGGTTAGATTCAAAACGATACTTTGATCCATATTAAGAGGAGGAATTCATATTGTCATCCATCTTCAACACTTCCATGACGGGTTGAGTACAGAAAATAGACGCAAAGTGGATATAATGATTGGAGGGAGCATTTGGACTAGGACATGGAAAGATGTTACAGAGATATTGGAGGTTGCAAGCACAAATGAGATATTCTGGGAGGGACAAGTGGAACCTTCAAAAGAGATTAGCAATCTTGTCTGCAACCAACTTATTACCAATCAATCCAATAAATAAGATTCTGAAGATGAGGAAATTATGGGAGAAGAGACAACTAAGGAATCTCTATATGCTCAATTAGAGTGGTAGCAACAAATCAAAAGGGTGATGGATCAATAGATGCCAATGAGTACTAAGATGATACCATCAATTGTAAAGCCACCTGATGTGGAGCTAAAACCATTGCTAGAACATTTTAATTATGGATATTTAGGTGAGAAAAATACTTTACCTTTTATACTTGCATCAGGATTAAGTAACTCACAATGAGTAGCTTTGTGAGAAATACTCAAGCGTTATAAGAAAGTTATTGGTTGGACGATCTCTAATATAAAAGGGATAAGTCCAACATTTTGTCAACACAAAATTTGATTGGAAGAAGGTAAAAAAACTTGTTGTTGATGCACAGAGACGACTTAATCCAGCCATGAAAGAGGTGGTGAAAAAGGAACTAGTAAAATGGTTAGAAACAGGGATAATTTATGTAACCTCTGATAATTAATGGGTAAGCTCGACACAATGTGTACCATAAAAAAGGTAGGTTGACAGTTATCGAGAATGATCGCAATGAGCTAATCCCTACAAGAGCAGTTACTAGGTGAAGAGTTTGTATTGATTAAAGGAAATTAAATGATGCAATAAAAAAAGGTCACTTTTAGATGCCCTTTTGGAACTTATACTTTTAAACATATGCCTTTTGGATTTTGTAACGCACCAGTTACTTTTATGAGACGTATGACAGCTATTTTTGCAGATATGCTAGAAGAAGGGCTAGATGTCTTCATGGATGATTTGTCAATATATGGAAATTCTCTCAAGGAGTGCCAACGGAATCTATAAAAAGTTTTGCAAAGATGTTAGGAGACTAATCTAGTGCTCAATTGGGAAAAATGTCACTTCATGGTAAGAGAAGGGTTAATGTTGGGGCATCAAATATCACAAAGAGGGTTAGAAGTAGATAAAGTAAAAATCGATGTAATAAAAAACTTTCCATATCCCACAAATGTTAAAGGTATTCAAAATGTTTTGGGTAATGCAGGGTTTTATAGAAGGTTCATAAAAGATTTTGCTCATATTTTTAAACAAATTTATTATTGCAAAAAGATGTTCCATTTGTTTTTTATAATATTTGAATTGAATCTTTTGAAAAGATCAAAGAGAAACTGATAACTGCTCATATTATTGTCACACCAGATTGGAATGAACCTTTTATCATTATGTGCAATGTTAGTGATTATGCTATAGGTACTGTTTTAGGACAGAAGAAAAACAATATGTTTGGAGTGATTCATTACGTTATCAAGACTCTTACCCCCGCTCAATGCAATTATACTACTATTGAGAAAGAAATGTTGTAGTTTTTGCTTCTGACAAATTTTGCCCATATTTAATGGCTAATCATGTGTACATTTATACAGATCATTCAGCTTTGAAATATGTAATAAAGTAAAAAGAGACCAAAGTGTGGTTGAGGAGATGGGTATTACTATTGTAGGAGTTTGATTTATGGATCATGGACTGGAAAGGGATAGAGAATGAATATAACAGATCATCTATCACGCTTGGAACATTCTACTATCCCTATACCTTTGGAAGAAATAAGGAAACTTTTGTGTATGAGCAACTCTTTAGGGTAGAAACTCGATTTCTCGACATAGGAGAACCATGGTATGTCGATTGTGTGAATTATTTGGCAAAAGGGGTGTTCCTTGCAAAAGTCTCTTGGTAATAGAAAAAACGGATCATGCATGAAGCAAAAAATTACATTTGGGAGGATCCTTATGAATTTAGGGAATGTGCAGATCAATTAGTACGAAGATGCGTAGCTGAGGAAGAAATTAATGATATTCTTAGAAGATTTCATGACTCTCCCTATGGAGGCCATTTCGGTGGAAAACGTACAGATCAAAAAATTTTGCAATCCGAATTCTATTGGCCTACTATGAATCAAGATGCTCATGTGTTTGTACAAAATTGTGATCAGTGCCAGACAATGGGGAATATATAAAAAAGGGATGAAATACCACATGTAAGAATTATCGAGGTGGAAATTTTTGATGTATGGGGAATTGATTTCATGGGTCCTTTTCCTAGTTCGTTTGGGAACCAATACATCTTATTAGCTGTTGATTGTGTCTCTAAATAGGTCAAAGCTATGACATTACCTACTAATGATACCAAGTCGGTGGTAAAATTCCTAAGGAAAAACATTTTTTTCAAGATTTGGAACACTTAGACTTAGAGTATTGATCAGTGACGAAGGTTCACATTTTTGCAGTAAACAGTTTAAGGTCGCTCTTGCAAAATATAATATCCTACACAAGATGGCAACTGCATATCATCCTTAGGTGAATGGGCAAGCTGAAGTCTCTAATAGAGAAATTAAACAGATTTTAGAAAAAAATGTGAATCCTAATCATGTGAAACTTAAATCACAATGGACAAGGCCGTATATCATCAATCATGTAAAACCATATTGGGGTAGTCGAGTTAATAAGAAAGACTGGCGAAACTTTCCTAGTTAATGGTCAAAGGATAAAACCATATTATCGGGGAACTACAAACATACTTATTGAGGAACAACCTTTACACTGCACAATGATTTGGGACAAAGAGTGAGAACTAGACTCGAACATCTAGAATACCCAAAGAATAGAAAATAGCTCTGATTTAGAATCAGAGGGAAGCTGGTCTTGATGTCATGACAAACATACCCAATGTCGAGAAAAACACATTACCGAGTAACATAATTACTGGCCTCGATGTCGCGAGCTGCCACCTCTACGTTACGATAAACACTGTTTCACAGAACAACAATCTTGGGACCGATGTCGTGACATACCAACGTAATAACAGTAGTATAGGTAAGACTCTAACTCTTAACAATTTTAGTTAGAATTATATACTGTGAAATTTGAATAACATTTAACATCTAACTCACTAAAGTTCCTACTAATTAGTCCCTATAAATAAACATCCCTCACATAATTATCTTTCCATTCCGTCATAAAGCAATTCTGGAAGATGATCTAGACAGGTATCTTGAACAATTGTAACCGCATACTTCTCTTCAAGAACAAGGTTTTGACCCTATGATGCGAGTTTGTCGAGGTATTTGGGAAACAGTAGTTGATCACGAATGGGCGCAATTTTGTCTACCCTGCAAATAACCGATAAATATTTCAATAGTTCAAGAATTTTATTTAGCTCTGAAAAACCGTAAAGCCTGGAGAGGTTGTAGGCAAATCCAAGGTCCAATGAAAATTGGGGGAGTTGAAATATACCTGAATGAAGTCCAAATTTGTAGATTTTACAATATCCCATATTATTACCAATACTATCTTCATAGAGTCGATTTGAAGGAATTTAAGAACATCGACACTGAGGAGATCTTAATGTTCTGAACAGCAGGGAAAGAGGTATGGACTTATTGCGAGGGTACGACAATCCCAAAAACTTTCAACCAAGAACTTATGACGCCAAAAGCCAAGATGTGGATGAAATTCATTTGTTCCAGAATACTTCCCACTTTCAATATCACTAAAATACGTCCAATTCATGCCACAATAACAAACAGAATTCTCAAGAAGAAACAAATTTGCGTAGGAAAGTGGATTCACCAAAGTATGGTAGAATTTATGAAGAATTTAGGGAGAGGTATATTTTTCCCTCGTTTAATTTCTACTATGTGCACAAGGGCAAGAGTATCAACTGGAAGATTTGATCGTACCATGAATTGACCAATCAAACTCTTAGGCGATGAGTTGTTTGCATAATTCACATTACTACAAAAAAGTCAAAGTGAAGAACGAAGGAAAAGAGGATTGAATGACGCAGAAGAATAGGGACCTATAATATGATTTATGTTTAAGATTAGGTTTTCTTTGTTTCTATCATTTATTTTATTTGTTTCATTTACTGTTTGAGACAATTTTTATTTTTGAATAATTTTATATTTTATTCTTAGACTTATATAATTTGTAGGAGTAGGGCTAGAAATTATTTTGGTACATATGCTTGAATTCTTTTGGTAGGAACCCCACATTATGGAAAATACAACAATTTCAAAAATTAAAATGTAAAAAGGAGAAGGACAACCACCATGAGAAGAAGAAGACCTCCATGATAAATCGGGTAACTTCTTTCCTTTATTATTTGAGGGGATTGCACATTGAGGACAATGTGTTTTCTAAAGTGTGGGCGGATAACATAGGAATTTTTGGCATATAGTTTTTATTTTTAAAGTTTTATGAGTGCTTGAGGTTGGAGAGATACAAGTGATTGGTTAAGAGCATGTATAAAAGGCTGATTGTGTTAACTGGTAAAATTGACATCATGATAAGGAATTTTTAATTTTTGAGCATGAAACTTTCAAGTTTTATAGATTATATTAAAGTATAGATAGAAAGGTATTATTAATACCAAGTGAACCAAAAGAAAGACAATACTCATAGGCTAGCTAAAGGGATTATTTTATTTTGAAAATCCTAAAATGAAGAGAAAAGGATGGTGAGAGAAGGAGAAATAAGGGGGTGAGATGGAGTGGGACATAAAGGGGAAGAATAAGGAACAATGCTATGTGTCAAACTATTTTCGTGTTTGTAACGTTTTGTGCTTGATTGTTCTTTGAAATTCATACCTATCCTAAGCCTCAACATGATACAAGCCGAAAAGCCTTATGTGACTTAAACAACTTTATGCTTGAGAAAAGAGGGAAATTGCATGATTTCATTATGGTTGTCTATATTGTACTAGGATAATTAAGATACTTATTTATGGCAAGGATGAATATATATTGGTAAAACCTTAATATGTGTATTTCCTATAAACTACTGAACTTATATTGTTTCTAATTAAAAATGATAAAGTTTCTTAATTATCAAGTCAAAATTATTAAGAAATATATGATACCTAGACTACATGCTATGAGTCATTCTTTGTATAACCATAAACTCAAGTTCTTCAATTTTCCTTTATTTTTGTTTCGTTTGCTTGAGGACAAGCAAAGACTTAAGTGTGGGCAAGTCTGATCTTCCAATTTCGTACCTAGCATATTGAACTATTTGTCGCACTTGAAGAGCTTGAAATCAATTATTTTCGTAATATTTTCATAATATTTAGTTAGATTTATTATTTCAATAAATTGTGTAACCTAAGTGTTAAAGTGATGATTTATTGTTCTTTAAGGCCAAATGAGGCCTAAAGATTAGCTAACATACTTAGTGAGTGTGTAGGAGACCATAAAGAATTGCACTAAAAGGAAATTGATCACTTCATCCCGACATAGGCTAAGCTACGTTGCAACTAAGGGACCATACTTAAGGAACTTGATATCTGACTTCTTTGTTGCGACAGATGAGAGGTATGTCATGACAACGCCTGTAGAACGATGCGTCACGGAGAGACTGATGCCTATGTCGCGACATAGGACCTGGTGTGTTGCGACATTGAACCTTGGAAGTAGATCTAACATTAAAACAAAGGACGTTTTGGTCTTTACAATACCACTTAAAAATGAGAAATGGAAGCTGATCTAAGGTTTAGGAAAAAGGTCATGTAAAGCTATAAATATGCCCTTTAGCACTAAGGTTTACACATAATTACTTAGCCTTTAATTTTTAGTTCTTAGTTTTTTTGTTCTTAGCTTTTGAAACGAGATTGTAGAAACTTGCATAAACGATCGAGGAATTTTTCCCGACAGACTGCTCAATACAATTTAGTTTTTTTTCATTCAATTCTTGATTAACATGTTTTCTTATATTATGTTATTGATGAATAAAGAAACCATGAGAAACTAATTCTATTTTGGAGAATTAGGGAGTGGACGTATGAATAATTGATTATTGTTTTACAAGGGTTTTACCTTTCGGATCAGCTGTTTGGGAAAGAAACAACATGAAATAAACACTAGGCCTGACTACCCTAGTAAGTCATCTAAGTGGGAATGAACCCAAAATTGGTATTGCCCATCCATAAACACCTTTACCCCAAATCGATTTAGATTGTGCAATCTAGCTATAAGTAATCTCTATCGACACTAA
Organism: Gossypioides kirkii; assembly: GCA_005610355.1. Taxonomy (NCBI): domain Eukaryota; kingdom Viridiplantae; phylum Streptophyta; class Magnoliopsida; order Malvales; family Malvaceae; genus Gossypioides; species Gossypioides kirkii. The sequence continues at coordinate 21,753,746 of CP032254.1, read as the reverse complement.
ATCGGTGAAAGATCGAGAGATCCAACTAGGTTAGTTACTAGTTGATTAGAGGAAAGTCCCCAAAACCCAATAATTTAGGAAATCTTATGGAAATAACCTAATCTCCCCAAAGACGTTTATAATAATTTCTACAACTCTTCTCTACTTTATTTTATTTTATGTTGATCTTTTTATTTTTATGCTTCAACAAACTCTTTTATTTTCCCTCGTACTATAAACCCTAAAACTAGTACTAATTACTTTTATTCTTTGTAGGAATTCCATTTACTATCGCCTTAAGCCTCATTTGGGTATGATCCTCGGAATACTTCTAAGTGTTCTGTTGTAACACACTATATTTACAACCTGACCCATATACTTGTGAAAGTCGAAATCTACACCAAACGGGAGTACGTTCGGGAGCGGTCAGTGGGCCAAAAAGGGTTTCCAATGTTCTAAAATCGGCTAATTCATTAAGTAAACCTTCTCTGAGCCAAGCCCAAAATCCATTTGATGATGGATCTAGAATGGGGCCAATCTTGCTTGGGGAGAAAACCACTTGGCTGTCTCCTTTGCTTCCAGCTAAGGGAAGGAATCGAGAGTAATGAATGGCCATGGAATTTAGATTCAAAACCAAGAAATCCAATTGGTATAGGGTTCAAGTCATAAGCCATTTGTTGTTGTTGAGGAATAAGAAAGAGAGAATAATGGTCAGGTTCCTTATTCTTTGTCTGATCAAGTAGGTTAGTACCTACCTATTACAACAATTATGGAGGGAATTATACAAAGGTTGCACAATAACTTGGATGGAAGGTCTAGTCTGATTGAAGATGAAATGGATGGTTAGGATTCGGGTGGTAAGAATTCGGACAATGTCAAAGCTTGATTCGGGTATGGGTTTTTTCTATCTTATCTATATTATTTTTATGGAGTTGAATTTCCAGTTACTATTTTTGAATTGCCAAGGTTGTGGTCACCCACGTTTTCACATATGTTTAGCTGAGTATAATCGTGAACTTCGGTTAGGCTTGATTGCATTAACTAGAATAAGCGGGAATAGGGCTGAGTTTGTAATTGCAAAGTTATGTTTGGACTACTCATTTAGGGTTGAAGCAGATGGTTTTGCAGGTGGCATTTGGTTGTTGTGGAAGGAGGGGACTAGTGTTGAGCTAGTGATGGCACGCCCTCAGTTTATTCATGTTCGAATTCGGGACCAACAATCGATCATTCCTATGTACTACGATTTATACAAGGCCTAAACGAGGCTTACGGTGACAGTTATGTGACCACCTCGACCATTTAGTCTCAAGCATTAATGAGCCTTGGATAGTAGGAGGTGATCTGAATGTGGTTATGAACTCTAACGAGCAACAAGGTGGGGTAGATAGGACTTAGGTTGGTTGTAATATGTTTAGATTATTATTTTTAATCATAGTTTCATTGATTTAGGGTTCCAAGGGCCAAAGTTTACTTGGAATAGGGGCCATCTATTTCAAAGGTTGGATAGATCGTTTTGCAATGAAGATTGGTAGAGGTTTTCTCCAAAAACCACGGTTAGACATCTTTATAAACTTAAGTTAGATCATATTCATTTTTTGGTGTCAACTAATTTGAAAAAGGATCTAAGAGGTAATCAACCCTTTAGATTTCTTGAAAGCTGGTGACAACACCTAGAATTCAAAGATGTGCTATCCAAGAGTTAGGCACCTGTGGGTGATGAAGTACAGAATATTGGGGCCTTTTTGAAGAGTGTAAAGGAATGGAACAAAATTGCCTTTAGGAACATTTTTGCGCGAAAAAGAATGAAGGTGAAGGAACATGAACATGTGTACAAGGCTTTAGAAAGACGATTCAGTAAGAGATTAAGGTTGAGAGAGTCAAAAATTCAAATTGACTTAGAGCATATTTTGAATTTGGAGGAACTGTATTGGTTTCAAAAGTTGACAAGTGAATGGTTATCAAACGATTATAGGAATACTGTGTTTTTTAATAATCGCACCATTAAGCAGAGACGTCAAAATAAGATAGCAGCTCTAAGGGTTGACGTATTAGATTGGTGCTTTGATAACGATAAAGTACGAATACATGAGGTGCATTATTTCTCTGCTTTATATATAGTGGTTACTTATTTGACCAGGAAATTTCCTGTGTATGGATTATTCCTAAAGCTAGGAGATTCCATACTAAGTGAATTGATGGTTGATGTCAACCTTGAGGAGGTTCGTCACTCGGTTTTCAACATGAGTCCTCTCAAGTTACCTGGGGTAGATGGATTTCATGTCAAATTCTATCAATCAAATTGGGAGGTAATAAGGGTAGATTATTTCTCTGCTTAATCTAGTGAAGCAGGTGTTCTCAAGGGGTAGATTGGATCCTAATTTGAATAAGACCCTGCTTGTTCTCATCCCCGATAGTACTAGAGCAAAAATGATTAGTCAATACCATCCGATTAGTTTGTGAAATGTCCTGTACAAAATTATCACTAAAACAATTATAATCAGATTGAGGCAGGTTATGTAGATTTTGGTTAAGCAGAACCAAGCAAGCTTCATTTCGTCGCGCAACATTGTTGACAATATAATCATTTCCCAAGAAGCTATACATACTATGAGGACAATAAAGAGTAAAAAAGGGTGGATGGTGGTTAAAGTATATCTCAAAAAAGCGTACGATAGGATCCGTTGGGATTTCCTTCGGGAAACTCTGAGTTGATGTAGGGTTACCTCATACTCGTGTGTACTATTATGCAGTGTGTTTCATCATCTTCTATGCCACTTATTTGGAGTGGGAGCCTTTCAAAGGAATTTATCCCATCTAGAGGGGTAAGACAAGGAGATCCCCTGTCTCCATACTTGTTTGTCCTCAACAAGAGAAATTGGGTCATCTAAGTAAGCCACCTATTGATGAGGGATCGTGGGAATCGATTATGCTCTCTCGCTGGGGTCTTGGTATATCCCATCTATTTTATGCAGATGATTTATTGTTTTTTAGAAGAGCAATGATACAAGGGGCGAATTTTATCAAACAGGTGTTGGATAGATTGTGTCAGTTCTCAGGTTATAAAGTTAACTGAAAAAAAGCATAGATATTTTTTTCAAACAATGTGATAAAAAGGGAAACGATAAACATATGTGCCAACTTGGGATTTAGTAAGTTTGAGGACTTGGGAAAATATCTAGGCATGTCGTTATTTCATCATAGAGTTGAGAGGAATACTTTCTTGTTTTCCTTGAAAAAGTACGAGATCGCTTGAATGGATGGGATGCTCATAAGCTTTCATTTGCTGGTAAACTCACACTAGTAAATTCGATTTATTTGTTATACCTAAATATTTCATGGCAATTGCTCGAATTCTGATTACGGTGTGTAAGGAGATTGGGATGATTGCTCGGAGGTTCTTATGGGGCTCTACTAATGGAAAGAGGAAGTTAGCTCTAGTTGGATGGACTAAAATTTGTAAACTAATGGAGAAATAGGGTATTGGGATTCGAAGACTATAGGATCATAATTTATTATTCCTATTAAACTTGGGATTAAACTTGGTGGCAAATACAGATGCCTTGTGGGTTAGGATACTCCGAAATAAATATAATATTCATAGGGTTATATTGGATGGTTGAACCGAAGTAATTGCTCTTATATTTGGAAATCTATTGAAAATGTTTGGAATGAGGTTAAGAAAGGTCTTATTTAGAGCATTCGAGATGGTCGACTAGTAAATTTCTAGAATGATGCTTGGTTGAGTGAATTGGGTCCGTTTAAAGGGTTTTTTAATGGTAATGGTCAACTTGATCAATCTCTTCGTGTTTGTGATGTGGTTGATGAGAATTGGGATTTTGATTGGCTTTTAATAGTACTTCCTAGAGACGTGGTTGATCGCATACGAGCCTATAACCCTCCTTTAAGTGATTTGGGAGTCGATCGCCTATCTTGGAGATGGATAGCTGTTGGAAAATTCTCAATCCGAGAGCCTTACAAGCAGCTTGGCGCTGCCATTCCTTTATCTCAAGTTGAAAGGGATAAAGACATTTGGAAGGTCGAAGCTCCCCAACGAGTCCGGACTTTCCTATGGATGTTTGTTAAGAGCAAGATTTTGACAAATGCGCAGCGCACCCAAAGAGGTATGTCATCTTCTCCTTTTTGTGATCAATGTGGTAAATCAGTAGAGACTAAAATTCATGTTGTGCGAGATTGTGTTTTTTCTTAATTTGTATGGAAGTTTATCGTACCTATTCAAGTATGGAATGAATTCTTTAATCTTCCTTCGGGGATTGGGTTCACTAGAACATGAGGAACAAAAGTCCGATTCATGTTACTGGTTGTGAGTGGCCAACCTTATTTTCAATTGTAAGTTGGTTTCTTTGAAAAATCGAAATGACTTCATTTTTATTAACGGCAGTAGCAGTAAACATGACTTAATTGCTGCGGCTCTGAGTTGGTCAAAGGCATATGATTGTAGAGATAATCTAAACCAACTAGCTTGTTATTCTACGACTACTTGTGATTGCCAGAGACTTAATCCAGGTTGGGTCAAGCTAAATGTTGATGGGTCTGTGTCGAGTATTACTTTAAAAGTCGCGATTGGATGTGTTGTGCGATATGCAAATGGGGAGTGGTTGAAAGGCTTCACCATGGTAACAGGGATGGTCGAGATTTTGTAGGTTGAAGCCAGAGGTATTGTTGAAGGGATGAAACTATCATGGTAGAAAGGTTATAAGCAAGTTGAAATTAATTGTGATAATGCATTACTTATAGATTCTATCCGAAATGGTTTTGCATTATTAAGCAATGTTAGAGAAGTGCCACTAATTCATGAATGGTGCAACAAGGATTGGAAGGTGAAGTTTAGGCACATATTGCGGGATAGTAACAAGGTGGCTGATTGCTTGGAAAATGCGACAAATGTGAATTTAAATGAGCTAATTCTAGTTGATAATCCTCCAAGATTTACTACAAAACTGCTTGAGGAAGATGTTAACAGATCCACCTAGGAAAGCCTCACTGTCTCGCTACTTTTCTAGCTTCTAGGAATGTAACTTTATTTTTTATAAAAAAAACCAATAGTCATGCACATGATCATGGGAATGCAGTTTTTGTAAAACAATTATGCAAATCTTTTTAAAACATCCTACCATCACCACTAAACTCCAAAAAGAGTTCCACAAAACTCATCCATCCAAACACTCCAATATATATGTGGATGAAGCCACCAATATTCCCAAACAAGCTTCCATGTAGGTTGTGGATAAACCACCAATTTTGAAGACAAGTTGCCATGTAGGTTGTGGATGAAGACACATATTCTTCCTTCTTACAATGTCGTGCCCCATGCATGTGATATGACCACAATGAACATATACATTTTTCATTTCAAGATATACTTATCACATTGGGCATGCTGAAACATGCAAATCAAATTTCTTAACATATAATATCATGTAGGGAATGTTTAACATGCGATTCACATATTTGTTCAAGATATCGAAATATCACAATTTATTTGTCATGTAAAATCAATTATGCCAGAATATCAAATAACAGGAGAATGTGAATAACATATTTTTCAAAACAGTGAAAATCATAACAACACAACATATTTTTCATAAGCTAGTTGGTTTGGGTCACTTATTTGGTATACTACACATCAATGGGTTTAATCTCCCTTTTTAGAATACTTTAAGTATTCGCATAAAAGACAATCCAAATAATAATATTTGTTTGAACATTAAAATTAATGTATATTTATTTTTATTTAGATTAGACCCACACCTGATTGTAGATCCAAAGAAAATCACCACTCTAAGAACGCTCACACTTGGATCTAATCGATAGGTTACCTACTTATCAACAAAGGTGATCTTTCATTACGGAGGTCGCTTTAAACATTCATGAGATACATCAATTTAACAAAAACTCTCATCTACACCTATTCTTATAATAATCAATCAAAAATTGTGATCTCGTTTCCAACATTAGGGGTTTTCTAGGATAGTATTGATCGCCCCTTTATCAAAAGTGGAATATAATATGTTAATACTCGAAGGAAAATACACTATATTCACTAATATACATTCGAATTTAAAGGAATATATAGAGAGGGAATAGTGGTTTTGATTCAACCACTATACTTACTCTAACTTGATTGATTCGAAAGGATCAATCGATCACCAAGGTCTTAAATCGGAGAGGAAAAGAGTCTAGAGAAAATAGCCATTCTGAAAGAAGAATCAATAAGTATATGATGTAAAAATAATTTAAGAACTAATTGAAATAGGAGGAATAGTGTTTCGTTTACTAAAGAGAATGGTAGAGATTGAAAAACGGTGAATAGCGAAAAAATCTCCAACGTTGGTGATGGTGCGACGGCGCGATGGCAGTGGTTGTCCGATGGGAGTTCCAAAGAGGAGGAGAAAAATAGAAAAATTATTGTAGGGGTGGAGAGAAAAAGAAGGTATTATCAATGGTGATGCAAGGTGGTGGCCACGGTGGAGAATGGTGGTGCAAGAGGTTGCGTTGGAGCAAAACAAATGAGAGGAGCGGTGACAAAGAGGAGGTCTGCCACTGGTGTTTCGGTTGGCTAAGAAATGATTGAGGTGAGGAAGAGAAATGGAGCAAAAGTGGTTATAGGGTGCCTAAAATGAAAGAAAAAGTAGAGAGAAGGGAGGCGCATGGAGAAGGGGCAGCAAAAAAAGAGTGGATGAGAGAAAAATGAAAATAAAAGGTGAGCTACATCTTGTTTAGGTCCAAATGACACATAAGGCAATGGTGAAGAAAGATGGCATATTGAGGAGACAAGAGCATTAAAAGGGGATCAAGGTTGTTAAATATGGGATGTTGAGGAGACAAGCTTAGACTACAATTGGGTGTTCACACAAGCAAATGTTGTGAAAAGTTAAATAAAAATCATGAGAATGTTGGGAATTGAACATAAAACCTTTATGAATTTATTTAGGCTCTTAACCACTAGGCCACTTAATTCCTTGATCACACTTCTACAACATTTATTTTAAAAACATGGTGTGGCCCTTTGTAAGGTTTGGAGCAAAATTGCACCGCATAGAAAATAATGAAAGGGAAGGGATTCAAACTCAGTTAATTAAAGACAGCTCCACCACTACTCAATCATTGTACTTGATACTTTTTTATTATCAAAAGATCATCTAAAAAAATTGAGTGTGACCACTCTCTCGGTTCATTAACCCAATTTCTACTAACACGATTTTTGGGGTGTGACATGTATTGTCAGTCCAGTCAGTCACATCTATTTCTTTATCATCTATGAATCATTCGCTCTGATGCCCAACACAAAGCATCTCCCCAATTGGACTTGATAGATGGCATATTAGTCTTTCAATTGGTTTTCTCATTTCTGATTAGACTAAGGACATGTTTAGATTCATCTACTAATATAAGTTGTCTTTCGACATTATGATCCAACCACATAATATTGCTTAGTATTTGTTAAACATTAGACAACTAGTGAGCTAATAGTTGCTTCCATTTTGCTTTCGATACAAAAACCGTTGAGGACAGTAAACAAAATATATTAATTTAATTCATGAATAATTTTATTAATCAATTTCTTCAAAAAAATTACAAGTGTATATAGATGAAAATACTACACTTAGGGCACCAAATCCAACAGTTCAGGCCTCAATACATCGATGTATTAATTATATTTATGTTTTGGTTGATAAATTGGGAAAAACACACGTGAATGAGTAGAAGATGTGTTATATCGTGACAACATATTCTGATGACTTATATTTGGCTACTAATGGGTGTCATTCGGTGCTTTCTCAGATTTGCAGCCTTTTGTCAATGGGCATGATAATGAGCAGTTGTTTGCATCGTTTCATGTTGACAAGTTTAAGTGAAAAGTGTTTGAGATTTGCCCTGATAAGGTTGCTAGGCCAAATAACATGAATCTAGCTTTTATCAACAATGCTGGTTGATTGTGGGTGACAATATTTTCAATCAATGCTATACTTGGTTAGATAAGAGTGAGTTCCTTATGCCCCTAAATGTTTCTTTATTGGTTTTAATTCCTAAGTTGACTAATCTGACCTTTATGAAGGAATTTCGACCGATTGCACTTTGTATTGTGTTATATAAAATTTTAGCTATGGTGTTTTGTAACGGCTGAAAGTGTTGATCTCGAAATTTTTTTTGCTTATGTAGTTAGCTTTTTTGCTAAAGAGGTTCATCACTGATAATATTTTAGTCACATTTGAGTTGATCCATTATATAAAGTGTAAGGCTAGGGGTAAGGTTGGGGAGTTTAAGTTAAAGCTAGATATAAGTAAAGCCTATGATCGCATGGACTGGAATTTTCTATGATTCATTATTGATCTGCCATAATTCAACCTAGCAGATTAAACAAGTGTTCGCACTTTAGGAGCTTGAGCTTGTAGAAATACAAGTGATTGGTCAAAAGCATGTGTTATAGGTTGACTGTATTTGTTAATAAATTTGGCATGATGATTAGAAATTTTTAAATTTTTTAGCATGAAATTATTAAGTTCTATAGGTTACACTAACTATAGATAGAAAGGTATTATTGATAGCAAATGATGTGAATGATATGAGGAAACAAGCATGCTAGTATATATGATAGATAGTAATTTTGGGATTATGTGACTAAATTGATATTTATGCATATTGAGACGTTTAAGGATGACCTAAGGCATTGTTTGGTTACATCTAGAACTAAAAAGCTAAACCTTATTCTGAATTCCCAATTAGTACCGATCTTTGAGCCTTATGACCTTCCTTGATGAACTACATTACAAGCCTCTAAAGCCTAAAAAGACAATTTGTGTTTACTCTTTTCTTTGGTCCTATTTTGCATGATAATAAATGTATGGCCATATGTATTGAGGGTAAGTAGACACATTACGGTGGAGGTTGTAAAACAAAGAGAGAAATAGGAAAATCTATATGGAATATGAACTTTAGTATAGCTAGAAAGAGAAAAATAGTGAAAAAGAAAAAAGAAAAAGAATTGAGTAGAAACAAAAGAGAAAAATCATGAGTGAGAAAGCATATATAAAGTGACAAAGTCACAAAAGTACCAAAAAGAAGAAAAATATTTCTCAAGAAACAAAAGAATACTCACAGCCTAGCTAAAAAGATTAGACTATATGGATATTTCCTAATTGGAGAAAAAAGAAAGGTGAGAGAAGGGGAAATAAGGAGGTGAGATGGAATGGGACATTAAGGGGGAGAATAGGGAACAATATAATGTGCCAAACTATTTTCGTGTTTGTAACCCTTTGTGCTTAAACTATGCTTTGAAATTCATATCTATCCTAAGCCTCAACACGTTACAAGCCGAAAAGTCCTATGTAACTTAAACAACTCTATGCATGAATGAATGTGGAATTGCATGATCTCATTGTGGCTATCTATATTGTACTAGAATAATTAAAGTACTTGTATTGAGCATTGATGGAGTTATATTAATAGGACTTTGATATTTATACTTCTTGTAACCTACTGAACTATACCTTTCTAAACAAAAATGGTAAAGTTACTCATTCATCATGCTAGAATTATTGAGAAATATATAATGCCTAGAGTAGATGTTACGAACCTAATCTTTGTATGATATAGGCTCAAGCTCCTTTTTGTATTGCTTTATTCTCTTTTCTTGTTTTGCTTGCTTGAGGACAAGTAATGACTTAAGTGTGGGGGAGCTTGATCTACCGGTTTTATATCTAGCAGATTGAACTAGTTTTCACACTTGAAGAGCTTGAAATTAAGCATTTTACTTACATATTCTATAGGATTTAACATAGTTTTTGTATATTTAATAAATTGTGTAAAAAGGTGTAAAGAGGTTCTTTTTGTGTCTTTAAGGCCGATTGAGGTCTAAAGGTTGGCTAACGTAATTTGTGAGTGTGTAGGAGACCATTAGAAGATGTACCATATAAAAATGATCACTATGTCACGACACGGGACAATGGATGTAGCAACATAGCGACTAGAATGAAGAAATCATGAATCTGCCTTTTTTGTTGTGACATAGCATGTCTATGTTGCAACAAACCCCCTATGTCACAACATATAATGTCTATGTCGTGACAAACCTCCCATGTCGCAACACAACATGTTTTTATTGCGACAAACCCTTGAAGATGTCTACAGAAAAGTACACTGACTACTATGTCGCGACATAGGACCTGGTATGTCGTGACATCAACTCCTATACGCGAATTTGACATCGAGTAAAGGGTGTTTCGATTTTTACAATGCCACTTAAACATAAGGAAGGACAGCTGAACTAGGGTTCATGAAAACGACCGTCCAAGGCTATAAATAGGGCCTCTAGCATTAGGGTTTTACACACCTTTTCTTAGCTTTTACTTTCTTCTTTTTGTTTAGAAACGAGATTGTAACTTTAGCATAAACATTCGAGGAATTATTTTCCGACAGATTACTAATACAATTGAAGTTTCTTTTGTTTCATTGAATCAATTTTATGCTTAGTTATTGATCGTGCTATGAACTTGACAACAAATATGTGCAAGCGTACACTATCGATGCAAGTATAGTAGACAGATGTGAATCTATCGGATATCAATCCCACGAGGATGGTGTTTTTGTTGCTTAAATTTGTTGATGCAACGAACAAAGAAATGAGACAAATTATGAGTTTGGTTGTCGGAGCAGTAATGTGAAAATAAAGACAAAATGTAAGAAAGGTAAAATGGGATCCACAACGTGAATAGTCAGCAAAAAACTAAGCGTGGCTTACAAGGTTAAGAATAACATGTAATTTTTCGGCGCAATGAAGTGCAATGAACATCTTACCAAACTTTGTTTTTCGATTAGATCTATGACTTTAGTATGCACACTAACCACACCTTCCAGTGCTGGCAATGCAACACACTTAAGAACAAGTGGGCCAAATTTATTTAATCCCTAAGCAACTTCTGTTGTCTTGCTTGTTATTTTAAATTGTCACTGGACCTTCTAGTGATTGTGACTACAATAACATTTCCGTGCTAAAATCATTCAAACCCAAAGATTAAACAGCAAAGGCAAGCTTGGATAAAATATCAATTGGTCTAAATATCAAGTGTACTTTCATAAAATCTTGAAATAAGATGAATTACCATCAGTTTAGAAAGAAATATAAAAGAACAAATAGAGAATACTATGTTTAGGCTACTCGACTTGCTCTCTTACTATCCTCTTGTGTCACACTTAGGAACTCCTCGTTAAGAGTTGGTCTGCAACACCTTCATGTTGATTCACCCGAGAGGTCTCAAGCCTCCATAGCCGAAAAGCTCAAAAGCTAGGTTCAAGAAGATAATATTGCAAAATGGGAAACTAAGGAAAAGAGAGGCTCCCTTTTCTCTTTCCTTGTGAGTGTTTATATTTAGCCCAAATTGTATAGGTGTCTATTCTATAGAATTGAGCTATCTCTGGTTTTACAAGTTGGTTATACCAGATTGGACAGCTCACATTTCTGTTCTTATCCAGACAGCTATCAGATGCAGCAACAATTCTGGGTTCAATTCTAGACACGTTCATGTAGTGACAATTTTTGATATGTTCATGCAGTGACATTCCTAGGTGCAATTGAAGAATACTTATGCAGCGATAGTTTTGGATGCAATTTGAAGAATATTTATGTAGTGACAGTCTTGGGTGTATTCTATAAATATTCCTACAGGCAACAGTTTTGGGTGTAATCTGGAAGTGCTCATGTGGTGAAAGTTTTGGGTGTAATCTGGAAGTGCTCATTCGATGACAGTTTTGGGTGCAATCTAAAAGTGCTAATGCAATGACATTAGTAGTAAAATATGGCACAATTAAGGAAAACTAGGCCAAGGTCCAATGAGTTAGAAAATGCAATGTACTAAACTAAAAAAATGCTAAAATATGTACTAAGGACAAGTAAATAGGAACAAATTATCCAATAAATGGGGGGAAAACATATGTTCTTTCTAGTACCATCACACCCCCAAACTTGAGTTTTTTACTTGTCCTCAAGTAAAACAGAAACTAGCAAAGTTATACCAAAATTTTTTCATGGCAATGATCATTCTAGCAACTTGAATCATCTAAAATCCTAATGAATGAATCACATTCAAATGACAGAATATTGCACCGACAATTCGTAAGTATGAATAATTAAAAAGCAACTTCATCAATACTAGCATCATGCTTTAAATCCTAAATTCTTTCTACTAAAATAGTAATTATTGTACAGTAATATATATATATTTTTTCCTTTTTTTTATATGTGACTGAGAGATGTTGCATTACTATACTCTTCTTCCTAGGAAGTAACGATGGGGTGCAACAAACTCCCAGGGAGTATGTAATTGCATCGACACACACTCTTCTAGTGACAGCCTTTGGCTAGATAACTTTTTCTAACACTTGAATTGGAGTGTTCCCCCTTGACAGTTCATAATACACCCACATTGGAGTGTCTTTTATTTATAACTATAAATATATATATATACAAACAGCTATAAATGGTAGATTCATTCAAGATTCAAAAAATGATACTATTTAGTCTTTACTAATGCAATCTAAATTATTAATCAAAGAATCGAAGATACAACATTAAATCAATTTTATCCAACTCATTCATGGATAGCTCACATGATTCAAGAATTAAGCATCAGTTGAAAAAATTCAACACATTTGCAATAACCTTGCATGCTTCATTAAACTCAATCTTTTTTTAAATGTGGGTGAAATTGTATTTTCAAGCCCCATACGCATTTCAGCCCCAAACTTAAAGTTTGTATTGTCCCCAATGAAATGACAATGAATGTGCAGCTACTATGCTTACTAACAAAATAAAAATTACAGCTAAATGTAATGCATAAAAATTTAAAACATACTAACTTAATTTTTACTCAGCCTTTGATGTGGCTACACTGCGCTTCTTCTTCCTTTCCTCTTGCCCTTCATGCACCTTTTTTTTCTTGGAGCGCTTCCTCTTCTTTTACTTGAGCTTCGCATGGTCTGTGGACTACTCCAGCATCATCAACTGCTGCCAAAGGGTTGTGGTCCTCATTAATTTCATCCACAGCTTCCGCTTGACTCGCTCCATCTTACGCCAAGCCTTTGATTATTACACCCACAACTTCAAGTACGGGGACAAATTACTCAGCTAAATTTTCCTCGACATCTATTTCTTCATCTTTTTATTTCTCCACATGAACTTTTTTCTTTTTTAGCATTCAATCAGTAGGTGCAGTACAGTTGTACAAAATTGCGCTGACAATGGAATCCTAATGCGTCGACAATGGTGTTTACCTATTCCTCAATCGGTGCAGACACAGTATTTGTTCCTTCTTCTTCAAGTGCTTCGTACTCTTTTATGCGACAATAGTTTTAGGTGCAATCTGGAAGTGCTCAAGCGGTGACAGTTTTGGGCGCAATCTAGAAGTGCTCATGCAGCGACATTAGTAGTAAAATATGACAAAATTAGGGAAAACAAGGCCAAGGTCCAATGAGTTAGAAAATGAAATGTACTAAGTTAAAAAATAATAAAATATATACTAAGGACAACTAAATGGGAACAAGTTATCTAATAAATGGGGAGAAAACATATGTTCTTTCTAGTACCATCAGTTATATTATTGCTTTTTATGATGTTTAAGAAAACCATGAGGAACTAATTTCATTTTGGGAAATTAGGGAGTGGAAGTATGAATATTTAATTGTAGTATAACTAGTGATTTTCAATCGGGTTAGTTGTTTGGGAAAGGAAGAACATTAAACAAACACTAGGCTTGACAACCCTAGAATGCCATTTAGGTAGGAATGAACCCAAATTTGGTATTGCCTATCCGTGAAAACCTTTTTCCCAAACCAGTTTAGACTATGATATCTAGCTATAAGTAGTCTCTATCAACTTGCAATGTTGGCGGAATATCGAGATATCCAACTAGGGTAGTGATTGCCTTCGAACGTAGTCCTGCTCGATATTGGTTTTAGGCTTCCACAAGTATATAGGTCAAGTTGTAAATATAGTGTGTTACAATGGAACACTTGGTAGTATTCCAAGGATCGTACCTAAAGGAAGCGTGAGGTTATAATGAATTAGATCCCTTCAAAGAATAGAAGTAATTAGTAATCACTTTAGGGATTATAGTATGAAGTAAAATAAAAGATTTGTTGTGAAGAGCATAAATGATCGCGTCTGAAATGTCACAATAATGTGCAAGCGAACACACGTCGATGCAAGTATAGTTGATAGATGATTCTACCGGATATCGATCCCTCAGAGAAATGGGTTCTTTATTTTAAAATGTTGGAGCAACTAATTCTAATATTAGATGAAATGTAAGTATGATGTCAGTGCAATTTTGTCAGATCTCACAATAAAATAATCAATATTGTCAACGCAATAAGAGCTAAATGTCAGATGTTAAATGTCAATGTACTAAAAGTAAATAAAATTTGTTGAGTGTTGAGTGTTGAATATTTAAATGCACGAAATGTAAATGTGTCAAGTGCGAAGATCTGAAGTGGATCACTAATTTTGCTAAATCACAATGCAAGATGCGTCGACAAGGTTTTGAATAGATAAACTGTCGCAGCAATGAGGCTTCAATGGATTCTTACCAATAATAGTCTTCCATTTACTCAAGACTCAAGTACCCACAATTACTCCACCTCTCAGTGTGAACAACATTGTGTACACAAGAACAAGTAATTAGAGCCTCTTGTAATCCCAAGTAGCTCTCGCCTAACTTACTTGTTAGCCTAAGTTGTCACCGCATCTCTCGATGTCAGTAGACCATAAAGTCACTCTCGTGTTTGATGCAGTTAGATCCAAAAATAAACAGAATAAAAGCATTAAATAAGAATCAAAGGAATCAAATAATGAAAGATACTCTCATATTCATTCAATATTAATAATAGTTCATCATCCATAAGAAAGAAGTTAACGAATACATCGAAATATACTATCTCTAGGCTATTCGGATTACCCTCTAACTACTTCTCTTACTCAGCATCAAGCACTCCTCGTCAAGAGTTGCTGCTCGTCGACTCAGTCAGCTCTCCGATCTTCAGCAATAAATTCAAAAGAACACAAAGTAATTTGCAAATTTAATTCTTCAACTCTTGATGATTTCTTCATTCTTCATTCATTCTCAGATCTAGATTTAGATTTTGCAGCTATCAAAGTTAGTTAGAGTACAGCTATGCACTCATGCATTTTTAATGTTTTCTTTAGAGATCTGTAGAGATTGTGGTTGCATCTAGCTATGTGACTGAATTTGTTAAGAACTCACCTGCGAATTCTGATTATAATTCTGCCTTTGGTTACTATTTAACTCCCTTATCTATAACCCCCTTGATTTGAAGACTTTTCATATCTGAATTTGGACGCATTTTGATTCCCTCAAGGTTGTTGAGATCGATTGTTGAATGAGTTACCAAATGAACCCCCTCTGATGTTGTTGACATAGAAAGCATTTTTCACATGTTGTGAGCAGTCCTCATAACTATGATTGTCGCCACAAATTTCACAGGAGAATATCGACGCATCCAATTGCTAGGCCACTTGAATAGGGGTAACGTCATTTGTTCCCTTCATATTCTTTATGATATTGGCCAATGAGGATACCTACGCTGACAAAGCAAAAATAGCTTCTAACTCAAGAACTCTAGGGTTATTCTTTACCTGTGCAGAATGAGATATTGGATATTGATAATCGTTCTGAACAATTATCTCTAGAATTCTAACAGCTTCATTGTAGGTATAGTCCAATAAGGGACCATTAGCAGATGCGTCGACAAGATTCCTTGTCTGAGCATTCAAACCATTGTAAAAGATCTCTATTTGAGTCTCTTGCTGAATACCATGCATTGGGTAGCGTCAAAGCAATTTTTTGTAACGCTTCCAGGTTGTATGTAAGTTCTCATCATCCAACTGATGATAGGCAGTAATATCATTTCACAACCTTGCGTTCGTTGTCGACGGATTGAAACGCAAAACAAACTGCGTTGCTAGCGCGTTCCAAGATGTAATGGATCCAAGGCAATCCCAAGAACCATGTTCTCACTTTACCTTGCAACGAATAAGGAAATAATTGCATTTTTAAGTCATCATCAGGGACACCATGTTGACTAAAGGATGCACAAATAAGCACAAATGATTTTAAGTGTTCTCCTGTGTCTTCATGAGGAAAACCAGAATATTGCCCAATTGAATTTAACATCTGAAACATCACCAATTTCAGCTCAAAATTATCAGCTTAAATAGCCGGTCGTACAACCCCTGGTTGTAAATCATCGAGTATAGGCACAACAAAATCTCTTATTGTCCTATTTTGCACTTGTTCAGCTAGTGGAGGCGGCGGTGGTATACCATTAACAATTTGTGGTAGCACCGGAGGAACTTCATCTTGTGGCAACAATGGTGGTAAATTATTGTTGTTGTTATTCCCAACCATTCTTCTTTGTTCTAGCCTTCTCCTCCTCAATGTCCTTTCAAGCTCTGGATCAAAACTTACAATGTCCTTATGATTTCTCCTTGTGGACATGCAATACTAAAAAAACTAAAAAAGAAAACAATAGAAAAATAAACAGATTAGTGGAGATTAAAAGTTAAGTAAGAAGAATTAATTGCAACTACAAAAGTAAACATTAAACAAACGCCAATTCCCCGATAATAGCAACAAAACTTGATCACGTCTGAAACATCACAGTAATGTGCAAGTGAACACATGCCGATGCAAGTGTAGTTGATAGACAATTCTATTAGATATCGATCCCTCAGGGAAATGGGTTCTTGATGTTTAAATGTTGGAGCAACCAATTCTGAAATTAGATGAAATGTAAGTAATGATGTAAGCGTAATTTTGTCAAATCTACTTAATAAAATAATCAATATTGTCAACGTAATCAGAGTTAAATGTCAGAGGTTAAATGTCAATGTACCAAAAGTAAATCAAATGTGTTGAGTGTTGAGTGCTGAATATTTAAATGCACGAAATGTAAATGTGATAAAGTGCGAAGATCTGGAGTGGATCACTGATTTTGCAAAATCACAACACAGGATGCGTTGACAAGGTTTTGAATAGATAAACTGTTGCAGCAATGAGGCTTCAATGGATTCTTACCAATAATAGTCTTCCATTTACTCAAGACTCAAGTACCCACAATTACTCCACCTCTCGGTGTGAACAACATTGTGTACCCAAGAACAAGTGATTAGAGTCTCATCAAATCCAAGTAGCTCTCGCCTAACTTACTTGTTAACCTAACTTGTTACCAAATCTCTCAATGTCGGTAGACCGCAAAGCCACTCTCGTGTTTGATGCAATTAGATCCAAGAATAAATAGAATAAAAGCATTAAATAAGAATCAAAGGAATCTAATAATGAAAGATACTCTTGTATTCATTCAATATTAATAATAGTTCATCATCCATAAGAAAGAAGTTAACGAATACATCAAAATATACTTTCTCTAGGCTATTTGGATTACCCCCTAACTGCTTCTCTTACTCAGCATCAAGCACTCCTCGTCAGGAGTTGCTACTCGTCGGCTCAGTCAGTTCTTCGATCTTCAACAATAAATTCAAAAGAACACAAAGAAATTTGCAAATTTAATTTTCAACTCTTGATGATTTCTCATTCTTCATTCTTCTATTTATAGTCTTCAAAAGTTGCAGAATTCAGCCTCCCATTCTCAGATCCGGATCTTGATTTTGTAGCTGTCAAAGTTAGTTAGAGTACAACTGTGCACTCACGCATTTTTAATGTTTTCTTCAGAGATCTGCAGGTTGTCGCTGCATTGTTGGGCGCATTCTGAGATCGTAATTACAGCGACATCTGTGATGTTCCTACGCTGGTGCTTCCAGTGTGAATTCAGCTTAAGTTCACCAATTCGGAGTTCATGTTCAGTGCGGCGACATCACTGGTCGTAACTCCAAGCTGATCTTGTGGCTGCATTCTTCTTCCATTATTGAGCTCTTTGGCTGTGTTCCTGTACTTACAAATCTAAGGTGCAATATATCAGCTGCTTGCGTCAACATTAGTACAAAAAGATATAAAAATAAAAAGAATTTAAACTAACTAGCAATAAGTTGGAAAATATAAAAACTAAGTATGAAATGCTCATTATGCATGTTAAATGAGATTCAAAAGAGACAATTAAAACACTACTTTAGGGAGAAAATATACGTCATTTGTAATACCATCAATAAACATAAAAGAAATGAAAAAAACTAAAATTTTGAGATGTAGAGAAATAAATAAACGACTTTGGGGAGATTAGGTTGCTTCAGTAAAGATTTCTTTAATTGTTGGGTTTTGGGGATTTTCCTTCAACCAACTAGTTACTACCCTAGTTAGATCTTCCGATCTTTCTACAAAATAGCAAGTCAATAGAGACGAATTATCGTTGGATGTCATAGTCTAAATCGGTTTGGGGAAAAGGTTTTAACAGATAGGCAATACCAATTTTGGGTTCCTTCAAACCTAAATGACGTTATAGGGTTGTTAAGCCTAGTGTTTGTTTCATGTTCTTTCTTTCCTAAATAGCTAATCCGAATGAAAAATCCCTTTTGAACAATAATTAAATATTCATACTTCCACTCCCTAATTCCCCAAAATGGAATTAGTTCCTCATCTTTTTCTTAATCATAATTGAAACAATGATATATAAGAACATATAATTGAATAACTCAAACGAAAAAGAAACTTCAATTGTATTAGCAATCTGTCAGGAAAAATTCCTCGAATGTTTATGCGAGTTCTACAATCTCGTTCTGAATGAAAGTACGAAGTAAAACTGAATGCTAAGTAAAATGGTGTGTTTAAACCTAATGCTAAAGGCCCTATTTATAGCCTTGGTCGGCTCTTTTCATTAACCCTAGGTTTGCTATTATCCTTCATGTTTAACTGGCATTGTAAAGATCGAAATGCCCTTCACTCCATGCAGATTCTGTATCCAGGGGTTGATGTCATGACACACCAGGACTTGTGTCTCGACGAAGCCATCAGTCCCCATATGTAGTGTTATCCTACAAGCGTTATCGAGACATAGCCCATGTATTTCACAACAAAGAAGTCAGTCTTCAAACTCTTCAAGTCTGGTTCCTTGGTTGCAACGTAGAACATCCTATATCGTGACGAAGTGATCAGTTTCATATTTGTGTCTTATGGTCTCCAACACACTCACGAAGTATGTTAGCTAACCTTTATGGCTCAATTGGCCTTAAAGACAATAAAATAACATTTTAGCACAATTTATTCAAAATATAAAGCCTAAGTAAAAATCTATAAAAGAATAAAGAAAATACTTTATTTCAAGCTCTTCAAATGTGAAAACTAGTTCAATCTGCTAAGTATAAAACTGGCAGATCAAACTCCCCCATACTTAAGTCTTTCCTTGTCCTCAAGCAAACAAAATAAAAAAGAATAATAAAACAAAGAAAGAAAGAAAATAGAAGAGCTTGAGTTCATATTATACAAAGATCAGGATTGTAGCATTTACTCTAGGCATGATATATTTTTCAATAATTTCAACATGTTGAATGAGCAATTTTATTGTTTTTGTTTAGGAAAGATATAAGTTCAGTAAATGACAAGAAATACAAATATCAAAGTCTTATCAATATAAATCCATTATTGCCTAATACAAGTACATTAATTATCCTAGTACAATACAGATAGTCATGCTGATATCATGCAACTTCCATATCTATTCATACATAGATTTGTTTAAGTCACATAGGGCTTTTCGACTTGTAACGTGTTGAGGCTTAGTATAGGTATGAAATTTAAAGAACAGTTAAGCACAAAAGGTTAAAAACACAAAAATAGTTTGGCATATTGTATTGTTCCCTATTCTTCCCCTTTATGTCCCATTTCATCTTACCCCCTTATTTCTCCTTCTCTCACCTTCCTTTTCTCTCCAATTTAGGAAATCTCAATTTAACTAATCCCTTTAGCTAGCTTATGAGTATTCTTTTTGTTTCTTGAGTAAGACTCTTTTTCGTCTTTTTAGTGACTTTTGTGATTTTGTCACTCTTCATATGTTTTCTTACACATGATTCACTTCTTTCGTTTCTACTCATTTTCTTTTTGATTTTTCAATATTTATCTCTTTTTGGCTACACTAAAGTTCATACATTATATTGATTTTCTCATTTCCCTTTTTGTTTTGTAACCTCCACCGTAATGCGTCTACTTACCCTTAATACATATGTTCATACGTCTATTTCCATACAAAAATAGGACTAAAGAAAAGAGTACACACAAATCATCATTTAAGGTTTTAGAAGCTTGTAGTGTGGTTTGTCAATAAATGTCATAAGGCTAAAAAATGGATACTAATTGAAAATTTAGAAAAGGGTTTGCCTTTTTAGCTCTAGATGTGTCCAAACAATGCCTTAGTTCATCTACAAACACCTCAATATGCATAAGTATCAATTTAATCATATAATCTCAAAATTACTATCTATCATATACATACTAGCATGCTTGTTTCCTCATATTATGCACATCATTTGGTATTAATAACACCTTTCTATCTATACTTAATGTAACTTACAGAACTTAAAATTTTCATGCCCAAAGATTTAAATAATCCCTCATCATCATGCCAAACTTATCAACAAATACAATCAACCTACTATAAATACACCTAACCGATCACTTGTATTTCTACAAGCTCAAGCACAAATTAAAACAAACATAAGAACTGAAAATTAAAACTATATGCAAAAATTCCTATGTTACCCTCTACACTTTAGAAAACACATTGTCCTCAATGTGTAGCCCCATAAATAGTAAGGAAAGAAGTTACACGGTTGCTTGTGAAAGTCCTTTTCTTCCCATGATGGTTATCCTTCTCTCTCTTTGCATGAATGCTCAAAGTTTTTGTGTCTTCATAGTGTGTGATGGTACTAAAAAGAACATATGTTTTCTCCCAATTATTGGATAATTTGTTCTCATTTAGTTCTCCTTAGTACATATTTTTAGCATTTTTAACTTAGTAACTGCATTTTCTAACTCAGTGATGCTAGTTTAATTTTCTTTAATTTTATCTTGTTTTTGCTATTAATGTCGCCAAAATTAGTGTTCAATTTGCATCCAAAGATGTCAGTGCAAGAGTCTGTCCGGAAAGATCAACGCATGAAGGTATCCAGGGTTGTCGCCGCAAAATAACATCTAAATTTGTGCCCAAAACAATCGCCGCATGAGCACTTCCAAATTGCACCCAAAACTGTCACGACAGGAATATTTTCAGAATGAACCCCAAACTGTCGCTACATAAATATTCTTCAAATTATATCTAGAACTATCACAGCATAAGAATTTTTCAATTGCACCCAAGAATGTCGCTGCATGAACATGTACAGAATTGTCGCTGCATGAACGTGTCCAAAATTGCGCCCAGAATTATTGCTGCTTTTGACAGCTGTCTAATAAGAACAGAAAAGTGTGAGCTGTCCAATCTGGTATAACCAACTTGTATATCTCAATTTTGTATAATAGACACCTGTACAATTTGGGTAAAATATAAGCACTCACAAGGAAAGAGAAAGTGTCTCTTCTTCCTTTAGTTTCCCATTTTTGAAATATTATCTTCTTCAGCCTAGCTTTTGGGCTTTTCAGCTATGGAGGCTTGAGACCCCTCGGGTGAATCAACGTGAAGTCGATGCAGACCAGTTCCTAACGAGGAACATCCTAAGTGCGACATAAGAGGGAAGTAAGGGAGCATTTTGAGTAGCCTAGGAATAGTATTCTTCATATGTTCTTTTACATTTCCATTCTTAAACGATGGTAATTCATGTTTATTTCAAGTTTGTATGGAAGTACTCTTGATTGTTAGACTAAATGATATCTTATTCAAGCTTGCTTTTACTTTTAAAACTAACAAGCAAGACAACGGAAGTTGCTTGGGGATTGAAGGAATTTGGTCCACTTGTTCTTAAGTGCGTTGCATTGCCAGCACTAAAAGGTGTGGTTAGTGTGCATACTAAAGTCATAGATCTAATAGAAAAGCCAAGTTTGGTAAGATGTTCATTATGCTTATTTGCACCGGCAAATTACCTGTTATTTTTAACCTTGTAAACCACACTTAGTTTTCTGCTAGCTAGTCATGTTACGGGTCCCATTTACGTTTATTACATTTTATCTTTATTTTCACATTATTGCTCTGACAACCATTCTCACAATTTATTACATTTTACTTATTCAATACACAGACAATTTTGGACATCAGACACCCATCCTCGTGGGATCGATATCCGACAGATTCACTTCTGTCTATTATACTTGCATCGACAGTGTACGCTTGCACATATTTGCTGTGACGTTCATAGCGAGATCAAATTTTGGCGCCATTACCGAGGATGGCATTTGTTTGATGTCTATTTTTGTCTTTGCATTTATTCTTTATTATCTAAATTTTATTTGTCACTAACTTGTTTCTTTTTTGTTGTTTACTTTTGCATTTTTCTTTTAGCGAAATATGGCTAGGAACAAGGTGTATAGAACCTCAAGATTTTGGACTGACATGAGTGATGCTGCAGAAATGGAGCTCGATGCCATAACAGCCCAGGTATCTTCATTGACTAATATGCAGAATGCTACAGTAGTTGCAGAATTGAAATTTGCAGTGACAATTTGCAATTATTGTGGAAGCAACCATGAGTTTGAACAATACCCATCAAATCCAGCAAAAGTGTATCACAAGGGGAATTTCGATCAAAATGAAAATCAATATTCCAACACCTACACGCTAGAGTGGGAGCAACATCCAAATTTTTGTTGGACCAATCAAGACCCTGGAAGTATAAACAACGATGTTAGATTCAAGTGGACACTGCCCAGTTATGGTCAACTCTTGCCAAGGCAAAATATCCAGCAAGATGAAGCATCAAAATTTTCGTCAATTGAAAATTTGTTGAGACAATATTTGCTGAGACTGAATCTTTGCCGATTAATAGTGAGTATTAGATATCAAAAGGGCAAGAGCATTGTGAGGGAATCATTCCCAGATGTGAGACTCAACTAATTGAAGTTGTTATAGTAAAGGAAGATAATTCAGATCTCGACAATGGAAAGATGTCAGAACAATCTGAAAAGCAAACTGCACCTGAAGAGGTTAAACAAAATATTGCAGAGACAGAATCAAATCATTTTGTCGCCACAAATGCTACAGCAAAACAGCCTCAGAAACATAAAGATACATTGTCAAAGAAGAAAAGATTGGGAGAAGTCGAAGCAATTACACTTACTGAAGGGTGCACTATCTTGACAATTAAATTTCTCCGAGAATTTAATGATCCTAAGAACTTTTGAATACCCTATTCTATTGGTGATCGGTATATTGGAATGACATTATGTGATTTCAATGAAAGCATAATTTTTATGCCTATATCCATAATTAAGAAGTTACGGAATTGGGAAAATGCAAGAAAGAGTGAAAAATTTTTGGGATCGTGTGGAGAATAAAAGAGTACGAAGCACTTGAAGAAGAAGGAACAAATATTATGTCTGCACCGATTGAGGAATAAGTAAACACCATTGTTGATACATTAGGAGTCCATTGTCAACACAATTTTGTACAGTTGTATTACACCTACTAACTTAATGCTGAAAATAAAAAAAGTTCGTGTGGAGGAAGAAAAAGATGAAGAAAAAGATATCGAGACAAATTTAGCTGAGAAATTTGTCCCCGCACCTAAATTTATGGGTGCAATAACTGAAGGCTTGGCTCAAGATGGAGCGAGTTAGGCAGAAGCTATTGATGAAAACCTTTAGGCAATAATGGTCTATACTGGACCAACGAATAAAGCAATTGATGATGCCGGAGCAGAAATGGAAACTGGGGAGCAGTCCATAAACTATATGAAGCTCAAACAAAAGAAAAAGAAGAAAGAAGAGAAGGTCCTGATGTCGCGACAAATTCGTTGAGGAATTTGTCACCATACTTGAACTTGTGAGTGCATAATCTGATGATTTGGAGCCACCAGAAGCGAGTCAGGCGGAGGCTGTGACGGTTAGTAATGAGGATTCAATCCTCTATCCATGGTTCTTTATATTGCACCACTTGCTGAAATACACCCATCTAATGTGATGGTCGATGATACTGGGACGCAGCCTGATGTTGAGGAGCAATCCGCAGATCAGGCCAAGCCAAAGGAACGAAAGAGGAAGCGCGCCAAAGACAAGAAGGGCCGCAAGGAGGAGCGGAAGCGGAAGAAGAAGAAGACCAATGCAGCCACATCTTCGACTGTAGCACACTCAATTACTTTTTATTTTTAGCACTTAGTTTAGTTTTCATGCATATCATGTAGCTGTAGTATAATTGTGCCTGCATTTTTATTGTCACTGCATTTTCATATATATTTATTAATGTCAATGCATTGGGGAAAATGTGAACTTTAAGTTTGGGGGGAATGTATATGGGCTAGAAATGCAATTGCACCCACATTTCAAAAATTTGAGTTTAATGAAGCATGCACTGTTTTTGAAAATGTTCTTGAATTTTTTTTCATTTGATGCTTAATTCTTGAATCATGTGAACTAATAAAGAATGAGTTGGATGAATTTGATTGAATGTTGTGTCTCTATTTTTGGATGAATGGTTGAGATGCATTAGTAATGAATAAGTAGTATCATTACTTGAATCTTGAATAAATTTACCATTTACAACTACTTGTAAATAAGTATAGTTATAAATAAAAAACACTCCAATGCAAGTGTTAGAAAAACTAATCTAGCCAAAGGCTATCACTGCAAGAGTGTCTGTTGGTGCAATTACATACTCCCTGGGGGTTTGTTGCACCCCATCGTTACTTCCCAGGAATAAGGGTATAGTAATGCAACGACATCCCTCAATAACATTAAAAAAAAGAAAAGAAGAAAAAAAAATATGTATATATTATTTTACAATAAATGTTATTTTGGTATAATGAATTCAGGATTTAAAGCTTGATGCCAGCATTGATGAAATTGTAATTTTAGTTATTCATAACTATAAATTATTGGTGCAATATTCTGTAATTTGAATGTAATTCATGCATTAGGATTTCAAGTGCTTCTAGTTGCTAGAATGATTATTGCCTTGACAAAAATTCTTTTGTAGCCTTACTAGTTTTGTTTTACTTGAGGGCAAGTAAAAACTCAAGTTTGGGGGTGTGATGGTACCTATAAAAACTCAAGTTTTCTTTTGTGGCCCTCCACACTTTAGAAAACACATTGTCCTCAATGTGTAGCTCCGTAAATAGTAAGGAAAGAAGTTACCCGATTGCTCGTGAAAGTCCTTTTCTTCCCATGGCGGTTGTCCTTCTCTCTCTTGGCATGAATGCTCGAAGTTTTTGTGTCTTCATAGTGTGTGATGGTACAAAAAAGAACATATGTCTTCTCCTCATTTATTGGATAATTTGTTCCCATTTAGTTGTCCTTAGTACATATTTTTAGCATTTTTAATTTAGTAATTGCATTTTCTAACTCAGTGATGCTAGATTTAATTTTCTTTAATTTTATCCTATTTTTGCTATTAATGTCGCCAAAATTAGTGTTCAGTTTGCATCCAAAGATGTCAGTGCAAGACTCTTTCTGAAAAGATCAACGCATGAAGGTATCCAGAGTTGTTGCTGCAAAATAAAATCCAAATTTGTGCCCAAAACTATCATCGCATGAGCACTTCCAAATTGCACCCAAAACTATCACGGCAAGAATATTTCCGGAATGCACCCAAAACTGTCGCTACATAATATTCTTCAAATTGCATCCAGAATATCACTGCATAAGAATTTTTCAATTGTACCCAAGAATGTCGCTGCATGAACATGTACAGAATTGTCGCTGCATGAACGTGTCCAGAATTGAACCCAGAATTATTACCGCATCTGACAGTTGTCTAATAAGAACAGAAATGTGTGAGCTGCCCAATCTAGTATAACCAACTTGTACAGCTCAATTTCCTAAAATAGACACCTATACAATTTGGGTAAAATATAAACACTCACAAGGAAAGACAAAGTGTCTCTTCTTCCTTTAGTTTCCCATTTCTGCAATATTATCTTCTTCAACCTAGCTTTTGCGCTTTTCAGCTATGGAGGCTTGAGACCCCTCGGCTGAATCAATGTGAAGCCGATGTAGACCAGCTACTGACGAGGAACATCCTAAGTGCGACACAAGAGGGAAGTAAGGGAGCATTTTGAGTAGCCTAGGAACATTTTGAGTAGCCTAGGAATAGTATTCTCCATATGTTTTTTACATTTCCTTTCTTAAACGATGGTAATTCATGTTTTTTTCAAGTTTGTATGGAAGTACTCTTGATTGCTGGACTAAATGATATCTTATTCAAGCTTGCTTTTACTTTTAATTCTTTGGGTTTGTATGATTTTAGCACGGAAGTTTTATTGTAGTCACAGTCACTAGAAGGTGCAATGACAGTTTAAACTAACAAGCAATATAACGGAAGTTGCTTGGCGATTGAAGGAATTTGGTCCACTTGTTCTTAAGTGTGTTGCATTTCCAGCACTAAAAGGTGTGGTTAGTGTGCATACTAAAGTCATAGATTAATAGAAAAGTCAAGTTTGGTAAGATGTTCATTATGCTTAATTGCACTGGCAAATTACTTGTTATTTCTAACCTTGTAAGCCACAGTTAATTTTCTACTGGCTATTCACGTTGTGGATCCCATTTTACCTTTATTACATTTTATCTTTATTTTCACATTATTTCTCTAACAACCATTCTCACAATTTATTACATTTTACTTATTCAATACACCGACAATTTTAACCATCAAACACCCATCCTCGTGGGATCGATATCCGACAGATTCACTTCGGTCTACTATACTTGCATCGATAGTGTACGCTTGCACATATTTGCTATGACATTCACAGGCGCGATCAAGTTTTGGCGCCATTACCGGAGATGGCATTTGTTTGATGTCTATTTTTGTCTTTACATTTATTCTTTATTATCTAAATTTTATTTGTCACTAACTTGTTTCCTTTTTATTGTTTACTTTAACATTTTTCTTTTAGCGAAATATGGCTAGGAACGAGGTGTATAGAACCTCAAGATTTTGGACTGACAAGAGTGATGTTGTAGAAATGGAACTCGATGCCATAACAGCCCAGGTATCTTCGTTGACTAATATGCAGAATGCTATAGTAGTTGCAGAATGGAAATTTGCAGTGACAATTTGTGATTACTGTGAAAGCAACCATGAGTTTGAACAATGCCCATCAAATCCAGCAAACGTGTATCACAAGCGGAATTTCGATCAAAATGAAAATCAATATTCCAACACCTACACACTAGAGTGGGAGCAACATCCAAATTTTTGTTGGAACAATCAAGACCCTGGAAGTATAAACAATGATGTTAGATTCGAGCGGACACTGCCCAATTATGATCAACTCTTGCTAAGGCAAAATACCTAGCAAGATGAGGCATCAGAATTTTCATCAATTAAAAATTTGCTGAGACAATATTTAATGAGACTGAATCTTTGCCGATTGATAGTGAGTATTAGATATCAAGAGGGCAAGAGCATTGGGAGGGAATCATTCCCAGATGTGAGACTCAATTAATTGAAGTTGTTGCAGTAAAGGAAGATAATTCAGATCTCGACAATGGAAAAATGTCAGAACAATCTGAAAAGCAAACTGCACCTGAAAAGGTCAAACAAAATATTGCAGAGACAGAATCAAATAATTTTTTCGCCATAAATGCTACAACAAAATAGCCTCAGAATCTTGAAGATACATTGTCAAAGAAGAAAAGATTGGGAGAAGTCGAAGTAATTGCACTAATTGAAGGTTGCACTGTCATGACAATTAAATTGCTCCGAGAATTTAATGATCCCAAGAACTTCTCAATATCCTATTCTATTGGTGATCGATATATTGGAAAGTCATTATGTGATTTCAATGAAAGCATAATTTTGATGCCTATATCCACAATTAAGAAGTTACGGAATTGGAAAAATGGAAGAAAGAGTGGAAATTTTTTTGAACCGTGTGGAGAATAAAAGAGTACGAAGCACTTGAAGAAGAAGGAACAAATATTGTGTCTGCACCGATTGAGGAATAAGTAAACACCATTGTCGACGCATTAGGAGTCCAATGTTAACACAATTTTGTACAGCTGTATTGCACCTACTGACTTAATGTTGAAAACAAAAGAAGTTCGTGTGGAGGAAGAAAAAGATGTCGAGACAAATTTAGTTGAGAAATTTGTCCCCGCACCTGACGTTGTGGGTGCAATAACTAAAGGCTTGGCGCAAGATGGAGCGAGTTAGGCAGAAGCTGCTGATGAAAACCCTTGGGCGATAGTGGTCTATACGGGACCAACAAATGAAGTAGTTGATGATACTGGAGCAGAAATGGAAATTGAGGAGCAGTCCATAGACTATACGAAGCTCAAACAAAAGGAAAAGAAGAAAGAAGAGGACCTGATGTCGCGACAAATTCGGCTGAGGAATTTGTCACCATACTTGAACTTGAGGGAGCATAATCTGATGATTTGGAGCCACCTGAAGCGAGTCAGGCGGAGGCTGTGACGGTCAGTAATGGGGATTCCAATCCTCTATCCATGGTTCTTTATATTATACCACTTGCTGAAATACACCCATCTAATGTCACGGTCGATGATGCCAGGGCGCAACCTGATGTTGAGGAGCAATCCGCAAATCCGGTCAAGCCAAAGGAACAAAAGAGGAAGCACGCCAAAGACATGAAGCGCCGCAAGGAGGAGCAGAAGGGAAGAAGAAGAAGACCAATGCAGCCACATCTTCGACTGTAGCACACTCACTTACTTTTTATTTTTAGCACTTAGTTTAGATTTCTTGCATAATATGTAGCTGTAGTATAATTGTCCCTGCATTTTTATTGTCACTGCATCTACATTGTCATTGCATTTCCATATATATTTATTTGGCGACAATGCGAACTTTACGTTTGGGGGGAATGTATATGGGCTGGAAATGCAATTGCACCCACATTTCAAAAATTTGAGTTTAATGAAGCATGCACGGTTATTGAAAATGTTCTTGAATTTTTTTATATAATGCTTAATTCTTGAATCATGTGGTCTGTTAATGAATGAGTTGATGAATTTGATTGAATGTTGTGTCTCTATTTTTGGATGAATGGTTGAGATTGCATTAGTAATGAATGAGTAGTATCATTATTTGAATCTTGAATAGATTTACCATTTACAGCTACTTATAAATAGGTATAGTTATAAATAAAAAACACTCCAATGCAAGTGTTAGAAAAACTAATCTAGAAAAAGGCTGTCAATGCAAGAGTGTGTGTCGACGCAATTACATACTCCCTGGGGGTTTGTTACACCCTATCATTACTTCCCAAGAACAAGGGTATAGTAATGCAACGACATCCCTCAGTCACATTAAAAAAAAGAAAAGAAGAAAAAAATATATATGGGTATATTATTTTACAATAAATGCTCGAAAAAAAAAATATTGCTCGTGAAAGTCCTTTTCTTCCCATGGTGATTGTCCTTCTCTCTCTTGGCATGAATGATCAAAGTTTTTGTTTCTTCATAGTGTGTGATGGTACTAAAAAGAACTTATGTTTTCTCCCCATTTATTGGATAATTTGTTCCCATTTAGTAGTCCTTAGTACATATTTTTCGCATTTTAACTTAGTAACTGCATTTTCTAACTCAGTGATGCTAGGTTTCATTTTTTATAATTTTATCCTATTTTTGCTATTAATGTTGCCACAATTAGTGTTCAGTTTGCGTCTAAAGATGTCAATGCAGGAGTCTGTCTGGAAAGATCAACGCATGAAGGTATCCGGGGTTATCGCCGCAAAATTGCATCCAAATTACACCCAAAACTGTCGTCGCAGGAATATTTTTGGAATGTACCCAAGACTGTCGCTGCATAAATATTTTTCAAATTGCATCTAGAACTACCACTGTATAAGTTTTCTTCAATTGCACCCAGGAAGGTCGCTGCATGAACATGTACAAAATTGTCGCTGCATGAACGTGTCCAGAATTGCGCCCAGAATTGTTGCCACATCTGACAACTATCTGATAAGAACAGAAATCTGTAACCTGTCCAATCTGGTATAACCAACTTGTACAGCTCAATTTTGTAGAGTAGATACCTGTACAATTTGGGTAAAATATAAACACTCACAAGGAAAGAGAAAAGTGTCTCTTCTTCCTTTAGTCTTCCATTTTTGCAATATTATCTTCTTCAACCTAAGTTTTGAGCTTTTCGGCTATGGAGGCTTGAGATCCCTCGAGTGAATCAACGTGAAGCCGATGTAGACCAGCTCCTGATGAGAAACATCCTAAGTGCGACGCAAGAGGGAAGTAAGGTAGCATTTCGAGTAGCCTAGGAATAGTATTCTCCATTTGTTCCTTTACATTTCCTTTCTTAAACAATTATAATTCATGTTTATTTCAAGTGTATATGGAAGTACTCTTGATTGTTAGACTAAATGATATATTATTCAATCTTGCTTTTATTGTTAATTCTTTAGGTTTGAATGACTTTATAACGGAAGTGTTATTGCAATCACAGTCACTGGAAGGTGAAGTGACAGTTTAAACTACAAGCAAGACAATGAAAGTTGCTTGGGGATTGAAGGAATTTGGTCCACTTGTTCTTAAGTGTGTTGCATTGCCAGCACTGGAAGGTGTGATGAGTGTGCATACTAATGTCATAGATCTAATAGAAAAGCCAAGTTTGGTAAGATGTTCATTATGCTTAATTGTGCCGACAAATTACCTGTTATTTTTAACCTTGTAAGCCACACTTAGTTTTCTACTGGCTATTCACATTGTGGATCCCATTTTAACTTTATTACATTATATCTTTATTTTCACATTATTGCTCCGACAACCATTCTCACAATTTATTGCATTTTACTTATTCAATGCACAGACAATTTTAGATAGCAGACACTTATCCTCGTGGGATCGATAGCCAACAGATTCACTTCTATCTACTATACTTGCATCGATAGTGTACGCTTGCACATATTTGCTATGACATTTACAGCGCGATCAGTAGGGTTCCTACAAAAAGAATTAAGCCATATATATACAAAAGTAATCCTACTCCTACAAATTATATAAGTCTTAAAAAAATAATCCAAAATTACAAGTCTCAATAATTAAAGTATCAAAAACAATTTATTAGTCCTTCGTCCATCTCATCTTCCTTATCATCACTGTCATCCCCTTTGCTGGCTCTTCCTCATTATGCTCCTCATCCACCGCTCCAAACTTGTCCAAAGTGTAGTTAGGGACCCTAATATTGTGTTGTCGAGCAACCTCTTGAAATACCTATCCCAATTCTTGCATCCATTGGATCATCCAATCGAGCTTTGGATGACTTCATTCACCAGTTTCTTGTTGGGCTGGTGCCAACTTTTGTGTGGACATTAGTGCAGCCATCAAGTCTCGTAGTTTTCTCTTCCCCTCTTTCATTTTCTTAGCACAAAGCTCCATGTATTATTGGAATAGTGTGTCACCAATGACATTCTTTCACGGCCTTACTGCTTGCTCAGTGGATGTCATTGGTACACCTGCCATTCTACACAAAGCCGTAATCATGTGAGGAAAGAAAATCCCCACCTTTTGGCTTCCCACACATCGACTCATGTTTTGGTGAATTCACTTCCTTATACAAACCTGCTTTTCCTGCAAAATTATGAATAATAATACTGCTCGAAAAGCATTAACATTAGAAACATTTAAAGCAGGTATCATGCGTGTGCATACAAATTGAATCTGCATTTTGGCTTCAGGGAACATAATGGCTTGGTTGAATAAAGTAGGGATACTAGTGCTTGGCCTAAATTTCCATTTCCCCTTCTGTCAATCAAATATATAATTACTTCGTTCATGTTTATATCACTAAAGGATTCTAAGTCGGTTTGATCTAAGAAATCATGTTCATAGTAAGAAGAATTGAAGAATTTATATATTATTTTGGGTGTTACCTTAACACTAACTCTTCCTATCACTAGAGTTTCCCAATTGAGTTCATCACTAGTCCAACATATATAATCTTTTAAGACAACTTAGAATTCCTGAACTACTGGGATCACTATAGGCTCTTTGGGGATTGTCCAAAATTGTTCCCATTTATGGTACCTAACTAGAGGTCAGATTTCTTTCCACAGAACCATCAAAGGGTCAAAAACCCTCTCTTGAATGAATGTTTTCCCTTGAAGCTCATTAAAATATTTTTCCACATTTGCATTCAAAAAATTCGAAGGATTTGTACCCAATAACGGTTGAGATTCTATAGTACATCTAACCTTTCTAAGAGGCATTTTAAATAATAGCAATGTGAGAGTAGGAACTTTAAACCTGATTTGGTGTGCTTCCCTCTTGCTTGAAAACCTAAAAAGAGAAAAGAGAAAATAGGAAAAAAGAAGGATTTTTAGGTTTTTGGAGGTTTTTGTGAGTTAAAATAAGATGGAATACGTTATAATAGTGTTTTAGTATTTATAAGGGTTAGAAGTTAGGGTTTTAAGGTGTAAAAATTCAAAAAAATAAGCCCTTAATCACTGGGTTACGCAATCGAGGCACTCTTATCTTCCTTAGGCATGTCTTCTTTCTTTTCAAATGTCTCTTTTAATGGTACCTCTTTAGGTGTAATGACTTCAGTGTCATTGTTAGAAGGGATATCTATAACCTCATGAGAGTTTCTAAGTTCTTCTCCCTTTTTGGACTATTCTAAGCTACTCAGTACTTTGCCCGATCTCAACTCAATTATTTTGACTTGTTCCTTACCTTCTCGTCGGGGATTGTTCTCAGTGTTGCTAGGGATACCAGAACCAATTTGTCTTGAAAAATCGCTTACCATGCTCATTAATTGGTTCATCCTCTCCTCTAGCTTTACCACTGTTCTGGCTGTATTAGTGCAATCAGACTGCACTTTTTTCACATCTGCCCTCATGAAGTGCATTTCCCCTTTGATCTTATCTAACCTTTGACCACATGCAGTATGGTCACCTTGAACCTCTCTTTTCGACTACCCTCATAAGAATAGGGGTTGGTAACTGGGATTTCTTGACTGTTTGTTATTGTTACTGCTTCCCCCTTGGATTTCTCACCATTTAAAGTTAGGATGGTCTTTCCATCCTAGATTATATGTATTCGAGTAGGGATTTCCACTTCGACTACTAACATAATTAGCCTCCTTAGGATTGGCGAGATAATGATATAGATGTTGTCTTCTCCTTGGGATGGTGGTGCCGCTGTAGTAGATTCGATTCGGTTTAGTCTTTCCAACAGTTGTTGGTACTTGTCATCCTCTTGGATCATCTTTACCGAAGCAGTTTTCTACCCATAAATGAAGCTCTTAGTAGGCCACTGCCAAGAGTTCATTGTCATATTTTTGATTAGCCCATAAGCATCATTATAAGTCCTGTTCATCAGGGCTCCTCTTGCTACACCATCTAAAGTTGATTTGGCTGATGCGTCCAACCCATTGTAGAATGCTTGTAGTTGCATCCACTGCAGCATACCATGATTAGGACATTTTCATACTAACATTTTGAATCGTTCCCATGTTTCAAGGAACCCTTCACCTTCAAATTACCAGAATGTTAACAATTCTCTCCTAAGTTGGATTGCTTTCCCCATAGGGAAAAACTTCTCCAAGAATTTCCCCTAGTTCATCCCATGTTTTAATAGAACCTGGTGCCTGCGCATCTTGCCAAGAAAAGACATTATCAGTTAATGAGAAGGGAAATAGTCTAGATGTATAACATTATCAATAATACCATTAAATCGAAAAGTATCGCATAATTGTAAAACTGCTTCAAATGTAAACTGGGAACTTTAATCATTGTCCTTCTAAATAGTAAATTATTTTATTTCATTTGAATCATAGCAAATTTTAATTCAAAGTTATTAGTAGCGATAGTAGGACTAGCAATACTTCCTTGGGTTAGATCTAAAGTATGTAAAGAATACTCCCTCAAAGTTCTTGGTACTTCTGCCATTGGTTCGTTCGCAGGGAGTTGCAGTGGTATGTGAACGTTTTTGGTGTTGATAGCATGATCTTCGACTGGATCTGCTATTTCTTCTCTTTCCTCCTGTGGTGGTGCGTTTTGCATTGACTACTAGGTTTTGTGATTTTGCCAAATCAATGCTTTAGGGTTAGGAATCGAATCTACCAAGTTTCCTTAGCTCCAAGTCATAAACCAAATTTAAATAAATAAAAATAAGAATATAAGAAGCAGACAAAAATAAATTGAATTAAGCAAATAAATAAAATCGTATCTATAGCCTAAAATTTTCCTAATTATTCTATTTGCGAAGAAATAAAAAAAATCACTAAGGCATTACCTCCCCGTCAATGGCACCAATAACATGATTGCCTCTAAACGTACTCCTGCTCGGTATATGTTTTTGGCTTCTGCAAGTATACGGATCAAGTTGTAAATATAGTGTGTTACAATGGAATACTTGGTAGTATTCTGAGGATCGTACCTAAAAGAGGCGTGAGGCAATAGTGAATTAGATCCCTACAAAGAGTAGAAGTAATTAGTAATCACTTTAGGTATTATAGTATGAAGTAAAATAAAAGATTTACTTGTGAAGAGCATAAACATAAAAGAAACAAAGAAAAGCAAAAGTTTAAGATGTAGAGAAATCGATAAATGGCTTTGGGGAGATTAGGTTGTTTCAATAAGATCTCTTCAATTGTTGGGTTTTGAGGATTTTCCTTGAATCAACTAGTCATTACCCCAGTTGGATCTTCCAATCGTCCGCCAGCATAGCTAGTTGATAGAGACTACTTATCACTAGATGTCACAGTTTAAATCGGTTTGGGGAAAAGGTTTTCATGAATGGGCAATACCAATTTTGGGTTTATTCCCACCTAAATGAAATTCTAAAGTTTCAAGTCTAGTGTTTATTTCGTGTTCTTCTTTTACCAAATAGCTGATCCAACTGAAAAATACCTATTAAACAATAATTAAATATTCATACTTCGACTCCCTAATTCTCGAAAATGGAATTAGTTCCTCATGGTTTTCTTAATCATAATTGAAACAATGATATTTAAGAACATATAATTGAATAACTCAAATGAAAAAGAAACTTCAATTGTCTTGGCAATCTGTCGAGAAAAATTCCTCGAACGTTTATGCGAGTTATACAATCTCGTTTCTGAATGAAAATACAAAGTAAAATTGAAAGCTAACTAAAATGGTGTGTTTAAACCTAGTGCTAAAGGCCCTATTTATAGCCTTGGCCTGCCATTTTCATTAACCCAGGTCTGCTGCCATCCTTCATGTTTAAGTGGCATTATAAATACCGAAACACCCTTTACTCGGTATAGATTCGACGTCCAAGGGTCAATGTCGCAACACACCAGGACTTGTGTCGCGATGAACCCATCAGTCCCCGTATGTAATGGCATCCTACAAGCATTGTCGTGATATAGCCCGTGTACGTCGCGACAAAGAAGTTAGTCTTCGAACTCTTCAAGTCTGGTCCCTTGATTGTGACGTAAGACATCCTATGTCGTGACGAAGTGATCAGTTTCATATCTGTTTGTGAAGAAGAAGGATGAGACTTTGAGGTTGTGCATTGATTATCGCCAGCTGAATAAGTAGACTATTAAGAATAAGTATCCACTTCTGAGGATCGATGATCTATTTGACCAGTTTTGGGGAGCTTTATTTTTCTTAAAAATTGATTCGAGGTTTAGGTATTAACAGTTGAAGTTGAATGATGTAGATGTTATGAAGACGACTTTTAAAACTCATTATGGGCATTTTCGAGTTTCTTGTTATGCAGTTTGGGTTGAAGAATGCACCTGCTACATTTATGGACATGATGAACCGTGTATTCCATTTCTATCTTAATCGGTTTGTTGTAATTTTAATAGATGATATATTGTTGTAATCTCGATCAGAAGATGAGCGACGAGCATTTGAGAGTAGTTCTTCAAGTTTTGCGGGAGAATCGATTGTATGCTAAGTTGAGCAAGTGTGAGTTCTAGCTTTATGAGGTGGTTTTTCTTGGTCATGTCATTTCAATCGAGGGTATTCAGGTTGATTCGAAGAAGGTTGAGGCGATCTTGGATTGGAAGCCGTCGAGGACTATGTCTGAGGTTAGGAGTTTTTTGGGCTTAGCTTGTTATTATCATCATTTCTTCGAGCGTTTTTTGTGTATTTCTGCTCTGTTGACAAAGTTGTTTCAGAAGAACTCTGCCTTTGAGTGGACTGATGAGAGGCAAAAGAGTTTTGAGAAGCTGAATTCGATTTTGACTGAAGTGCCTATATTAGCACAGCCGAAATCTGGTAAGGAGTATGTTGTTTTCAGTGATGCTTCTTACACGGGATTGGGTTGTATGCTGATGCAGGAGGGAAAGGTAGTAGCTTATGCGTCGAGGGAGTTTAGACCGCATGAGTGTAACTATTGGACCCATGATCTGGAGTTGGCTATTGTAGTCTTTACACTCAAGAGTTGGCGTCACTACTTGTATGGTGAGAGGTGTGTGATTTACACTGACCAAAAGAGTCTTAAGTATCTTCTTACCCAAAAGGAGTTGAAATTGAGACAGAGGCATTGGATTGAGTTGCTGAAGGACTATGACTGTGTGATTGAGTGTCATCCGGGAAAGGCGAATGTTGTCGATGATGCCTTGAGTCGCAAGTCTTTAGTTGACTTTAAGGGAAATGTTCACAAAGTTTTTGATTTCCAAGGATGGTGGTTTGTTGGCTAGCTTTAGTTAAAGTCGACTCTTGCGCAGCAAATTCAAGAGAGACAATCGTATGATGAGAGTTTAGCGCGCCGTATCTGTAAAGTTAAGTTGGTGATCTATCGGTATCATACCTAGCAAATTTAACTATTTGTTGCACTTGAAGGGCTTTAAATCAAGTATTTTCATAATATTAGTTTAGATTTCTTATTTAAATAAATTGTGTAACCTAAGTGTTAAAATGATGATTTATATGTCTTCAAGGCCAAACGAAGCTTAAAAGTTAGCTAACATACTTAGTGAGTGTGCAAGAGACCACAAGAAGTGCACTAAAAGGAAACTGATCACTTCGTCACGACATAGGCTGAGCTATGTCACAACCAAGGGATCAAACTTAAGGAATTTGACAAATGACTTCTTTGTCGCGACACACAGGAGCTCTGTCGCGACAACGCCTATAGGATGACGCTTCACAAGGAGAATGATGCCTATGTCACAACACAGGACTTGGTGCCTTGTTACATCGACCCCTAGACGCAGATATCACATTAAACGAAGGGCGTTTTGGTCTTTACAATGCCATTTAAACAAGTGGAACGGTAGTTGACCCAGGGTTTAGGAAAAATGACCATGTAAA
Source organism: Gossypioides kirkii (assembly GCA_005610355.1). Lineage (NCBI taxonomy): Eukaryota > Viridiplantae > Streptophyta > Magnoliopsida > Malvales > Malvaceae > Gossypioides > Gossypioides kirkii. The sequence continues at coordinate 21,716,440 of CP032254.1, read as the reverse complement.
GCTATAAATAGGACCTTTAGCACTAGGGTTTACACACGATTACTTAGCTTTCAAATTTTAGTTTTAGTTTTTTTTAGCTTTTGAAACAAGATTGTAGAAACTCGCATAAACGATTGAGGAAATTTTCCCGACAGATCGCTTAATACAATTTAGTTTCTTTTTCATTTGATTCTTAATTTACATGTTTTCATATATTATATTATTAATGAATAAAGAAACCATGAGGAACTAATTCCATTTTACAGAATTAGGGAGTGGACGTATGAATAATTGATTGTTGTTTTACTAGGATTTTACCTTTCGAATCAACTGTTTGGGAAAAGAAGAGCATCAAACAAACACTTGGCCTGACAACCCTAGAAAGTCATCTAGGTGGGAATGAACCCGAAATTGGTATTGTCGATCCGTGAACACCTTTTCCCCAAACTGGTTTAGATTGTGACATCTAGCGATAAGTAATCTCTATCGACTCACTAAATCGATGGAAGATCGAGAGATCCAACTGGGTTGTGACTAGTTGATTAGAGAAAAATCCCAAGTCATTTATAAGAATGTCTACAACTCATCTTTACTTTATTTTATTTTATTTTGATCTTTTTATTTTATGTTTTCAACAAACTCTCTTATTTTCACTCGTACTATAAACCCTAAAACTAGTACTAATTAGCTTTATTCTTTGCAGGAATTCCATTTACTATCGCCTTAAGTCCCCTTTAGGTATGATTCTCATAATACTTCCAAGTGTTCCATTGTAAACACACTATATTTACAACCTGACTCGTATACTTGCAGAACCCGAAATCTACCCCGAATGAGAGTACGTTCGAGAGTGGTCAAGTTGTTGGCACCGTTGCCGGGGAGGCAATGCTTTAGTAAATCTTATTCTCCCATTGCTAATAAAATAATTAGAAAAATTTTAGGTTATAGATACAAGTTTTTATTTTATTTTATTTTTTGTATTTTATTATTTCTTATTTATTTATTTTTGGTTTATGACTTGAAGTCAAGGAAACTTGGTTGAGCCTATTGCCAACCCTGAATCACTACTTAAACATAATCATAGAAACCCACAGGTTATTCAAAACCCACCACCAAAGGAGAGAGAAGAACAAGTCGATCCAACAGAAGATCTCGCGGCTAACGTTGAAAACATCAATATACCTCCAGAACTCCAAGCAAACGAACCAATGGCGGAAGAATAGAGAACTATAAAGGAGTACTCTTTACCTACTATAGATCTAACTCAAGGGAGTATTGCTAGACTAACCATCGCCGCTAATAATTTTGAAATAAAACCGACTATCATTCAAATGTTCCAAAATAATTTACAATTTAGAGGAACTATGACTGAGGATCCTAGTTTACATTTGAAACGAGTTTTATAGTTGTTCGATACTTTTAGGTTTAATAGCATTACTGATGATGTCATTCGCATAAGATTATTTCCCTTTTCACTAACTGATGACGCTTTTTCATTGTTAGATGCACAAGCACCTGGATCTATCACAACATGGGATGAACTGGTGATAGCATTAGAAAAGACCATTAAATTCTAATTATTTAGAGTATAAATTGTTTCCATTATATCATGTTTAGCATGTATTTTTAGCATTTTATATTTGGTAATTGTATTTTCTAAGTCAGTGATGCTTGATTTAATTTTCTTTCATTTTATCCTAATTTTGCTACTAATGTCACTACATTTAGTGTTCAGTATTGCATCTTGAGATGTTAGTGTAGGGATCTATCTTAAAAGATCAAAGCAAGAAAGTGTTTACGGTTGTCGCCACAATTTAGAATCCAGAATTACGTCCAAACCTATCACCGTATGAACATTTCTAGATTGCACCCAGGGAAGTTGTTGCATGAACATATCCAGAAGTACCAGTGCATGAGGACATCAAGGTTTTCGTAGAAAATTAAAATCTAAATTTGCATCCAGAAATGTCGTGACAACCGTAACTTCTTGCTGCATATATCAGATCTACGTGAGTGTACAGTTGGATTAACTAACTTGTACAGCTGCAAGGAAGTTAGATATAAAGGAAGAAGGACACCTGTACAGGTCATTAAAGATAAATACTAAGGAGAGAGAGAAAAAGGGGGATCAAAAAATTGGAGACAAACCAATTCTGCTCTGTAATTTTCTCTAAGCTTGCTTTCATGGCAGCTTAATTTCCTGGAGGGTGAACAAACTGCGACGAGAAGGCAACATCTGCTCCTAACGAGGAGTGTTCCTTAGTGTGACACAAGAGGAGCATTAGGGAAGAGTTCTAGTAGGCTAGGAATAGAATGCTTCAACTTGTTCTTTATTTCCTCTCAAACGCTGATAAATTATGATGAACTTAATTGTGTATGGAAGTACCTTTTAATTTTAGATCTAAATTGATTTCTGCTCAATTCCTCTTATATGTTTATCTTCAGATTTAATTACTTGATCACAGAAGTGTTATTGCAGTTGCTGACACTGGAAAGTATAGTGACAAGTTAAATTAACAAGCAAGACAATGGAAGTTGCTTGAGGCACGAAGGAATTTTGGTCACTTGTTCTCGAATGCAAAGTATTGCCAGCATTGGAAGGTGTGGTTAATGTGAGTGTTTGGGTCTTTGATAAATAGGGAAGTCAAAGTTAGTAAGATCTCATTAAGCTTAATTTCAGCAACAATTTATCTATTATTTACCTTGTAGTCACATCTAGTGATTGCCGACTTATCAAGTCAGGGATCCCCTCCATTACATTATCATTGTTCTACTTCTTTAATTTTCATAAAACTGCATCAACAAATTATCTTCAAACTTACATTACATTTTTTTTATTAATTTGTTTTGACTTATTGTATTACAGTCTCACAACATTTGCTCCTACAGTTTAAATTCATTTATTTCTGCAGTCTTTGATTTAATTGCACTGACATTATTCCTTACAACTCCTCTTATTCTAACTGTAATTGCTTCGACAATTATACCATAAACAACCATCTCTGTGGAATCAATATCTGAAAGGTAAAACCTATCAACTATACTTGCATCGACAAGTGTACGCTTGCACCTTTGCTATGACGTTCATAGCCCGATCAAGTTTTGGCGTCGTTGCCGAGGATGGCGTTTTCTTGATGTTTATTTTTGTAGTTGCAATTATTTTTATTTCCTGATTTTTATTTATTACTGATTTGTTTTCCTTTTTCTTGTTAACTCTTTTTAAATTCTCTTTTAGGTGTTTTATGACCACTAGGAGAAATCCTGAAAATATTTTTGGCTTAGATCTGAAAATCGAGAGAACCATTCGGAGGAGAAGACAAGAACAAAAGAATATGGCTTTACTTGGAAATGATGCTATACCACAGTTGCCACCACAAAATCCTATCCCTCCAGTACAGCCACAAAACTTCAACAATCTACCACTTCCACAAGAAGAACAAATGCAAAATAGAAAAATTAGATATTCTGTTGTTCCAATGCTAGATGATTTGCAACCAGGGGTTGTTAGACCAGTGATCCAAGTTGGAAATTTTGACTTAAAACCGGCTATGTTCCAAATGTTAAATTCGAATGGGCAATATGTTGATTTTCCTCATGAAGATGTGAGAGAGCATCTTAAATATTTTTTTCTAATCTGTGCTTCTTTTCGTCAGCATGGTTTTCCTGATGACGTCTTGAAGATGCAGTTGTTTCCTTATTCATTGCTAGGTAGGGCTTATACCTGGTTTCTTAGATTATCTGTTGGATCCATTACATCGTAGAATGCACTTGCAACTCAATTTGTTTTACGGTTTAATCCACCCACGATGAATGCTCGATTGAGGAATAATATTACTGCTTATCACCAGCTGGATGATGAGAATCTGCACACCACATGGGAGCGTTACAAAACTTTACTTCGACGTTGTCCAATGCATGGAATCCAACAAGAAACACAGATCAAAATTTTCTATAATGAATTAGATGCCATATCAGCTTTAAGTGCACAGGTATCTTCGTTTGCTAACATGATTAAAAATATGAATGGGACAAGTGAAGTTGCTCCCATTCAAGTTGCCCAGCAATTGGATGTCCCGTTATTTTGTTGTGAAATTTACGGTGACAATCATAGCAATGAGGATTATCCACAACATGCATAAAATGTGTTTTATGTCAATAACATCATAGGAAATTCATATGGTAACTCTTATAATAGTTTAACCAGGAATCAACAACATTGGGGGAATCAAAATGCGTCCACATCAAATATGGAAATTCCTTGAGTCAAGGAAATTTTCGACACATGAGTTACAATCAGCAGCAACAAAATTACAACCACAATCCTCAGGTGCATGCACATCATGATCAGATGTAGTCACATGCTCGTATTCAACCACAGCAGACTGCAATGCCAAATATGAATATGCAAGGACAGCATCAACAACAACAACAATAGTACTCTCAACCACGAGCAGATCCATTAGTTGCCCTAAAAGCTTTGATGTGTGAACATATTACATGAACTGAAGCTACTGTGCAAGGAAATTCTTATTCCATCTGAGCATTGGAGTATTGCAAAGCTAGCTTCTAATATGAGCACTAGACCACCAGGTGTTTTACCTAGTGATACTGAAAATCCAACTTAAAAGGGGAAGGAGTATTGCAAAGCTATTACTCTTTGGAGTGGAAAGCAAACTATTGAACAAAGCAGCAATTCCAATACAGCACCGGTTGACGCAAATGAAAAAGAGCAAAGAGAAAAAGTTGTATCCGAAGAAGAAGCAGTAGAGCTAAATGAAAAGGAGCCACCAGTGATTACACCCATGCTAATCATTCGACCTACAAAATTATCAACACAACTGCTAATGTCGACGCAGTTGATTGTATCACAACAACCTAATGTTTCAACACCTTTGTCGTTTCCACAAAGATTTAAGGAGAAAGAAAATGACAGAGAATATTAGAAGTTTTTAGCAACCTTGAAACAATTACATGTTAATATACCTCTTATCGATGCTCTTGTATAGATTCCTAGCTATGGGAAATTTATGAAGGAGCTCTTATCCAAGAAAAAGAAGTTGATCGACATCGAGATAATTACGCTTACAGAAGGCTGCAGTGCTGTACTGACAAATAAATTGCCACCTAAGATGAAAGATCCTGGCAGTTTTACAATTTCATATTCCATTGGAAATCATTACTTAGGAAAAGCTCTTTGTGATCTAAGAGCAAGCATCAACCTTATGCCCTTATCAACATTCCGAAAATTGGAAATTGGTCAGTTGAAACCATTGCAGTGACATTGCAGCTGGCAAATAGATCTTTGGCGCAACCTGAAGGACAAATCAAAGATGTTCTCGTCCAAGTAGATAAGTTTGTGTTCCTAACAGATTTCATTATTCTTGATTGCGAAGCTGATAAGGAGGTACCTATAATTTTGGGATGCCCATTTCTTGCTACAGGTCGCACTCTTATAGATGTATTCAAAGGCAAGTTAATTATGCGACACAATGATGAACACGTTACCTTTAGTGTCTTTGAAGCAATTCTCTGGAGGAGTAAAGAGCAATGTCACCATATTGATGTACTAGACGAATTAGTTGTGGAAGAATTTAGTGAGTGTAGTACAATAACTTTAGAAGAACTTACGGTGATAACTGAAGATAATTTCCTATCTGATTGCGACCATAAGGTTGAAGCAAATATTGTTAAGTTTAAACATGGTTGGCAGATGGAATCCTTAGATCTGACCAATAGAACGATCCTTGTATTTAAGCCGTCTGTTAAAGAAGCTCCAACTTCGGAGTTGAAACCATTGCCAGCACTTTTAAAATATGTTTTCCTTGGTGACAATGACACCCTACCAGTAATTATCTCAGCAAATCTTAACGTAAGTCAAGAAGATAAATTGATCCGAATACTAAAGCAACACAAACGTGCCATCGCTTGGAGCATTACGGATATCAGAGGCATTAATCCGTCTTTCTGCATGCACAAGATCAGATTGGAGGGCGAGGGAAAGCAATCCATTGAGTAGCAAAGGAGGTTAAATGAAAAAATGAAGGAAGTTGTCAAAAAAGAGATCATCAAATGGTTGGATGCAGGCATTATTTAGCTAATTTCTGATAGTACATGGGTGATCCCAGTCCAATATGTTCCAAAGAAGAGCGGCATTAAGGTGGTATGTAATGAAAAGAATGAATTAATTCCTACTCGCATTGCTACAGGTTAGTGAGTTTGTATGGACTACCACCATTTAAATGCTTCCACAAAAAAAAGATCACTTCTCACTTCCCTTCATTGATCAAGTGCTGGACAAGCTTGCTGGTAAGGCCTATTACTTCTTTCTTGATGGATATTCTGGCTACAACCAGATTGTAATTGCGCAGGAGGACCAGGCAAAAATGACTTTTACTTGTCCATTTGGTACCTTTGCTTTTCGTCATATGTCATTTGGTCTATGCAATGCACTGGCCACATTTTAAAGGTGCATGATGGCAATTTTTTTCGATATGATTGAAGACTCGTTGGAGGTATTCATGGATGATTTTTCTGTTTATGGTCACACTTTTGATAAATGCACTGACAATTTAGATAGAGTTTTAAAGCGATGCGAGGACATTAATCTGGTACTAAACTGGGAAAAATGCCACTTCATGGCAACTGGAGGCATTGTCCTTGGACATCGAATCTCCTGTCAGGGCATCGAAGTAGACAAGGCAAAGGTGGAGATTATTGAGAAGTTGCCTCCCCCCACTAATGCTAAAGGAATAAGGAGTTTTCTCGGCCATGCAAGATTCTATCGACAATTCATCCGAGATTTCTCAAAAATTGTAAAACCTCTTTGCTCACTGTTAGAGAAAAATAAAAAAATTTTATTTGATGCTGTCTGTCTGGAAGCATTTTTAACAATTAAGCAGCAATTAGTGCTAGCACCTATTGTCATTGCACCAGACTGGTCACAACCGTTTGAAGTTATGTGTGATACGAGCGACTATGCAGTAGGTGCAGTGCTTGGGCAATGCAAAGATAAGGTATTTCATATGGTATATTATGCTAGCAAAACTCTTACTGAAGCGCAGGTGAATTATACAACCACAGAGAAAGAGTTGATGGCAGTAGTTTTTGTATTCGATAAGTTTCGTTTGTATCTTGTCGGCGCAAAAGTCACAGTTTATATTGATCACTCTACATTGAGATACCTCTTTGCCAAAAAAGATGCTAAACCAAGACTGATTCGATGGATCCTGCTGTTACAAGAATTTGATGTTGAAATTAAGGATCAAAAAGGATCAGAAAATCAGGTAGTAGATCATTTATCTCATGGGAGTGAAGATGGAAATACTTCACAAATTGTCAATGCATTTCCAGACGAGAAGCTCTTTTCTATCGACGCATCCCTATGGTATACGGATGTTGCCAACTATTTGTTCTATGGAAGACTACCACTGAGTGAAAATGTTCATCGAAAGGTAAGATTTCTTCGAGATGCTGTAAAGTACTATTGGAACGAGCCATATCTGTTCAAAGTATGCACCGACAATATTATTCGTCGCTGCGTCCCTGAAGAAGAAATGCTTTCTATCCTGAAGCATTACCATGATGGCCCTTATAGAGGTCATTTTGGTGGTGTTAGGACTGCTGTAAAGGTCCTTCAGTCGGGATTTTATGGGCCATAATTGTTTCCAGATTCCCATAACTTTGTTCAACAATGCGATAAGTGTCAGCGCACTAGATCGGTATCTCGACGCAACGAAATGCTTCAACAGCCTATTATGGAAGTTGAGCTTTTCGACGTCCAGGGTATGGATTTCATGGGACCGTTTCCTAACTCTTTTGGAAATGTTTATATTCTAGTCGTTATCGATTATGTCTCCAAGTGGGTCGAAGCAATTGCTATACCTAGAGATGATGCTCGGACAGTGTTGAAATTCTTTCACACGTACATCCTCACTCGTTTTGGCACACCTAGAGCATTAATCAGTGACCAAGGCACTCATTTTCATTGCAATCAAGTTGCGACCGCATTAAAGCGTTATGGTGTTAAACATCAAACGACAACCACATATCATCCACAAACGAATGGACAAACTGAAGTATCCAATCGACAAATTAAAAATATCCTTGAAAAGGTGGTGAATCCCTCCAGGAAAGATTGGTCTTCAAGGCTCAATGATACATTGTGGTCGCTTCGTACAGCATATTAATCGTGTTGTGAATGTCACAGCAGATATGTGTAAGCGTACACTGTCGATGTAAGTATAGTAGACAGAAGTGAATCTATCGGATATCGATCCCACGAAGATGGGTGTCTGTTGTCTAAAATTGTCGGTGTAATTAATAAGTAAAAGTGTGGCTTACAAGGTTAAGAATAACAGGTAAATTGTCAGTGCAATGAAGTGCAATGAACATCTTACCAAACTTGGCTTTTCTATTAGATCAATGACTTTAGTATGCACACTAACCACACCTTCTAGTGCTGGCAATGCAACACAGTTAAGAACAAGTGGACCAAATTCCTTCAATCCTAAAGCAACTTTGTTGTCTTGCTTGTTAGTTTAAACTGTCAGTGCACCTTCTAGTGACTGTGACTGCAATAACACTTTCGTGCTAAAATCATTCAAACCCAAAGAATTACAGTAAAATCAAGCTTGAATAAGATATCATTTAGTCTAACAATCAAGAGTACTTCCATACAAACTTGAAAGAAACATGAATTACCATAGTTTAAGAAAGGAAATGTAAAAGAACAAATGGAGAATACTATTCCTAGGCTACTCGAAATGCTCCCTTACTCTCCCTCTTACGTCACACTTAGGATGCTCCTCGTCAAGAGCTAATCTGCCTTGCCTTCATGTCAATTCACCCGAGAGGTCTCAAGCCTCCATAGCAAAAAAGCTCAAAATCTAGCTTGAAAAAGATAAAAAAAAATGGAAGACTAAAGGAAGAGAGAGACTCCTTCCTTTATGCTTTGTATGTGCTTATATTTTGCCCGAAATGTATAGGTGTCTATTCTCAAAAACTGAGCTGTACAAGTTGGTTATACCAGATTGGACAACTCAGACAATTCTATTCTTATCAGACAGCTGTCAGATGTGCCAACAATTTTGGGCGCAATTCTGAACACGTTCAGGCAGCGACAATTCTGTACATGTTCATGCAGCGACATTCGTGGGTGCAATTGAATACTTATGCAGCAACATTTCTGAATGGAATTTGAAGAATATTTATGCAGCGACTGTCTTGGGTGCATTCTAGAAATATTCCTCTAATGGCAGTTTTGGTGCAATCTGGAAGTACTCATGTGGTGACAGTTTTGGGCGCAATCTAGAAATGCTCATGCGGCGACAGTTTTGGGCACGAATTTGGATGTTGTTTTACGGTAACAACTTTGTACACCTTCATGCATTGATCCTTCTGGACAGGTTTCTGTAGTGACATCTCAAGATGCAATTCTGAACACTAAATGTGGCGACATTAGTAGAAAAAGTAATATAAAATGAAAGAAAATTAAACCAAATGTCATGACTTAGAAAATGCAATTACTAAATATAAAATGCTAAAAATGTATGCTAAACATGATATAACGGGAAAAAATTATACAATAAATGGGGAGAAAACATATGTTCTTTTTAATACCATCACACCCCCAAACTTGAGTTTTTACTTGTCCTCAAGTAAAAAAAAACTTGCAAGGCTACAAAAGAATTTTTGTCAAGGCAATAATCATTCTAGCAACTTGATGCATCTGAAATCCTAATGCATGAATTACATTCAAATGACAGAATATTGCGCCGACAATTTATAGGTATGAATAATTAAAATTGCAACTTCATCAAAGCCATCATCATGCTTCAAATCCTAAATTCTATCTACCAATACAACATTTATTGTACACTAATATAAATATATTTCTATTTCTTTTCTTTTCTTTCTTTTTTTTATGTGGCTGAGGGATGTCATTGCATTACTGTACCCTTGTTCCTGAGAGGTAAGATGGAGTGTAACAAACCCCAGAGAATACGTAATTGCATTGACACACACTCATGCAGCGACAGCTTTTGGCCAGATTACTTTTTCTAACGCTTGCATTGGAGTGTTTCCCCTTGAACAATTCACAATACACCCACATTGGAGTGTCTTTTATTTATACTATATACATGTACAAGTAGCCGTAAAAGGAAATTTCATTCAAGATTCAAGGAATGATGCTAGTCATCCATTACTAATGCAATCTAAATCATTCATCAAAGACTTGAAGATACAACATTCAGTCAACTTTATCCAACTCATTCATTAGCATTTCACATTATTCAAGAATTAAGTATCAAATGAATAAAAATTTCAAGCACATTTCTAATAACTTTGCATGCTTTCGTTAAACTCAAAAGGATAAATTTTTTTAAAATGTGGGTGCATTTGCATTTCCAATCCATATACATTCCCCCAAACTTAAAGTTTACATTGTCCCCAATGCACTGACATTAATAAATATATACATATGGAAATGCAACTATAATGTAAATGCGTTGACAAAATAAAATGCAGGAACAAATAAAATGTGATGACAATGCAATTACAACTACATGACATGCAACTAAGTATGTACTAAAAAAATTAAAAACTAACTCAGTGATGTGGCTTCTTTTGTCTTCTACTTCTTCATGTGGCGCTCCTCCTTACGCTTCTTCTTATCTTTTCACTTTCATTTTCTTTCTGTTTGTTCAATCGGGTCGACTGATTGCTCTTCCACATCAGGCTGCGCTCCGATATCATCGATCGTGACATCAGATGGGTGTATTTTAGAAAGTGGTGCAACATAAAGCACCATGGCTAGAGGATTGGAATCCTCATTACCGACTATCACAGCCTCCACCTAACTCGATTCAGGTGGTGCTAAATCATCAGATGATGCACCACAAGTTTAGATGCGATGACAAATTACTCAGTCGAATTTGTCGCGACATTAGGTCCTCTTCTTTCTTTTTTTTTTTCTTTTGTTTGAGCTTCGCATAGTCTGTGGATTGCTCCTACATCATCAGCTGCTGCATTTTTTGGTCCAGTGTAGACCACTATTGCCAAAGAATTGTGGTCCTCATTAATTTCATCCACAGCTTCCACCTAACTCGCTCCATCTTGCACCAAGCCTTCAGTTATTACACCCACAACTTCAGGTGCGGGGATAAATTTCTCAGCAAAATTTGCCTCGACATCTATTTCTTCATTTTTTTCTTCCTCCACACGAACTTCTTCCATTTTCAGCATTAAGTCAGTAGGTTCAGTATAGTTGTACAAAATTGTGCTACAATGAATCCTAATGTGTCGATAACGGTGCTTACTTATTCATCAATCGGTGCTGACATAGTATTTGTTCCTTCTTCTTCAAGTGCTTCGTACTCTTTTATTCTTCACACGGTCCCAAAAAAATCTCCACTCTTTCTTGCATTTTTTCCAATTCTGTAACTTCTTAATTACGGATATAGGCATCAAAATTATGCTTTCATTAAAATCACATAATACCCTTCCAATATACCGATCACCAATGGAATAGGGTACTGAGAAGCTCTTGGGATCCTTAAATTCTTATAGAAATTTAATTGTCATGACAATGCACCCTTCAGTAAGTGCAATTTCTTCGACTTCTCCCAATCTTTTCTTCTTTGAAAATGTGTCTTCAAGTTTCTGAGACTGTTTTACTGTAGCATTTATGGCTACAAAATGATCTGATTCTGTCTTTGTAATATTTTGTTTAACCTCTTCAGCTACAGTTTGCTTTTCAGATTGTTCTAACATCTTTTCATTGTCGCGATCTGAATTATCTTCTGTTGCAATAGCATCTGTAACAACTTCAATTAGTTGAGTCAATTCTGGGAATGATTCCCTCACAATGCTCTTGCCCTTATGATATAGATTTCTCACTATCGATCAGCAAAGATTCTTATGGTCGTAAATTTATTTCGCCCATAATTTGGCCAAATTGATATTATAGAGCTCGTATGGATTCAGTTTCACTCTGTGTGCTTCAGTCTTGGAAATATATTGTCTCAGCAAATTTTTAATTGATGAAAACTCTGATGCTTCGTCTTGTTGGATATTTTGCCTTGACAAGAGTTTATCATAATTGGGCAGTGTCCACTCGGATCTAACATAATTGTTTATACTTCCAGGGTCTTGATTGTTCCAACAAAAATTTGGATGTTGCTCCCACTCTAGAGTGTAGGTGTTGGAATATGAATTTTCATTTCGATAGGAAGTCCCCATTGTGGTGCACATTTGCTGGATTTGATGGGCATTGTTCAAACTCATGGTTGCTGCCATAGTAATCGCAAATTGTCACAGCAAATTTCCATTCTGCAATTGCTGTAGCACTCTGCATTGAATTACTAATATTAGTCAAAGAAGATACTTGGGCATCGAACTCCATTTCTATAGCATCACTTATGGTGGTCCAACAACTTTAGGTTCTATACACCTCTCATTCCTAGCCATATTTTGCTAAAAGAAAAATGTAAAAGTAAACAACAAAAAGGAAAAAAGTTAGTGATAAAAAAATTTAGATAATAAATAATAAATGCAAAGACAAAAATAGACATCAAACAAATGTCATCCTCGATAACAGCGTCAAAACTTGATCGCGTTGTGAACGTCGCAGCAAATATGTGCAAGCGTATACTGTCAACGCAAGTATAGTAGATAAAAGTGAATCTGTCGAATATCGATCCCACGAGGATGGGTGTCTGTTGTCTAAAATTATCGGTGCAATTAATAAGTAAAATGCAATAAATTGTGAGACTGGTTGTCGAAGCAATAATGTGAAAGTAAAGATAAAATGTAATAAAGGTAAAATGGGATCCACAACGTGAATAGTCAGTAGAAAACTAAGTGTGGCTTACAAGGTTAAGAATAACAAGTAAATTGTCGGCGCAATGTAGTGCAATGAACATCTTACCAAACTTGGCTTTTCTATTAGATCTATGACTTTAGTATGCACACTAACCACACCTTCCAGTGCTGACAATGCAATACACTTAAGAACAAGTAGACCAAATTCCTTCAATACCCAAGCAACTTCTGTTGTATAGCTTGTTCGCTTAAACTGTCACTGAACCTTCCAGTGACTGTGGCCTTACTAACACTTCTGTGCTAAAATCATTCAAACCCAAAGAATTAACTGTAAAAGCAAGCTTTAATAAGATATCATTTAGTCTAACAACCAAGAGTACTTCCATACAAACTTGAAATAAACATGAATTACCATCATTTAAGAAAGGAAATGTAAAAGAACAAATGGAGAATACTATTCCTAGGCTACTCGAAATGCTCCCTTACTCTCCCTCTTGCGTCGCACTTAGGATGCTCCTCGTCAGGAGCTAATCTGCCTTAACTTCACGTCGATTCACCCAAGGAGTCTCAAGCCTCCATAGCCAAAAGCTCAAAAGCTAGGTTGAAGAAGATAATAAAATGGAAGACTAAAGGAAGAGAGAGACTCCTTCCTTCATGCTTTGTGTGTGCTTATATTTTGCCCCAAATGTACAAGTGTCTATTCTCCAAAATTGAGCTGTACAAGTTGGTTATACTAGATTGGACAACTCACACAATTCTGTTCTTATCAGACAGCTGTCAGATGCACCGACAATTCTGGGCGTAATTCTGAACATGTTCATTCAGCAACAATTATGTACATGTTCATGAAGCGACATTCCTGGGTGCATTGAATACTTATGCAGCAACATTTCTAGATGCAATTTGAAGAATATTTATGCAACGACTGTCTTAGGTGCATTCCAGAAATATTCCTGCGGTGATAGTTTTGGTGCAATCTAGAAGTGCTCATGCGGTGGCAGTATTGGGCGCAATCTAGAAATGCTCATGCGGTGACAGTTTTTGGGTGCAATCTAGAAATGCTCATGCGGCAGCATTTTTGGGAGCAAATTTGGATGTTATTTTGCGGCGACAACTCTGTACACCTTCATGCATTGATCCTTCTGGACAAGTTCCTGTAGTGACATCTCAAGATGCAATATTGAACACTAAATGTGGCGACATTAGTAGAAAAAGTAACATAAAATGAAAGAAAATTAAACCAAACATCACTGGCTTAGAAAATGCAATTACTAAATATAAAATGCTTAAAATGCATGCTAAACATGTGATGGGTGTCGAATCCACTAAATATAAATATTACTATGATAAATAATACAAAATAGTAGTATAAGGTAGTAGGGTCAATTCCACAGGGACTGGTTGCTGTAATCTACTCTCACGTCTTCCTCTTGAACATCGTGTCAAAAGGCGTGCCCACGACTCGTCACTATCTCCTAACAAATATAAAAATAAATAAGTGGGGGTTTAGAGATAAAACGTTAAACTAAAATAAAACGAAAATAAATTAAATAAAGTGAAATAAATCTTGATGCAAATAATTAATCGAGATAAAAATGAGAAAAACTATATTTAATAAGCTTAGCCTCAGTCTCGGTTCCCTCTAAACTTGAACCGATCTTTGAAATTTAATCTTCCCTTTTTAGTTGATAAGCTGGTTATAGCGCTCGAAAATGTCCCAACCGCCAACTTTTCCTCTTGTAGTCGGTTTTGATACGACCTGTAAACCGACCCCTGCCAAATGTCTAACCATGTCGCACATGCTTGCGATTTAAGATTTCAATAATCTTGCGCTTTGAAAAGCCCAACTCGAATTAATGGCCTCAACCGCGTAAATCATTTAAATCCAGTCTCTACCACCCTTTAAGGAATCCAACTAGCCGTTTCCTACCTGGACACACCAATTTGTTCACGAGAATTCGAATGTAGCACAGTCGACTTGACTTCCCAACTGTACGCCAACCTATTCCAATCAAACGTGCACTTTTTGAATCGAAGTAGAATTAACTTTAAGGGACTAATTTGTACTATCTCATAAACCGAAGTGATAGCGAGTACCGAAAAAAGGTTTTTTAGCTCGATTTCGTAACTCACGATTATTTCTTAACGGAGTGATAATCGGACTATGGCTAAAAAGAATTTAGTGGCACATGATTTTAATCATGCTTGATGGATGAATGTAGTGAATTGTTTGTGATTATGAAGGATGGAAATGGGAAGGGGTTAATATAGCAATTAGACAAGTTTTTGAAAAGGAATGAAATGGAGATGGAAATGGAAATGGTAGAGAGAGTACTGATGAATTGAAAGAAAAATAAATAAATGCACAATTTCTTCAATTACTCACAAATCAAGGTACATTTTCAATTGAACCCAAAAGACCTTCTTTATACACAATTGGGTTACTAAAATTAGTTTGACTCCTTCTAAACTAGATTTCTCATTTACTTAAAATAAATAAATTTTAGTCAAAAAATTAAGAAAATAACAAAATTCAAATTTAGGCTATTGACCAATTCAACTAAACAACATTTTTGCACTTAAGCCCTCATATTTTCTCAAATCTCAATGTAGCCTATCTCTTCACATATTTCTTCAATTAAGTCCACTTTTTGTTTTCCTTTGGGTTGAAACATCAATTTGTGTACCTGATAAGAAAATGTAGGAAATTAGAAGTACTTTCCTCAAAATTAATCCAAAATACACAAATAAAATTGCACAAATTATTTACTATCAAAGTCCCCCTTACTTAGCCTATGCTTGTCCTCAAGCATAATGCTTAGTCTATATTAATGTTATTCGATATTTTTTTTCAAAATCAAATTTCATTCTTAAACCAAGTTTCATGCAAACAATTAGAAGATCAAAAAAACATCATTCCTCATGTTTAATCAACATACATTTTATAGACTTTCAACCATTATGAACAAAATCAACAACTTCACAAAAATTTAAGCTTAATTAAACTTGATAATTGTACCCAAATTTGCATACGTATATATATATATATTCTTCTTTTGTTTTTTTTTTAATTTTTTAAGACATAAGGCAGCTCGGTTAGCAGAGTGTTACAAGCTTTGATTCGTCACTCGAATCTTTTTATGCAAATTGAGATGACAAGCCAAGTACCTCAACCCGGTTACTCAATTCGATCACATTTCTGAACCTTCACTCATAACCAAGGCACAATGTATTTATTCACATCCACACTTTATTTTTTTACATAATTGAGTACTTATTAAGAAAGTCTAAAAAAAGTTTCTAATTTAATGAAGTGTTCGACTTTTCTCATAATAATTTCAACTCTACAAAATGTGTATTGATAAAAAAAACAAGCAATTATTATTCATGAGCTCCTAATTATCCAAATGAACCAAGCATAAGAAAGAATTCAATCGTGAAAATAATTATCAAATAATATTATTATCATAGGCAATGAAATTAAGTGTAATGTGAGTACTGATGTCAATGTAATATGTCAGATCTGCACACTAAAATTAGATATCAATGTCAATGCAATCAAAGTCAAATGTCAGGTGTTAAATGTCAATTTACTAAAAGTAAATCAAATGTGTTGAGTGTTGAGTACTGAATATTTAAATTGTATAAAATGTAAAAGTGATCAAGTGTAAAGGGTAGAAATGGTTCACTGATTCTGCTAAGTTGCAACGCTGGATGCGTCGACAAGGTAGAGTATAGATGAATTGTCGCTAGAATGAAGTCCCTTTGAGTTCTTACCAACAATAGCTCCCTACTTAATCCCGAATTAAATACCCATAATCACTCCACCTCTCGGTGCGAGCAATGATGTGTATCCAAGAACAAGTAACTGGTTCTTATCCCAGTCCAGAGCAGCTCTCGCCTAACCCACTTGTTACAATAACCTATCACCGCATCTCTCGATGTCGGCGCACTGCAATTTCACTATTGTGTTTAAAGCAGTTAAATCCAAGAATAAATAGATAAGCAGTGTAAAATAAGAATCAAAATGATATAACATTAAAAGACACTCTCGTATTCATTTAATATCATCGAAACCCATCATCGTTTAAGAAGAATTAAAGAGTACAGCGAAGCTTACTATCTTTAGACTACTAGGCCTACTCCTTAATTGTTCCTCTTGCCTTGCATCAAACACCTTCTCATCAGAAGTGACTGCAGACTTGCTTCATCAGCTTCCCAATTATCAACTCAAATCTCCAAAATCACACAGAAATTGTAGAATTTAATCCCTTAGTTCTTGATGATTTCTTCATTCTTTGTTCATCTATTTATAACCTCCAAAATGTTGCAAGTTTTAGTCTTCATTCCCAGATTCAGATCTAGATTTTTCTAGATGTCAAAATTAGTTAGAGCACAGTTATGCACTCACGCAGTTCTAGTATGTTCTTTAGAGAGCTACAAATGTCACTGTATCATTGGGAGCATTCTAAAATTATAATTGCAACGACATCTGTGAAATTTCTGCATTGGTGCTTCTAGTTGTGGATTCAGCTTAACTCTACTCATTCAAGGTTTAGTTGCAATGCAACGACATGTCTTGGTCACAATTACCAGTTGATCTTGTGGTTGCATTCGTCCATTATTAAGCTTCTAGACTTAGTTCCTGCACTGACAATATTAAGACGTAATATATCGGCTGCTTGCATCGACATTAGTACAAAAATGGATAAAAATAATAAGAATTTAAACTAACTAATAATGAGTTGGAAAATATGAAAATTAAATATAAAATGCTAATGATTCATGCTAAATGAAATACAAAAGAGACAATTAAGACACTAAATTAGGGAGAAAATCTATGTCATTCGTAATACCATCACACCCCCAGACTCAAGTTTTTACATGTCCTCGAGCAAACAAAAATTAACAAAGTAACAATTAGAAATGTCATCGCAATTATTATTCATACAACTTGAATTCTCTAAATTCCTAATGTGTAAATTGCTTTCATATAATAGAATGATGCGCTGACAATTTATAGCTATGAACAACTTAAAATTGCAACTTCATCAATGTTAGTATCATGCATTGAATCTTAACCTTTCTTGAACCATTTCAGCAATTTATTCTTTTTCTTTTTTTCTTTCTTTTTTTCTCATTTTTTTTGTTTTTCAAGTGACCGAAAGATGTCATTGCATTACTCTACCTTTGTTCCTGGGTAGTAACGATGGGGTGCAACAAACCCCAGGAGGCATGTAATTACGCCGACACACACTCTTGCAGTTACAACCTTTGGCTAAATGAATTTTCTTTTCTAAGTCTGGAGCGGAGTGTTCTCCCTTAACAGTCACAATGCACTCATAATGGAGTGTCTTTTATTAATAAAATGTCGTTGAATTGGTCGGTTAGTTCAGGATTCAATACCAACACTATTTATCCTTTACTGAAGCAATTTCAATTATTCATTCAAAAATAGCAAACTCATCATTCATTCATGTTCATCCAATTTTCACATCACCATCCAAACAATTCCAGAATTACGCATCAAAATAAAATTGTGGGCACATTTCTGTTGAAATTTTGTAAATTTTCATTAACTAAAAAAAATAAAAGTCAAACATGAAGGTGTAGTTGCATTTCCAATTCACATTACCTTCCCCCCAAACTTAATGTCTGCATTGTCCCCAATGCACTAAAAATAGTTATACATATATAATGGAAATGTAGCTACAATGTACTAAACTAAAATGAATGCAACGACAATTAAAATGCAGGTACAATAAAAATGTATGAAAACTAACTAACTAAAAGAGATGTACAAAATTATTCAGCAGCAACTGATGTAGAGGCTGTTTTGGTTTCCTTCTTCTTGTTTTTCGAGCGCTCTCCCTCGTCATGGTGCTTCTTCTTTTTCTTATCCTTGTGCCTCTTCCGTTTCTTATCTTTTGAACCAAATGGCTCGGCAAATTGCTCCTCCTCAGCAGGTTGGGTGATGGCCTCATCAGTTGTCACTTCTGATGGGTGGATCTCAGCGAGTGGTGCTTTGTGAGGCATAATAGCCAGAGGATTCAGTTCCTCTATCTCGCCAGTGACAACCTCAGCCTGGCTCACAATCGGTAGAGCCTCCTCTAAGCTAGATGCTCTCACAATATCCTCAACGATCATTATTGGGGCATCAATTTCCTTCCCCACCTGTACCTGGACAGGTTCTTCTTCTTCTTTCTCTTCCTTGTCTTGATCCTTCTCCTTATTAGCTTCCTGATTTGCCTATTCTTCTACACTCGGCTCATTTTCAACTGGAATAGTGTCAGCGCAATCGACTACATTGACATCTTCTTTTAGAAAAGCTACCCTCTCTGCCATATTCGCGCCCAGACTATTTGAGAAGTCATTTACGAATAAGTGGACGATGTTGCGATGAAAATCGTCGTCAGCTTGTGACTGCCCTCCATCCTTCTCATCGTTAGAAATATTGTTCTGGGTTGGTACAGGGGCAGGCCTACCATTAGGTGTAGGTTGCTCGGAAGATGAACACTTTATCGGGCGGTAAATGGATAGGAAAGTTAAGAAATCTGGCAGTAGGGTCTGGCTGATTTGGCTCAATGCAGTGACAAGGGCTTCAATCCACGCCTTGGTGTATGCATAAAACTTGTGGAGTCGAAAATCCATTTCATCCACGATGCTGTCGGTGTGAATAGAACGCATGTCGAGGCGATCTAAATGAACTTCCATCAGTGCCAACTCTTTTTCTATTTGAGTTTCTGTTGGTGTATCAGTTTTGTCAGCCTTCTTCTTACCCTTTCCTTTGTCCCTCTTCTTAAAGATCTCTTTTGCCACTGGGGTGTCTTGGCCTCACGGTCTAATGTGGCCGTAGTGTTGTGGGTAGAAGGCATAACACGACTATTGATGAAATGAAACCATACCTTGCAAAAGATTGTAAGGTACTGCCTATGCATTGTATAATTGTGAAACCCATTGCCCGTCCGTGTAGCACCATCGATGCAGAGGTCGTTCATCATTTGGGCCAAACAATCATCATCAAAATGGTGCATAAAAAGGTGTATGGTTGTCTAATCATTTCGAAATTCTCAACGGTACATTGATATGCGTAGCACTTCATGGGGCTAGCCCTTCTCGTACAAAGATAAACTCCTGCTCCTGATCCACCAAATTCCCATAAAACTCCTTCACCATTATGGGAGAGTAGCCAAAAAGATAGTCGTAGAAATATTCTCATCCAAGGCGGCTGATGGTTCGGTGAATTTGTTTTCCCAAGGTTTGATGTGGAGACAATTGGAGACCCTGTTTGGAGTGAATATTGCATTTTAGCATAACATAATGGTATCGATCTTTGGCTGGAGTCATTAAAAATAAAATCGGGCCTATGGATGAAGGTGGTGGTGTCGTGGACGGAGCCATAATAAGAGTAGTCAAAGTTTTCTTGGAGGGTTTAGGAGTGTTTCTGGAAGCATGAGTTTTAGCCATGGTGAGACGAAAAGAATGTAAATAAGATTTGTAGAAGAATATTGCTTCAAAATAAGAAAACGAAATATGAAGATAATGAAATGAGTTGCAGTAGCAATGACGGATATGGACAGAAAGATAACTGTAGTGAGAGGCTTTATAACCTAGGTGTAATGACTGGAAAAACACAGGGAAACGTTGCGTCTGTAGCCATTACTTGTCAAGCTGTAGATCATACCGATTTGCTTTGATCCAACGGTTGGGAGAGAAAAAAATCGACCGGTGCGATTCTTACTGAAAAAGTAATGCTGACTCATCGCAGAATGCGTCGACAATATGTGTTTCATTGCTTCGACAAAAATATGATTTTTATTTCTATAAGGAATTTAAAACAACATAAGGAAAAGTGAAACAATTAAAGGTAAATATAGAAATGCATCGATGTTATTTAAATGTCACCAGCTTGACGACTTTGTTTGGTTCTTGAACATCTGGGCTCGCATAATGTTTAAGATGCTGGCCATTTACTTTAAATTGTTCTCTATCCTTTAAGTTTTCGATTGTCACCTCACCGCTCTAGAATGCTTCGACAACTTTAAATCGGCTTGACCATCTCGATCTCGATTTTCCTGGATGCAATTTTAAATGTGAGTTAAATAAAAGTACCAACTGACCAGGATGAAATTGTCGATGCAAGATGATGTTGTCAGGCTATCTCTTTGTCTTTTCCTTATATATAGTCGCATTCTCATAAGCATGGCATCGAATTTCTTCTAATTCCATGATGTCCAATAGTCTTTTCTTTCCAGCAGCATCATAGTCTAAATTCACTTACTTAATTGCCCACATGGCCTTATGTTCAAGTTCGACAGGTAGGTGATAATATTTTCCAAACACTAGTTGGTATGGCGACATCCCCAACGGGGTTTTGTTTGCGGTGCGAAGTGCCCACAATGCTTCATGTAGCCGCGCAGACCAATCCTTCCTAGATGGATTAGCCACCTTCTCAAGTATGTTTTTAATTTGACAATTAGATATTTCGGCTTGACCATTAGTTTATGGGTGATATGTGGTGGCCATACGATACTTCACACCATATCGCTTTAATGCAATTGCCACTTAGTTATTATAGAAATGAGTGCCTTGGTCACTTATCAACACTCTCGGTGTTCCAAACCTTGTGAGGATGTATGTGTGAAAGAACTTCAACACTGTCCGAGCGTCGTCTTTTGGTACCGCAATAACTTCAATCCACTTTGACACGTAGTCAACAACCACTAAGATATACACATTTCCAAAAGAGTTTGGAAACGGCCCCATAAAATCTATACCTCAGACATCGAAGAGCTCTACCTCCATGATGGGTTGCTAGAGCATCTCATTACATCGAGATATGGATCTATTGCGTTAACAACGATCACATTGTTGTGCAAAATTATGGGCATCTCGAAACAAATTGGGCCAATAAAATCCTGATTGTAGGACCTTTGCAGCAATCCTTGTTCCACAAAAATGACCTCCAAAAGGGGCATCATGGCAATGTCACAGGATTGACATCATTTTTTCTTCAGGTACATAGCGACGGATGATATTCTTGGTGCATACCTTAAATAGGTATGGCTCGTTCCAATGGTATTTGGCAGCATCACGTATTAACCTGATCTTCCTGTGACCAACCGCAATCATAGGCAGCTTTCCACACACAAGGTAATTGATGACATCAGCATACCATGGTGATGCATCGATAAAGAATAATTGTTCATCAGGAAATGCCTCGACAATCTGGTTTGTTTGCCTATTCTCACTCCCAATTTCCAACTGAGACAAGTGGTCAACTACTTGATTCTCAGATCCTTTCCTATCTCTAATTTCGATATCAAATTCTTGGAGGAGTAGGATCCATCTGATGAGTCTAGGTTTGGCGTCTTTTTTGTTGAAAAGGAATGTCAATGCTGAGTGGTTCGTGTAAACTGTAATCTTTGCACCGACAAGATAGGAACGAAACTTGTCAAATGCAAGGACTATTGCTAGCAACTCCTTCTCCGTAGTAGTATAATTAACCTGTGCTTCAGTTAGAGTTTTACTAGCATAGTAAATAGAATTAAATACCTTTTTTTTCTTTTACCTAGGATAGCTCCTACAGCAAAGTCACTGGCGTCGCACATTAGTTCGAATGGTTGCGCCTAATCTGGTGCGATGACAATCAGAGCTTGTGTCAGCTGCTTCTTTATTGTTGTGAATGCATCCAGACATGCATCGTCGAACACAAACTTTTTATTCTACTCTAATAGTGAGCATAAGGGTTTGGCTATCTTAGAAAAATCTCTGATGAATCTTCTTTAAAAGCCAGTGTGTCTAAGAAAGCTTCTTATTGCTTTGACATTGGTGGGCGAGGGTAATTTTTCGATGATTTCTACTTTAGCTTTATCAACCTTAATGCCCTGACAAGATATGCGATGGCCAAGGACAGTACCTTCAGTAGCCATAAAGTCGCATTTCTCCCAATTTAGAACGAGATTTGTGTCCTCGCATCTTTTCAAAACTCTTACCAAATTTTCAGCGCATTAGTCAAAACTCTGTTCATAGACCGAGAAATCATCCATGAATACCTAGAGTGAGTCCACAATCATATCTGAGAAGATCGCCATCATACACCTCTAGAATGTTGCTGGCACATTACAAACCCAAATGACATTTGTCGAAAAGCAAATGTTCCAAAAGGACATGTGAACGTTGTCTTTGCTTGATCTTCCAACACAATGGGTATTTGGTTGTATCCAGAGAAGCCATCCAGGAAGAAATAATAGGCTTTACCAGCTAGCCTATCTACCATCTGATCAATGAAAGGTAGTGGGAAATGGTCTTTCTTTGTGGCCGCATTCAGTCACCGGTAATCCATGCATACTCGCCATCCAGTTGAGATGTTAGTAGGGATTAACTCATTCTTATCGTTAGTCACGACTATGAAACCACTCTTTTTAGGCACACATTGAACAGGACTTACCCAATTGCTATTAGAAATAGGGTATATAATGATCGCATCTAACCATTTAATGATTTCTTTCTTTACCACTTCTTTCATTTTCTGATTGAGTCGTTTTTGTTGCTCAATGGATTGCTTCCCTTCATCTTCTAGTTGTATCTTATGCATGCAAAAAGAGGGACTGATACCTCTAATATCTGTGATGCTCCAGGCTATGGCTCTTTTGTGTTCTTTCAAAATTGTGATGAGCTTATCTTCTTGCATTGCATCGAAGGATGCGTTGACAATGATAGGCAGCGTCTTGTTGTCACCAAGGAAGACATATTTCAAATGTGTTGGCAATGGTTTTAACTTCAAGATAGAAGCTTGTTTGACAGATGGTTTAAACACCAGGATTGTCCTGTTAGACAAATCCAAAGACTCCATTTGCCAATTCTGACGCAACTCACAATTGTTAACCTCCTCTTTGTCGACACAGTCATCTGGATGTCATTGGTAGATGTCGCTACATCATCATCAGACAGTGTTGAACTTCTTGTATTAAATTCTTCCAGAATAATCTCGTCCAACACGTCAATGTGGTGACATTATTCATTGGATCTGAACGATGATGCTTCAAACACACTAAAGGTTACCTGGTCATCATTATGACGCATAACAAGTTCTCCTTTGAACACGTCGATAAGTGCTCGTCCCGTTGCTAGAAGTGGCCTCCCAAGAATTATGGGTACCTCCTTGTCTACTTTGCAGTCTAAGATGATAAAATCAACAGTGAACACCAACTTATCAACTTGAACAAGAACATCTTTGATTTATCCTTTCGGTTGTGCTAAAGATCTATCTGCCAGTTGCAATGTCATCGCAGTGGGCTTTTTTCGAACCCATTCCTAATTACTTAAAAGTGGATAAAGGCATCAGGGTAGATGATATGCAGTGATGTCATTATGCAACCTTGAGTTCATTGTCAGCGGGTTGAAACGTAAAACAAACTGCGTTGCTAATGCGTTTCAAGATGTGATAGATCCTACCGGTAATCCTAAGAACCATGTTCTTGCTTTACCTTGCAACAAATAAGGAAATAATTGCATTTTCAAGGCATCATCAGGGACACCATGTTGATTAAAGGATGCACAAATAACCAAAAATCATTTCAAATGTTCTCGTGCGTCTTCATCCGAAAAACCAGAATATTGCCCATTTGAGTTGAGCATCTGAAACATCACAGGTTTCAGTTCAAAATTACCAGCCTGGATAGCTGGTCGTACAACCCTTGGTTGTAAATCATCGAGTATAGGCATAACAAAATCTCTTATTGTCCTATTCTGAACTTGTTCTTCTTGTGGACGTGGTGGTGGTATATCGTTAACAATTTGTGGAAGCACTAGAGGAATTCTACCCGGTGGCAACAATGGTGGCAAATTATTGTTGTTGTTACCAGCCATTGTCCGTTGTTCTTGCCTTCTCCTCTTAAGTGTCCTCTCAAGCTCTGGATCAAAGTTTACAATGTCCTTAGGATTTCTCCTTGTGGACATGCAACAATTAAAAATCTTAAACAGAAAATAATTAAAGAAATAACAACAGATAAGTAAAGATTAAAAGTTAAGTAAGTAAAATTAATTGCAACTATAGATGTGAACATTAAATAAATGCCATTCCCCGGCAACGGTGCCAAAATTTGATCGGTGTTTTTATGACACAACGATTGTGCAAGCGTACACACATCAATGCAAGTATAGTTGATAGACAAATCTATTGGATATCAATCCCTCGAGGAATGGGTTCTTAATGTCTAAATGTTAGAGCAATAAATATTGAAATTAAGTGCAATGTGAGTACTGATGTCAGTGTAATATGTCTGATCTGCACACTAAAATTAGATATCAATGTCAACGCAATCAGAGTCAAATGTCAATGTACTGAAAGTAAATCAAATGTGTTGAGTGTTGAGTACTGAATATTTAAATTAGTTGTAAGAAAAAAAATGTAATCATTGTAAATAAGGATATAAAGCCGAATTCAAAGCAGTTGTAAAATGGGTACGGCTACAGTGATTCGAAGTAATACAAACAAGTTTTTTTTCGAAAGCAATACAAAATAAAACAGAGTGATTCAAAATTAATAGAAAAAACACGAAGTATTCGAAGCAATAGATTACATTTCAAATACCAAGCATTCAGTATCAGTTTTCTCAAGGTATACCATTTAAATATATTTATTTAGTGTTTACTTATTATTCAAATTATGAAACCCTTCATATTCCTAACATATATTAATATATATTATTACTATCATTTATTATTTTTATTTATTTCAAACGTTTCAAGTAAATATATTATTAAATAATAAATAAAAAGAAAAGAAGTCGAGGAGACGTACCGGATCTTGTAGCAGCCGTCGTCGGAGTCGAACGGAACCCTTCCGATCTCGTTCATGATCGTGAGGGGTGTTTTGGAAAACAGAGTCGACACATAGACAAAAAGAAAGATTAGAATTTTGACTAAAAAATCTATATCTAAGTTTAGATCTAAATCCCTTTTTAAAAATATAACAAGAGTATATGATATAAAATACAACAGATTTTATAAAAAAATATAAAAATCAGATCGAAGAAGCAAAATAAAGAAAGATTCGAACCCTTTTTTAAGATATGAAAAACCTAATTTCAAATCCAAGTTTTCTTTTTAAAAAATAATTATAATAAAAAATCAAAAAATACAAATGGGTTTTGATCTGATTTTTTTTTAAAAAAAAACCCTTCGTGTTCATCAAAGATCTGGGTTAGATCGAGTTCGATTTATACCCATATCCTTTTTTAATAAAAAAAAGAGAGATTTTTTACCTTCACGTCGCCGTGCACGGCGGTGGACGGCGATAGATGATGGTGACGGCAATGGGCCGATGATCGGAGCTTGGTCGGCCCCTTGGCTGCTTCAAAAAGTTTTGAGAGAGTGATAGATGTTTTTTTTTTAAAAGGAGAGGAAAGTGATTTTTTAGGGGGGAATAGGGGCTTTTATAGCCACCCAAAACGGCGTCGTTTCACTTGACCCAACCCATGACCTAGGAGGATCCACATGTTTTTGCTTTAGAAGCAAATTGCTCTTTTGACCCTTTCATTTTTTCTTAAATTTACAATTGGATCCTTTAATTAATTCTTTTTATTTTTAAATTTTACCCAGTATTTTTAAAGGCTTTACAATTTAATCCATTGACTATTGACTTCTTCTGGGTTGCCACATGTAACCTGTTTGGGGTTTATTGCTTAAGAGGTCTTTAAACTTTCCAAAAATCTATTTTGACCCTTAAACTTTTTAAAAATTACATTTTAACCCCTAAATTTTTCCAAGATTACATTTTGACCCTAAATTCTCCGAAACTTTTGTTTTTCGACCCCGTTTTTTATTTTCTTTTTTTTAGCTTTTTTGTATATAAAATTAACTCATTTTCTTTGTATTTTTAATTAATCTTGCTTTTCGATGATTTTGTTTCGTATTTTTTCGTATTTCGTATTTTATTTTTTGCTTAATTTTGCGTTTATTTATCTGCTTAATTGTTCTATCTTTGTATTATTTAATTTTGCCAATAAATTGCATATTCACATTTAATTTACACACTCTTTTTTAAATTAAAATTGTTTTGTATCTTTTAAAAAAAATACATACAAATAATTTTAAAATCGAGGTAATATCCTTTCATGTAAAAATTTCGAGAAATTATGCCCTAACGTGTTGGTGTGATTTTTCGTATAATTCGTACAATCGAATATCCTCTTTAAAACCTTTCAAAATGTCCTTCAATTTCGAAATTCTGAGAACGTCGTGCTCTAACGTGTCGGACACGACTTCAATTCTCTGAGAAATTCGAAACACACGGGCATTTTCCTCTTCAAATTCAATTTTTGAATATCACGCTAAACAAATCATGCATACAAGGATCGTATTTTAAACTCCACTCGAGATTTCAAATTTTTTAACAAACAAGACCGAAAAATAGTCGACGTGGTATCAATTTTGGGCGTGTAAGGGTGCTAATCCTTCCTTACACGTAACCGACTCCCAAACCTGTTTTCTAGATTTCGAAGACCAAAATATTTTGTTCAAAGCGGATTTTTAAATGTTTTGTGGTGATCCAATCACACCAAATAAAAAAGATTAGTGACGACTTCAATTTTAATTAAAAAAGTTTTCGAGACTTATTTTTTTTTTAAAAAATGTTTCGACAAGGTTTATTTAATTCATTGCATAGTTTGTTTCTATAATTAAGTTAAATCTGAATTTGAATTGTCTTAAATATTTTATATGACTTTATACATAATTGCCTAAGTTTCAATTTTTAAATTATGAATTTCACCCATTTATTTTTCAAAAATTAAAAGATTAATTTTTTTATTTTAATTTGTTAGAATTTGATCGAAAACTGAGAAGTTAGTCTAGATATTAGTAAATGCATAAGTTTAATTGTTAGTTTTTGCTAATTTATTGTGATAAATTGTTAAAATGTTCATTTTTGGTAATTCATTTTTGGTAATTCATTGTTATGTATTGAATTATTAATTCTCATATGAACAATTTAACAGTAAGGTTAAATAATATTACCAATCGCACTAACTTACCAATTTCTGTAAAATATAAAGATAAAATTTTAGAATTCTGAAGTAAAGAGGCTATCTTAATATTATAAAGAGATAATATTAAGAATTACATCTAGTTTTATATAAATACATATAACAAAATTGAGAAATTTCTTTTTGTTTGGTGAATTATAAAGGAGGGTAAAGCTCTAATAATAACGCAATTAGCACAACCCGAATTCAGGTCATACCTAAGACAATGAACACTCTTAACTTTCAGATCAACACACAGAGTTCGTGAAATTTATTTTTAGTTTCCCCTTTAATCAAGCCTTGCCTATACAGGCCCAATTTTATCCGACCTAGACTGAAATAAACCAAAATATAACAAAAAATAAATTAAAACCCAAAATCCATTTAAATAGTCCAAAATACAACCTAAAATAAAAAAACTAAATTACTCAATTACCTGCCCAGGCCCAAATTACAAACCCAAACAATACCTAAACCGTAAAACCCATTAAACCCAAACCGAGGCATGACCCAAAGGCTTAAAAACTTTACAACCAAACAAAATCCTAGTTTTGCCTAAAGCCTCCAACATCGTTCTCCATCTATGTCTACAGGCACACCAATCAAGAATCTGATGCCTCCTCTGCCATCCCTTGCACCGAAATGGCAAGGCTCGGCCCCATAATCGTCATTAACTCGAAGCCTTTGCCATGGCCATGAAAAATTTGCAAAAAGAAGAAACAGAGAGCCAAGACAGAGAGAAATAGAGAACCAAGATAGAGACAATAGATAAATATGTTATCTTTGTATTTATTTCGGCTATAAATAAGCCCAACCACCATTGATGTATCTTTTATTGGGCATTGAATATCAATAAAAAAAACAATAAATTTTTGAGGTGAAATTTTGCATCTTTATTTCAAATTTCAAAAGTTAAAAAAGGGGAAAAATAACAAACAAATTTAAGGTTTTAAAAAAGTTTACCTTTTTTGGTTTTTTTCAGTCGTCGAAGGAAGGTTCGTCTCTCCAATTGGAGACCCTCCAAACAACCAATGTTCGAAGAGGGGCTCGGATGTGAAAAAAATAAAATAAAAGCAACTTTTCAAGGATCCCTAAAAAATCGGTTTTTTAATTTTAGGGATTTTTGGACAAAGTGTTTGAAGTTTTTAACCCCGGATCTGTATTCGAGGGTTGAAAACACTTCAAACAAAAAAAATTAAAAAAAGGAGTCACTTTTGAAAATCCGACCACCTTAGGCGGCGGTCGTCGTTGCCGACGATCAGTGGCCACGATGGATGGAGATCGGACCTGTGGCCGGCCTTGTAGAAGCCTTGAGAGAAAAATAAATTTTTTTTGAAGTTTTTTTTAAGTGAAAGGGGAAAATGAATTTAAAAGAAATTTTTTTTACTTGTGATGTCAAAACGACGTCGTTTTGGCCTTGTTCCCACGGCTCCAAAATAGCGTCGTTTCACGTCATGTCCGAAGACCCTACCCATCAACTAAAGGATCCACGTGTTTTCAATGGGGGAAAAATTATCTCCATGATCCTCCCCTATTTTAAAAGTTTTCAATTTAATCTTGATTTTTTATTTTTTTTTTAAATTTAGCAACCTGTTTTTAAATGTTTTACAATTTGACCCTCAAACCAAGTGATCTTTGGGCAAACACGTGTAGGGCCTTGGGTAAATTTCCCATAAGGTCCCTGGACCTTTCAAAAGTTTTTTTTAACCTCGCCTATATGTTTATTTCCCATTTTTTCCAAAAAAATTATTTTTTAATTTTAATTTAATCCTTATCGTCGTGTGTCTTTTAATTTAACCCTCCATTGACTTTATTTTTTTTAAAAAAAATCACCCCTTTATATTTTATTTTTTAAAATTCAAGTCCTTTTATGTTTAAACAAATTTAAATCCTTTTATTTTTTAAATTAATTCATTTTTTTATACTTTTTAAAATCTTCTTTTTATTCTTTTTTAAATTCAATCTTCTTATCTAATTATTTTATCTTATATATATATATATATATATTATTTGTCTATTCATATATATTTTATTTAAATTTTTTTGTAATTTAAATTTAATTGTATTCATTAAATTTATGTCATGTATGTATATCTTTGTTATTTGTCATTTTTTAACTTGCAAATTAAAAATGTACTCATTCAAGCTTTCTAAAAATATTTCAATAAAATAAATTATGTGTTGTTTTATAAAATAAATGTTTTTTTTAAAAAAGAGGTAATATCCTTTTGTGTAAAGGATTCGGAAAATTATGCCCTAATATATTGGGTTTGATTTTTTGTTGAATTTACATAATTGAATATTCTATTTTAAATTGGTAAATGTCTTTTAATTTCGAAATTTCAAGAATGTTGTGCCCTAACGTCTTGGACACAACCTCAACTTCTCGATTAATTTGAAACAAAAAGACATTTTCCTCACCAAATTCAAATTTAAAAATTACACTAAGTAAATCATGTATTTAGGGATCGCATTTTAACTTTTATTCGAGTTTTCAAATTTTCAATAATTAAGACCTTAAATAATCGACTAGATACCAATTTTAGGCGTGTGAGGGTGCTAATCCTTCCTCACATGTAACCGAATCCTAAACCTATTTTTTGGATTTCGAAGACCAAAACTTTTGTTTAATTAAACTTAAGTATTTTACGGTGACCTAATCACACCAAATAAAAAAAGATTGGTGGCGACTCCATTTTTAGTTTCAAAATAAAAGTTGGGACTTTTTAAAAAAAAAACATTTCGACAGCTTGGCGACTCCACTGGGGACAAATAAGAGAGTCAAGCCACAAGTCGATTATTTTTCGTCTTTTTATTGAAAATTGAAAACTCGGTTTAATTTAATATGCGATACTTTGCATTTTTTTTGAGATGCCATGATGATGTTGTGTTAAAATTGT